>VXBJ01000167.1:286766-368784 GCA_013400055.1 Nycticryphes semicollaris | reverse complement strand
CGCGCTGAGGCGGCGATTTTTGGCGGGAAGTTGCTCGCCGCTTCGCTGCTTCCCCTCGCCTCGGTGGCTCCCTCACCGGGTGAGGCGGCATGAAGAGACCTGGCGCCTCCGTCTCCTCTCCTCTGCCGCGGCGACTGAAGGCCCCGCGGGCCAGGTGAGGCTGGTGGCGCGCATGCGCGGCCCAGGGGTGGCGACCGCTCGCAGGGCCGCGGTTGCCGCATCCCTCTCGCCTCCCGTCGGTTCCTTTCTCCCCCTTAATTGCGGAGGACGCCTCTGAGAGACTAATTGTGAAAGGGTTTTGTACCCACAGAATTATATGGGGTTGGAAGGGACCTCTGGAGATCATTTAGTCCAACCCCCTGCCAGAGCAGGGCCACCCAGAGCAGGTTGCACAGGAACGTGTCCTGACACTCAACCTTTTTAGGTGTTGATAGATTCCCCCTCAGCCTTCTCCAGACTAAAAAGACCCAAGTCTCTCAGCCTTTCCTCGTAAGAGAGATGCTCCAGGCCCCTCATCAACTTTGTAGCCCTCTGCTGTACCCTCTCCAGCAGTTCCCTGTCCTTCCTGAACTGGGGAGCACAGAACTGGACCCAGTGCTCCAGATGGGGCGTCACCAGGGCCGAGTAGAGGGGCAGGATGACCTCCCTTCACCTGCTGGTCACACTCTTCCTGATGTCCCCCAGGATGCCATTGGCCTTCTTGGCCACACAGGTACATTCCTGGCTCATGGGCATCCTTTTGTCCACCAGGACTCCCAGGTCTTTATCCTCAGAGCTGCTCTCCAGCAGGTCACCCCCAACCCGTGCTGGTGCAGGGGTTTATTCCTCCCCAGGTGCAGGACCCTACACTTGCCTTTATTGAATTTCATCAGGTTCCTCTCTGCCCAACTCCCCAGAGCTTTATTCAACACCCAGCTGTTTTTAATGCAGATTTTGCCCTTTAAAAATAGTGAGGATTCCCTCTAGAGCCCAGCTTCTCCAGTTGCACGGCGTGGTGCTAAACCTCGCTGCGTGTTAAGTCCCCGGGATGTGACTCCAGGCCTCTTGTTGCAGGTGTGTGCATGGAGGGCAGTGCGATGGCTGTCACGGTAAAAGAATGCCTGGAGCTCCAGCTGCTGGAAGTGGAAATGCTCCTTTCAATGTTTCCCAAAAAAGGTGAAATAAATCTGGATGAGGATGCGGTGCCTCGTGTGCAGCTCTACCTGAGAGACCCTGATGGAGCTCTGCCCCCACAGCTTGAATATTCAATTGCTATTGATGTAGGGGAGCCAAAGGTGAGAAATTCCCCACAGACATGTTCACACGTGGTGTTTTCCTTACTCCTGGGACATGCAGACACTTAGAAACTGCACTAAAAAAAAAAACCTAAAAGAGAGAAACTCTCCCTAATTTGCCGCAACAAAAAGCTCTTGGTTTTAATTATTTATTTGACTCTTGAATTGTTTGGCCAAGAAAGGCTAATAGAGTCACTGATGGAAGTGGACAACCAATGTGACAGATTGTCAAGGAACTTGGAAAAAGAATTAGTCGTTGCACAACTCAGTTCTCTCTGCAGGACTAATGATTTGACTGGGTGCTGTAGTGAAAGGCTCCTAACGGTACCCAGGAGCCTTAAGCACCGAGGGTACAGAAATCCTCTCCTGCTCTGGGACCAGAGGCAAGGTTCAGTTTCCAAAGGACTGGAGTGCTCCCTTTTAAGACGCTGTAGGAATAATCAAGAGAAGTTCAACATTCAACAGCCTGAGGTATGTAGATAAAGCAAAATAATCTAGAGGTTTCTCAGCCTAAAAATGCATATAAATCTTTATAATCCTGAGAATGCTTCCTCTCTTAGGGTGAATACTTGCTTAAAATAATACTAATGCCTCCCTATACAATAAACCCCGTTTTGCATAACTCTTGCCCTTGTTTTCCTGGGGTAGATGCGGCAGCTGGGCTGAGTTTGTTGATGAGACATTTATTCCATAAGGGACAAGATTCTCAGAAGCCCCTTGTCCCTTGCCTCTGGCAGGTTGGTAGTTTATCGCTGCAGCAACACGGAGCACGTACCGAGACCATGCAATAGCAATATCCCTGTGGGGTAACCGTGTGTCACACCTTCAAGGCACAGCATTATTTCAGTAAAGGACAAATAGGTATGTCGGGAAAGTCCCCACGTGGTGCAACAAAAGGAAAGGAGCTGACAAAAGCAGAGCAGAAGTAATTCCAGTGTTTAGGATGTTGCTGTCTTAGTTACATCTCCTTATAATCTGCCTTTGACGGGGAAGAAAAGTCTATTGTGTCTTTCAGTAGCTACAGAATTAATTTCCAGTCTGTGTGTGTTCTGTTTAAGGTGAAAGTGGAATTGCAGGTGCTGCTGCCTCACACCTATCCTCGTGTAGCTCCTCAGCTTTTTGCAAGATCAGATGCACTGCACAGACAGCAGCAGCTGCAGCTCAACACCCGTCTGGCTTCTCACATCAGGTCTCTGCACTCAGGGGAGGTGTGTGTATACGAAGCCGTGCAGTGGGTGAAAGACAACACCTTGCCTTACCTGGAAGACAGTAAGGTCTCATCAGAAGGTGCTACAAAAGAAGTGGTAGTTAAAGAAACATTGCATCGCATGTGGATCTACAGCCATCATATATACAGGCAGGAATTGAGGAGAAAGATTTTTGACTCTGCAAAGAAGTTAAACCTGACTGGCTTTTGCCTGACGGGGAAACCTGGTGTCATCTGTGTGGAGGGACTCAGAGAAAACTGCGAAGAGTTCTGGCGTGTTATCAGGTATCCCAACTGGAAACATATTTCGTGCAAGCACGTGGAGAGCATAGAAACAGAGAGAGGCATCGATAAGCTTCGTCTCTTTGGTGCTTTTGAAGACCTGCAGTTTCAGGCACATGGCGATTATGGCCTGAGGAATGACTATCACATGGATCTTGGCCAGTTCCTAGAATTCCTGAAACAACATCAAAGTGGACATATTTTTCAGATTTTATTTGGTGTCGAAGGCAAACTTTCAGGCAAATAAGAGAAACTGTAAGGAGCCTTAATTTTGGGCAGCAGGAGATGATACTGACATTGAAATATTGTGCCGTATAACTACTGTGAAAAGGGAAACTGTTTAACTGTTAAGAGTGGTTCAAGTAGTTAATCTGAGCTTCTGTTCTGAATTACCACATATTTTTGGGGGGTGTTTACTTAACTTTCTGGCATTTATCGCTCTGAGCTGCACCTCTAAGTGCTTGCAGGGTGATAAAAATCCCGTATTCTGAATTACCCGCTTCTTTCTGCCCATCTGGACTGTGCTAGCTGTTTCAAAGCTGAGGTGCAGCCCTGGTGTTACACCCTCTGCATCCGGCTGTGGGCACAGACTGACACGGTTTCCAACACAAAAGCAGACCCAGCTGAAGGAAATCTCGCCGCTTGTGCATGCAGTGTCTTCTGCTGCTCCACGAAGCATCTCCTCTGTCTTCATTCAGCCCAGGCTCGTGGCCAACCCCAGGATCAAGCTTTGCTTTTAAGTAAAGGGTGGAGGGGAAGGAGGAAGAGGCCCACATCACCCTTGTGTGCTTTGGTAGTACTTGTACAACTACACGGCTCATACCACTCCCTGTCATCTCCTTATGGTCTGGTTTTCTTGACAGGAATTTTTCAGCTCACAGCATTTTATATTTGCAGTAGAAGGCCGAGCACCTTGAAAAATTACAATGTCCACGATGAGACAAATTTGAGTGTTTCCTCTGTTTTTCCCCCACATTGTGCAAGAAAATGATGTGAAATATAGAAAAATGGAGGGAGGGGGAAGTATATTTATATTATATATGAAGTAAAAATATGTCTAATTTTACTTATGTTTCCTATGTCTAATTAATACTGAGAGACCAGCATTATCATTTCCTGTTACAAGCTGCTGGAAGAAAACCTACCACTAGCCCAGCAACTGATGTTTGTAAGAAAATACTTGGTCAAAAAAGCGCCAGTTCGTAACATTTTGTCACTTTTGTCAAGAACACAAAGCCCAAGCACTCCCATGAACTGCAGCCCGTCAGACCAGTACTTCTCTTGGTGGGGGAATGAAATCTTGGATTGTTTACAGGAGTTCAGCTTAGGAAGGATGTTCCTGAGGATGTTAAATTACTCTCATTAGCTGCGAACAGCAGGTTCGGTTCTTGATAGAAAAATGTTCATTCCTCCACACAGGAGCGACCAAAAAGGCTTTTCTCTGGAGGAAAACACTAACCTTACTGTTGTTTAAAGATTGGGTTTTTTCTTGTAAATAATTTGCTCAACAATTTATGCAAATTCCACCTGTAATGAATTAGTCATCATATGCATTTCTTGATTTTCCACGGTACCACTTGGCAGCTGATGTTTGTGACAAAACTCTCACCTCCAGATACAGCCACTCACTTCGATAAGAAAAGCATCTGTGGGGCTGTAGCACGGGGTGTCTCAATTAAAACAACCATCAAAATAACCAAGCGACACAAATAACATCTCAGATGAATTTTTATTTCCTGATGTGTAATTAATATGATTCTTTGAGCTGAGTTTCTAACCAAATATTACAATTTAGAAAAAGGTTTTCTGCATCTTAAAAAAAGAAAAATCAGCTGTTCTTAGGCTCCCGAGGCAGAAACGTTGTGAATGTTGTAACGCTTTCTCGAAGGGCTGCTTTCTTTGTTCATTCTTCATTAAATATTTACAGTTTCACTTTCATGGCTTCTTCGGGCCAGGAATAGGAGTCGGCCACAAAGCTGTTGTAGTCGGTGCTGTAAACCTGAGAGCGGATGAAGGCTTCTAGGTCCTTGGGCTGAGGGTAGGTGGAGGCAGTGTTATTCCTGTAGGCTTCTTCCGCGATCTAGAAAGATGCGTTAAAACCCTAATTAGCGCTGCTGAACCGTCCCACAAACCCCCAAGCACCGAGGTACAATTCCTGCTTTTCCATCAGCAGGTTGCCCTGGTTTAATGTCTCCTCCAAAAGCACTGTAAGAGAAGTGTGATTTGGTCAAAGCCTCCACTCCCCAGGCAAAGAGAGAGGCCATCCCTAAACCCCTCGGGCTGGATGAGCCAGAGCAGGTATTGGCAGGAATAAAAGTTCAACAGATCCTTTGGTACCGTTTTCCTTTTTGTTTGTTTTTTTTTTTTCCTTGGATTTTATGTAACACAAGAAGAGGAGGAATTTCTATCGCCGTGTTTCTGCCAAACACACAGGCAGCTTGATTTCGCCTGAGGAACTGTAGGTAACAGGTTGACATCTACAGACCAGCTCCCGCTGAGTGGAAGCGAAGGGAACTCTTTCACGCGTGAGGGCTCCTTGTTGTTCTTTCCAAAGAACAAGTGGAATTACTCACAGTAATTACTCACCAAGGCAGAAAACAATAATTGGAGCAAAACAGGTCACAAGACCGGCAAAACAACCTTGTAAAATGCTGCTTCCCCACTCATAAGAACCAGAAGGGACGAAGGAGGACAGAAGGACAGACACCTTACTTGAAAGCTCCAAGGTCAAACCGCTGCGAAGGCGTGTGGAGGTGACAAAAGCCGATGCTCCCTTACGTAGGGAACGGGGGAGAGAAGAGCAGCCACCAAAGAGTGACATGTCTTACCTTGACAGCGATTTTCAGCGACACCTGCTGAATAGTGACTAACGGGGGGTACAGGCGACCTTCCTGTAAATTCTCCTCTGAGACTTGCTGTGCTATTACCTAGAAACAAAGCAGATGTGTTTACCCTGACAGGCAGGTGCAGCTGTAGCTTTAGCAGACAGAGACCAGGCCTTCAGCAAAGGAAGGGTTTCCGTTTTGGCAAACCACGCAGAGAGCAACCCGGACAAGTCTGGTTTTCACTCTTCACTCACCAGCCAAAAAACCAAACCCCAAACTTCTATTACCACCAGGTGGGAGGACTTATCTCCTCAGAGTGAGGGGTCCCAGGTCTAACAGGAAGAAGCCTGTAACGACATTACTGCAACCATTAGCTAAAATTTGTCGTTTTGGGGGATCTGAAATAGAAAACGGCCTTTCAGGGTGACCCAGATGGGGGTTTGCTGAGGCTGAGAACCAGCGGATGCCGGTTCGCTGACCTGTCTCCTACTCTGTAATCGCTTTGGGGGACTTTTGGAGGTTTCATTTCTTTACCTTCCCACCTTTGTACCTTCTGGGGAACTGCTAGTTAGAACCAAATCCAAATGTCTTCTAAGGAAACTAAGCACAATACCCATACATTAAAAATGGTCTGAATTTACGCAGTTTTTAGTAGCTACTTTCACTGACGTTCTCTGCTTCAGTTTTCAAGGAGAGATTTGCATCAGCAGAAACCACATTTCAAATTTCTCTTTCTTCCTTTAGGACAGAAAGGAAATGGCTGCGGGGAGGGGATGTCACTTGCCCTCTGAACAGCTGGGAACATGTAACAGCCACAAGGAAAGGAGGTTCTTCTACAGTACGAGCTCATACTTCCTAAATCTGTTACAGTTTGTAAGCAGTTTCCATGGGTATTTAGGACATCAGCCTCGCTCCTGGAGTGTTTCCTTCCAATTAGTTTCATCCAAAAGGAAACCAGTCCCCTTCTCCTCCCAAAACCATGCCACGCTGTGGAACAAGGTGGAGTATGTAGAGAGATGCTCCAGAAGAACATTCTGATGTACAACAGAAGAGTAACGGAGCGGCACCGTTAAGTGTTCCCGTCAGGAGAAATGATACATCTTGGAGAAGTTACTGCTTACAGAGAGGAAGTTAGAACCAAATCACTGATCCAGGAGCATGGGGATACTCCCACGTGGTGTGACCTATAAAATCATTGAATGGTTCAGGTTGGAAGGGATCTTAAAGGTCACCCAGTCCTAACCCCCCTGCCCTGGGCAGGGACACCTCCCACCAGACCAGGTTGCTCCAAGCTCCATCCAGCCTGGCCTTGAACCCCTCCAGGGATGGGGCAGCCACAGCTTCTCTGGGCAACCTGGGCCAGTGTCTCATCACCCTCACAGCAAAGAATTTCTTCCCAATATCTAATCTATGTCTTCCCTCTTCCAATTTAAAACCATTCTCCCTTGTCCTATGGCTCCACTCTCTGACAAAGAGTCCCTCCCCAGCTCTCCTGTAGCTCCCTTCAGATCCTGGAAGGCTGCTCTAAGGTCTCCCCGGAGCTTTCTCTTCTCCAGGCTGAACAACCCCAACTCTCTCAGCCTGTCTTCATAGCAGAGGTGCTCCAGGCCTCTGAGCATCTTCATGGCCCTCTGCTGGACCTGTTCCAACAAGGTCTATATCCTTCCTCTGTGGATGGAATGAAAACTGGTCTGTATGGTGTCTGACGGAGTTGTGTATGATACATCAGAGGTTCTGAAAACACCAGGGAAGTCCAGGAAACACCGTGAAAGTGATACCATGGCCCAAAGAGAAAGCAAGGAGCGGAGTTTTGAGGGAACACACCAGGAAGATACTTGAAAAGGAGAACAAACTGCTCCCTACAGTTCCTGTTGCCCGGGGGGGCGGGGGGAAAGCAGGGCTTTGATTGAGAGTGATACTGAGAAATCCAGCCAAGTTAAAATCCCACCAGGGGGAGCCAATACAACGTAACACCTGGTTTCTGCTCCCCATAAGAGCATCTGGGTTATTTAAAAATTATAAACCTTTCCATAAACCCAAGACGAGCATAGGAACGGGTAAAGGGCAGCTCACAACATGAGATTTCTTCAGATTTCATCTGGGGAAAAATGAAATCTGAAGAAATCGATAGGAAGTCGCTGTTAGTTTAGTGCATCACTGGAAAAAATACTAATAAAAAAGGCTCAAGGGCAGAGTACTTCTGGTTTGTGACAGAAAGCAAGTCACAAAACACCTGAGCAGTGCTCAAGGTGGGAGAGGGAGGAAGCTGAACTGTATAGATGCTACAGAAGTCCTTCTACATACTCCCGGAAATGCATTAAAAACCGTGCAAAACCACAAAAACGGGCATTTCCAAAGAGAGTGCCAACTCCTCTGCGCCGTCTCTAAAAAACTCTCCTCCATCAGTTGTGTGGCAGAGGAAAAAAACAAACCCCAAAAAAACGACGAGTCAACCTTTGGAATTATTAAGAAAATGAGAGATGACAGAGAAGGTGTAACTACAGCAGTGTATAAATCTGCTCTGCACAGCCAGAATTGTTGCTCCACTTGCTCCAAACAAGACTGGGATGGAATCCCGAGGGGCATAAAGAATGGCAAGGCTGATCAAAACGGTATTTATGGCACCGAAAGAAAGTAGAAAAGGCAACTGAAGGTGAACGTCCCTCGTGGTGCTATAAGGAGCAGGAAATAATAAGAGGAGAGTTTCTTTTTCCACAGGTCTCCTAATGAAACGGCGACACGGATTGTCACAAGATGTTCCAATGCCTAAAGATGTTTAAAAAGCCACGAGGCTCATTTGGGAAAGGGAAATCCACGTGGGGAGAAAAGCTCTGGCTGCCAGAAGGTGAGGAGCCGTTTCAGCAGAAGGATTGCTCTGTATTTTCCCTTTATTTATCCTCCGTTCCTCAACTTCTGCTACTAACTACTTGCACGGGAAGATACGGAGCTGCTTGGACCTTAGGCACAACCCAATACGCTATTTGCATGTTTTGAATTTTAATCAGTTCAAGTTTTTAATGGAGAAATTAGCTAAGCCTTGTTACAGAACCTAAACGAACGGCAGCCAAGACAGGATCAATAGCATGAAGTGAGCGGGGGCATCTTTTGGAGGGTGTACTCCCTGTAACGAAAGGATTGCAACAGGATCATTTCTGGAGTGATTTAAGTGCAGGGCACATGTGCCAAGAATATTTCATTAGTGGTGAATCCTCTGTCCCTTTTGTTGTGGTTCGTAGGACTTAGAGCAATAGGTAATGTCCCTTGTCATCACAGAGCAATTGCCTGCAATTAAGAAGTATTGCAGCTTACAGCACCTTGGATTTACTGCCCCAAAATCAAAGTTACATTCTGTTTTACTTGGCAGGGAGAAAAGAGCACTGCAAGTAGAGTTGGTTGTAGTTACAATAAGCTATTTGTGGCTTTTATCAGATCTAAGTGGAGAGGTGGCAAAGCAAAAGGTGCAGGCATGCAACCTGGGATGCTTATTTTTCACCCTTTCTCTTTTTGGGCGAACTACTGCTACAATCTCAGGAGGTCCCTCTGTCTAAAACACATGGGTTTGGTGCTTTAAATTTCACAGCGTCTCATCTGCTTCCATTTCAAATGGAGAATGCTAATCACTATTCTGAAACCCATGTGAAACTGCTTTGATTTTATCCTTCCATTAAAAAAAAAAACCAAAAAGGCAGCCAAGAAAAAGAGAACAAAAAAAAAAAAATGCTTTTTTCCTGTGCTTTGTCCCTGTGATTTCAGCTCAGGGCCTACGGAGCCCTCCTGGCCTTCACAGCCCTGACATCTCTTCTGGCAAAGACCCCTCTACAACCCAGCGGTTGTCCCCTTGCCTGGTGACCGGCTGTAGCTCACCCCAAGCCCCAGTCACACGCTGCCCCTCACACGGACAAGGAGACCAGATGTGGCTGCTCTTGGCTCCTGCCATAAGGCCAGTAGCTACCCCGTGGTCTTGCCATCAGTAGGGACTTTCTATGCAAGAAAAAAAAAATAATAATAAATTTTTAAATGTCAGACTTTTCTAGGGATTTTACCAGAGGATGGAAATATGTAGCAAAAGCTTTACCAAAAAAAAGCAGAGTCAGGAGAGAACCTCTACCTTTTAAAGCTTCCTTGCAATTTCTGGTACCATTTTACTTCCCTGACTGTGACATTTCCTTGTTCAATTAAATCTCTTTGCTCAGAACAGATTTTTTTTTCCTGGCTTAGTAGTCTGCCACGTGAAACATCGTTCAACCCAGGCGTGTGTCACCTTTCCTCCAGCAGCGCTCTACATACGTAGGAACCATTTCACCCAAACAAAAGCGATGCAACTTCCAGAACGAAATAAGACAGCTGGTTAACACAGCAGTTCAGACCAGCAGGCGAGGATCACCCCGTCCAACTGAAATTACAGGGAAGGATTTAAAGGGAGGATATAATTATCCAAAGCATTATGAGATGGATCATTGCCCTCCAAAGACAGTTAAAGCCAGTGGAGACAGTCTGGGCTTTTTACTAATTTTAAAGATGGAAATTGTGAATATCTTTCTTATAGAGGGCTGGCTGCTGGCAAACTTATTTTTTTTTAAAGATGCCATAGTGTCCACATTAAAAAAAAAAACCCCAAACACAAACCCTTCAGAAATGCAGCCAGGGCAGCCTGCAAGTGCTCACCCTTTAAGAACGCTTCCTGTCACATTTCTTCCCTTTAATCCATGAAGAGGACAGAATCCTGGAATGCAGTATCCCTTAGAGGGGCTGCGAGAGTTGAGTCAGGAATTCTCACTTCTAAGTGGGGCAACTATGTTTTTTCTTATATTTTTTTTCTTAAATTGTTCCATAATGGTTGCTAATTGCACTGCTTCAAGGCATCCTCTGTGTGCTACTTACACTACCCATGCGTTTGCTTCCGAGGGCGCTTACACAGTTTGCTCTGAAGATTTGGATGCTGCACTTGGATGAGGTTCTGTGGGTTGTAATTTGTACGCACTGAACTGGGTGGAAATTACCAGTGAAGTGCATCTGGGTTAATTAGAGCTGACTTGGCAAACTGAGGCCAGCCTTCTCCCTGATTTCCATACCCTTTTAAAAAAAAAAGCCTCAGGCTTGTAATGATTTTGCACGGACACGGTTGGACCATCATGTGCTGCTCGAGGCTCTTGAATCTCTGTCTGCAGCTGCTCTTGGCGCCAGAGGCAATGGAGGAGACGGGAACTCCAGGAGAGGGTAGGAAGGGGGTGAGATGGAAAGGCTCAGAGGGAGGAGTGGTAAGTGCTATGACACTGTAGTGGATGAAGAACAAATGCGCTGGCCCTAGAGAAGCACCAAAAGTTACAATTCTCTGACGTGAGAAACAGCTACAGAAAGATTGACTAAGTGTTTTGTGAAAAAAAAAAAAAAAGAAAAGAAAAATGTGTTTGTTCAACCACTGAGGGTAATTTATTTTGTTAGAATAGGGGATTCTAAAATAGTGAAGGCCAGATTCTTCTCCCATACGTGCTGAAGACACAACCCTGTGCAACACGATGTCCTGGTGTAAGACAGCAGATGTCAGACTTGGAGCAACCACTGGGAGTAGGTGGTGAATGACTCCTAGACCCAAAATCGTTTGCTCTCTGTTCAGCTCTTGCCCACTGAGAGGACATAAAGGAGGAGAGGTCACACGTTGGATAACTTCAGAATAAAGATCATTAAAAAACTGCCTGAAGAAAGAAAAGAACTAGTGCAGAAAAGTGTAAGAGAGAAAACGGGAAGAAAAACAAGACAATTGTCTCGGACTGTGGTGCAAGGAACCACAAGGCAATGGAGCTCTTTCAGTGGCTGCAGACAAAGGAGGGCCACAAAAAAAACGATGCCAACAGCTCAACTCAGAAATACTAAAAGCTAAGAAGCTAAGAGAAATTATAACTTTTTGCCAGCAAAACACCCACAAAAGATACCCCAAAGTTGCCAATGTCCAAATAGAGTTCCTTTCAATCGAAAGTCAAACCTTTGTGCACCAGTCTGCCAACTGCACCTGCGTGCATTCACCTGTGATCATACAGCACTGAAGTCTTTCCCTTTTTTCCTGGCCAACAGAAGGTGAAGTTTATGTCAGATGAACTTTGGACCAAATATTAGCTTTTTAAAAATAACTTGTTTAAATAGAGCTCATAAAAATCAACATACCTGGGAAATAAAGGCCTTGCACAGAAAGCAATACGTTTCTACCTTAAAAGATAAAGTTTAACTATTTCTGTTTAATGGTTGGTTATTACCAAGTTACTAAATTAAGGAATGTAAATAGTGTTTGATGGAATTACCTCAGCAGTTGTGAGGAACACGTCCTCGCCAATGTGTTTCAGCCCACATGAAATAACGCCGAGGGCAACTCCTGGGAACACGTAGGAATTGTTACCCTGCCCGGGATAGAGAGTCTGTCCGCTTGGAAGAGTGACAGGATCAAAAGGGCTTCCGCTGGCAAAAATGCCACGTCCCTGAATCATAACAAGAAAGGAAAAGAAAGAGTGTTAGTTGCGAGGGTGCTCTTTGAACTATTTCACACATCCCTTTAAATATCTACCCCTATGGAAGCTGGGATGCATCTATTTGATATCTCTTCTGAGAGGGGGTTATGGATCCAGAGCATCAGGATGCCAAGCCCTGAGGTTGTAACTTAGAAGAGGAGAAAGCGAAAGCCAGTGCTCCTTATTCGCTTTGTGCATCCGTGCCAGGAGAAGGGTTCACGGGAAGAAGTTACACACCTGGAGCTGGAAAACTCCAATGGAAAATACTCTCATGGTAACAACAGGTGATGCTGCTGCATTTCTTCCCAACAGCAGATAATCACAGAATCCTAGAATGGTTAGAGTTGGAAGGGACCTTCAAGAGTTGGAAGGGACCTTCAAGATCATCCAGTTCCAATCCCCCTGCCCTGGGCAGGGACACCTCCCACCAGACCAGGTTGCTCCAAGCCCCATCCAGCCTGGCCTTGAATCCCTCCAGGGATGGGGCAGCCACAGCTTCTCTGGGCAACCTGGGCCAGGGTCTCACCTCCCTCACGGGAAAGAATTTCTTTCTAGTATCTAATCTAAATTTCCCCTCTTACAATTTAAAGCCATTACCCTTTGTCCTGTCACTACACTTCCTGACAAAGAGTCCCTCTCCAGCTCCCTTCAGACACTGGAAGGCTGCTATAAGGTCTCCCCGGAGCCTTCTCTTCTCCAGACTGAACAACCCCAGCTCTCTCAGCTTGTCCTCACAGCAGAGGTGCTCCAGCCCTCTGAGCATCCTCGTGGCCCTCCGCTGGACCCATTCCATCAGGTCCATGTCCATAATCCACAAAAACGACACTAAGGCCAGTAAATGTTGTGGGTTTGGATGTGGCAATTTCTGAGAAGCTGTGGGGACAGGCAGAGCTCTCTGTTCCTCCCAGTTGCCCCTCGTTAAGCACCAGCACCTGATGGGAGCAGACGCCAGCACCATCGAGTGCCGTTCATGGGTGTCAGAAGAGGCACCTTGGAGGTGACAGACCTGCAGCCCTACTGTCCAGGTGCTCCTCAGATCACTCCTGGGAGAGGAAAGTAATTCCTACAGCAGGCAATGCAGTTTTGGATTAATGATGGGGGCGACACTGCACAGCCCAGAGCCCACTGGCTCTTGCCTTGCTGGGGCGGGAACACCCTCGAATTTAAGCAGTAAATTTAGGTGGGGAAGGAAATCCAGCCTTTATTTACACTAGCACTGCTGAGGTGATAAATGTCACTGGGGCTTTACTCTCAGAAATATCCACGCCTGTTTTAGAGAACTGGAAACGTGCATTTTAAAAACATGCCACCGTTGCTACTCGGCTCTTGAGAGGAATATTCTGCTGGGTTCGGTGTCAGGCAGTGTTATCATGGCTGGCTTTATTACATGGTTTGGTGACAGATCAAATGCTTCAGCCTTGTCTTTTTGCTCTGCCCACCAGATGTCATTGCCCACTACAAACCAGCCCTCCGCGCCGGCAGCCTCCCTGGCTCTTCCTCTGAGCTGTAATTGTGGCTTCGGCGGCAGGGAACGGCCATGCTAAATTTGGCTTTTAAACACTGTGAAACTGTCATTCAAACCACCCTGTATTTGACAATAAATCCAAGCACGATCCACTATGAAACACAGACAGTCGAGGACTCACACATTTCACATTCTAGACTAAATTACAGGATGGTGTGTTTATTAGCACTTCTATAATGCAATAATAAATAAGCAAGCACAGTTCTCTTATTTTTCACCTGTCTCCATAACACAAACCTTTATAAAAGGAGGCAATTACCCCAGTTCTTACAAAATAATTCCCTTTAAGATTCTGTTTCCTGTACTGAAGTATTTTCTTAGCCTAAAGAGTATTTATAAAATCTCAGATGAAAAGCATGCCCCTGTGTGTATACATTACAGGAAGTGGTACAGCTCCAAAACAGGCTTCAGTGACTGATGGTTGCTGATGCTTCAGCAATAATGAAGACTATGAGCCACGCCTGACACCAGTAAAAGCTATTACCTCTTCTTATGGGGGTAGTGACTGCAGTGAAATTGCCTTGATAAAACCTGTTACTGAATATAACTCATTTTCCCTACACACAGAGAACTACACAATCAGCACTTCCTGCTCCACCCCCTGTCTTCCTCCCGTTTCAAATTTAATTTCAGATTGACTTTTCACTACAAATACTGGAAAGGTGTTAATCTTTGGTTACCTCTGTATATTTGTAGCACTGCTCAGCAGTGCATTCCGCTTTGCTGGTAGGATTGCTGAGAGCAAAAATAATAGGGCGTTTGTTCAAAGCAGCCATATCCTGCAGAATTTCTTTAGTGAAAGCACCACCAATTGCAGCAACTCCTAAAGAAGAGAAAAACACAGAACAAGCAGAGAAACACCATCAAGTTCAAGGTCACTTTTAAAAGGACAGAGCTCTTTTCACCGCATACCTCCCGCTTTGAAAAGGGAACTCAACCTTTTTCCTAACCTGGTTAAAATAAAGTTGGGTATAAAAGATTTTGCAATAGTGAAACTTCAGGATCATCCCTAACACAAGGCGGAATCTATTCACCCCTGTAGAGTTTGGTGAATTTCTCATTTCACTGCTCTCAGACCCTTTATATAAAATAGAAAGGTACCCCCTAACCTGCAGGTCAGGCCAATAAGGAGCAGACAGGTACAGCCCCGTCTCCTAAAGCCTCATGCAACAGAGGGGATGGTTTCTCCCAAAGCTAGTGTGTCAGATTTCAGTTTTTCCTGACATGACCAGTAAAGTCTCTGCCTTCTACAGCTGATCATTCTTTCATCTCCAGCCTCAGCTGATGAATAATCCCAGTTCTAAGACTAAGGCTTCCAGGACAGCAAGGATTTTTTTGAATACATCCCTTTCCATCCTACCAGGGGATGCTCTTCCATTCTCCGTACTGTACTCTCATCCAAAAAGGGGTGTGTGTAATGTTTTTGAGATACAACACACCTGTATTTCTGTCTGACCTGCAAGAACCGGGAATTGGAAGACCAGGTCCTTGCTCTCCACACCTTCAGTGAAAAACAGATAAACAGACCTTGGAGTAAACCTAAGGATCTTTATGTCCAGGTTTGGTTTGTAGAGAAGGCACCCTCCTTCTTGCTCAGAGTCCCCAGCACCTGGTCTGCTTTCCATACAGCATCCCAGTTTCAACAGCAGGAAAAAAGCTGTTGTTCCCTTGCCTGGGGGAGGAGGAATTGATTCAAACCCAGACCGAGAGAGGGCTTCTCTTGGGTCAGTACCCCAACCTCTCATCACTCATGCACGAATGACCACACCCGCATGGACGGTTTGGTGTCTGCCCAAGGAGAGCACAAGGTCCTTGGAAGGAGGTGAATGGGGTCCTCATCTCGCAGAGTCAGCGAGGTCATACATGCTCCAGCACTAACGAGTGTTCAAGGCCAGGCTGGATGGGGCCTGGAGCAACCTTCTCTAGTTGGAAGGTGTCCCTGCCTGTGGCAGGGGGGGGTTGGAACTGGATAATCTTTTAAGGTCCCTTCCAACCCAAACCATTCTATGATTCTATATCTTAAAGGTGTCTCAGAGAATTTTCTGACTGCTTCTACATGAAGCATGGCATCATCTCACAGAGATGTCCTTGAGCACAGCCTGTGCCCTCCATAGGGAGACATGGATGCCCCACTGAAATTCCCTGAAATGCTTCCAATTGAGCTTTCCCAAGAGCTTTCAGTAGTGAAAGCCCAAGCACCTTGTGACTGGTGCTGTAGGTGCTGTTCAGATGCTTAATGTGGGCCAAAAAATGTCTAAGACCCATCTGGGTTTGCACCTGGCCAAATCTCCTCCCTTCTGATCCCTTGGTAGCAAAAGAGGCAACTCCTCAATTGATGCAAATCAGTGACTTCTCTCAGAGTTCAAGCATTTCTTGTTCCAACATTTCTGCCACATACTACTATTTTTTGTGTATCTGAGTGCAGAAATATAGAACTTCATCTTCTATGAACGGACAAGGATGCTTAGATGCAGGAGCTCTGTTCCACCAGCTGGGCCACCAGATGTTGGATGAACAGTTATGGCAGCTGTGATTTTGACCCACTTGTACAAAAGCCCATTCTACACCTTGGCTTTTGGTTAAGTCTGCAGTTGCCAAACGGTTAACGTCTTCTAAAACTGCCTCTGGATGGCCAACAGTAAGAACGACAACTATCTTCAGGTCTCAAGTTAAAACAAAATGCTCTGAACAAATCTCACTGGCTGCTTCTTTTTTTCGGTTTTCATTTTACAATTGCAATTTCTTGTATTTGGCCAAGCTAAACTAAGGCTTTTCCTTGAACCTTCACCGGTGATGAAATGTACATGAGGATTCCCTGAGACAGGTAAGTAAAACATCAGGAGAAAGAGTATCAACATATCAATATCTTCTCCTGCTCAGGAGAAGATACAGAATGACTACTCCTCCAAACGGGAAAACCCCCCAATATTAATTTTCATTGCTGTTTCTGTTGGAAGAGCCTTCATGATGCAGCATGGCTCAGAGAAAGTGACCTCGAGGGAAAAGGCTGTGTACATTTATATATAAAAATGACACACTGTAAAAATCCATGGCAGCGAACAGTCCCTAAGCATCCACACTCCTTTATCTAGATAAATATCACAGACCAGTCAATCTATTCTTCTGTTCCACTCGCTTTTTCAGCCTTGTTTTTTACTAGATCAATTCTCTAGACTACTTGGTCTCTGTCCCGCAGTCGTATCTTTATGGAGCATAGAAAAAAGATACGCATTATTTACCTCTTTCACAGTTATTGTTAAAAGCAGATGTTAGAGAACATGATCTAGGCATAGCTGAAAAGGGAGCTCTTAAAATGTAGGGTAATTTGCACCGTGGCATTTCAGATTTCCCAGCACCTGACAAATTATTTTATTAGCCAGACAGATGAATTTTCAAGTCTTAACACAGAACAAAAATGATTTAAGAGGACTTGCAGTTCATTCCTGAAACTGTCATGAAATCTAACAACCAAACTGCAGAGAGCTGAACAATCCCTCACTGAGATCCCCCAAATCCTGCAGCTTTAAGAAAAGAAAAAGTCTTTGTAAAAATCTGTGTTTCGGTCTGCAGAAAGGGCTGGTGCCTAAGGACCTGAATACGAGGGGAAAGAAGATTCAGCTCCAGCCTGCTCGTATTTCCACGGCTTTCTGTGTGCTGAGCTGAGTTTTCTCAGCCTAATTTGGAAGTTATTTGTATTGCACCACCCACGTTAAACCCGAGGTCGTTCAGGAAGGTGATAAGGTTCTCCATCAGATGTTTAAACCGACTGGGATTGTTCCCCCCCCACCCCGTGCAATGGATGGCTTGGAGGGAAAGCCGCGCTGCACGCTTGGGTAGCTGCTGTTTGGTCAGCTGCTCCAGAGAGCCCATTATGCACCTACTGTTTGCTAAAAACACACAAAGGTAAACTCTGTTCAGAGGGAACTCGATCCTCTCTTCAGACAAAGGCACGTCCCCGTTGTTGTTTGGTTATTTTTTTTTCCCAACAAAGAAGAAGGTCGTTGCTTTAAAGGGAAAGAAATTACCTATTAGCACGGAGGGTTTTATATCTTTAACAATATCTTCTAGATTTTTCATTTCACCGTGTTCATGTGCAAAACGTTCTTTCTCAGCTGTTAGTGAGGCACGCCCCTGCAAGGAAGGAAAAAGAAATAATAAAAAAAAGAATATTTATTATAAGTTTAACAGACCCTAATATCCTGGGATAATCAGTTCACAAAGTATCCGGTTTAACACGTCCTATTTTCATGTCTACTTTTGCATCTATCACCAAACACTGTATTAGACAGAGTCAACCTGTCTACAATTAACACACTTAGAATTTAGGACTAGTCTATTGCTTTAAGCAGCAGGGAAATTACATTCAATATTGTTACTTCATAACAGCTGTAAAACACCACTGCACCAACAATTATATGAAAGCATCAATAATTTCTTCTTTGAAGCACTCTTGAAGCTGTTTTACCTGTTAAGGTTTGGTCAAACACTTTTTGTTGCTAACCATAAAGTATAAAAATATTTATATAGCAAAGAGCACTGAGCCCAGGGTGGGGGGGATTCGTAACTTGGCAAAAGAAAAATAGTTTCTTCCAGCTTTTTTAGGTTTGCTCTTGTCTAAAAGTATTAGAGACTATATGGGGGGAGTCCACAGGCTATAGGGGAGCTCATGTTTTGCTCCACGTTTGTCAGATTTAAGTCAAGCCATTCTTAAGGATGGAATAAAACTAATTCTAACCAGATGCCTGGTGCACCGTTTCTGCATTAACAACATTGACTCAGCTGGGAAACAACTCTGGCCTGGATCCCTACCGGCCGTTTCCACCCAGCGACGCCCAAGGCGGTTTCCAAGTGGGATACGCGCACGCCTCCACCCCGCGTTTTACCCAGAAAACATCACCACCAAGGCACTCCTCACACACAAGTCTAGAAGATGGTGCCAGCCCCTCCAACATCTTGCAGTTTCGGAGGGCAAGGAGCAGATTGCACGGATGTGTAGGATCATGGAATTGCCTGGGTTGGAAGGGACCTTAAAGATCATCTAGTCCAACCATCAACCTAACTCTGATACAGGGTAGTACACCAGGAAAATGCAACACTAAATGTAATTTTGACCAAATAGTCGGAACAGACACATATCATCTCCCCAGCCGCATCTTTTCCAACTGATGAGATCAAAGTTTCCTTAATCTTAGCAAGTTAATTAAGACTATACCGATATATTGTGATTCAACACAGAATTCAGCCCGCAACTCCACCAAAGTCTTTGAATTTGACAATTTGGGCTCATTTTAGGGCTGTACACACTAGCAGATTCAAGCCAGAATTAGTTTTTTTCAATGGCATTTTTGCTTAATTTGAACAAAAAAAAAAAAAAAGAGAAATCCAACGCTAAATTTCAGACCACAATTCTGCAATGTGGTGGTGTGGGGCTGTGCCGGTCCCACCACCCACAGCTCCTCTGCCGGTCCTGGGACGGCCACCGCAGGAACTGGTGGATGGGAAGGAAGGCCATTTTTCATTTCCAGCTGCAAGAAGAACTTTTCCATCCCGCGGGTACCACAGGAAGCCCAGGAAGGCCATTATGTGGTCAGAGACAACAGAGCCAGTCGGCCTCACAGGGTGTCAGCGCCTCCTGGTTCACCCGCAATTCCAAGGAATTTCCAGAGTTTTCTCCTTTTCTACTTTTTTTTTTTTTTAATATTTTTTATTTTTGGACATGACCAAAAAGCAGAGTTTTTAAATTAAGAAGGTTATGCCTGGATGTGCTTATACGGGTCTTAAGTGTTCTCCTAGAGTGATTACCACAGGAATACCATGATACGGGCACCTGGTTTCCTTTGCGGGTAAAATGTGAAATTCTTAGCCTCGAGAAAAATGCCACAATATTAACAATTTTTGGCATATTCAGCCTCCAGTCATTCCACCCTCAATACCCTTTTTGAAGTCTGCCTTTTCCCAGCATCCCAGCAGATGTCCCCACAGTCTACACACACGGTTTAGATGCACGTCATTTGAAGCGGGTAATTTCCTTAACATTTTCAGGGGAAAGAGATTAAGTTTTCCTTTCAGTTACCAAAGGTGTAAGCAAAGATGATTAAGGGATTGGATGCTGAACTGCTCTTTTATTAAGGTATGTCTTGCTTTGCTTTAAGATTAACCTTATTAATTAACAGTAGAGTTAATATCAGCCTCAGAGTCTGGAGAGAGTCCAGCTTAGGGTAACAAAGATGATGGAGGGATTGGAGCATCTCCCTGATGAGGAAAGGCTGAGAGAGCTAGGGCTCTTTAGCCTGGAGAAGAGAAGGCTGAGGGGACACCTTATTCATGCTCACAAGTATCTGAAGGGTGGGTTGAAGGAGGATGGAGCCAGACTCTTCTCAGTGGCTCCCAGTGACAGGACGAGGGGCAACGGGCACAAGCTGGAACTCAGGAAGTTCCATTCAAATATGAGGAAAAACTTCTTTGGGGTGAGGGTGGCAGAGCCCTGGCAGAGGCTGCCCAGGAAAGGTGTGGAGTCCCCTTCTCTGGAGACCTTCAAGCCCCACCTGGATGTAGCCCTGAGTGATGTGCTCTGGGAAATCCTGCTGAAGCAGGGGAGTTGGGTCTCTGGAGGTCCCTTCCAACTCTGACAATTCCGTGAAGGAAAAAAAAAAAACCAAAAAGCAGCATTTATGACTTCCAGGCCAAAAGCTTGTTGCTAGGATTACCTCAAAATACTACCATAATTCCACTTTTGATTCTAATCAGTGGGTTGGTTGAAATTGAAATGTTTGACGGAGCCCAACTTGGAAGCAGGATCCTTGTGGAGCCGGGAATGGCTGCCACGGGCACCATCCCGTCCCACGTTGCTTCTTCAGTTGGTTCCTTAGTCGCTTATCAGGCTGCTAATGAGGAAGCTCATTTTCATTCTGGTCTTCAAATCCAGCCTCCAGGAGACTGCCCTGGGCTACTGAGAAAAAAAGAAATCATCTCTAAGCTCTATGAGCATCCTTCAGGCTGGTGGCTCTGAGCACCTCCAGGATCTGCAGATCTGGGCAGATCTCTCAGGAAAGGTGACCTCTCATTTTTTCCACTTTGCAATAAGATCTAAGAGGTCAGGCTGACAGTGGGGAAAAATGTTGATATTCTTTCCTTTTTAATCAAAACAACCAACCAAAATCCTGCATGAAACAGAGTTACTTCTTCACACAGTTTTACACTGGATGTGGAAGCACCTCCTTGAAAACCCATTTTAAAATTAAGATAATGGCAGAGCTGCTAAAACACTTGGTGATGCAACACCAAGGATTCAAGGTCCCACTTCCTACTGACATTAATGACCACCTCTCACTTAATTAGCTACGAAGGAGTACTCAAACAGTGAGCTGATGTGATCCTCTGCAACCCTTAACGAGCCACTGGCTAGTGAGACTAATGCCAGCCAGATGGGTCACTTAGGTCAGATTCTGCCCTTTCTTAAATTCTACCTGCCCTTTATTTCATATAAGGCATTCTACCAGTCTAAAAAAACCACAACCCCATTCCAGTAAAATAAAAGAAATGCCCACCCCCCCCAAAAAAAAACCCACCCAACCCCAAACATATTTAAATTGACTTCTTTGGTCTGAATTAGCTTGGTCACTTTAGTCAGAATGAATCACGTCTCCAAGTAAATATTTTTCTACTATATTAACTAAGAATGAAATACTAAATTCTGTGGCTTAGCAAAAATAACAACAGCTATGTACATAGAGATTTTTGCTTGGAAAATGCTTATAAAAGAAATTATATGGTTAGGGTTGTTGTGTTGTGTTTTTTTTTTTTAAAATACATATTTTAAATAGATTGCCAGAAACTTATTTTAATTGGTAACTCAGTGATCCCAAAGGAGCTACATAAGACCTCCCTAAAAAAACATGGCCGAGATTTCAAGACCAGCCAGTGGATTTGGTTACAAAACTCCAATAATTTAGATGATAGTGCTTTTGACAGTATTTTATTTCTCCACAAATTGGCAAATTCTGAAGTTTTACTCTCCACAAAGCTGAGAGGCGGCAGCAAGGGCAGGGCTTGCTTTTCCTCTGTGCCCAGCGAACAGGGCACAGGATGACACGCAGGAAGGAGAAAACAATTTGGTTTTGTGCGTGCTTAACCTCAAACTAAAGGGTTGCCAGTCCGTTTGGCACAAGCTCCCAGACATCCACCCCTGAATGCCCGCAGCTGGAAGGAGAACTCACAGAGGTTTCGTCGGTCGGCAGAGAGAAGAGGGTGAAGCCAAAGCGCAGAAGTCTCAGTTCTAGATTTGTGGGGGGATTTTTTTCTGTCTTGTCTCTCTCCTGACACTGGAGAGATGCAAAGTGGGTGGGCCCGGCAGTGCAGAGCTGCCCTGACTAAAAGATCTTCCAACAGCAGAGTCTTCTGACATTCCCATTTCCAGCCCTGACTCAGCTGCCTTTTTGTAGGCTGGCGATCTGCAGCTGGGAAATGTGCTGCACAGGGACAACACAGGACAGCATAAATCAGAGACTGCTCTGCTCGAGTCTCCGTAATCCTGAGACATTAACAGGGCACACAACTCGCTGATGGTTCTCTCCTCTGCAGTGAGTGTAGTCCCCTCGCTACAAGAAGGACATTGAGGTGCTGGAGCGTGTCCAGAGGAGAGCCACCAAGCTGGTGAGGGGTCTGGAGAACAAGTCCTGTGAGGAGAGTCTGAGGGAACTGGGCATGTTTAGTTTGGAGGAGGCTGAAGGGAGACCTCATTGCCCTCTACAACTACCTGAAAGGAGGTTGTAGAGGGGTGGGGGTTTTCCTCTTCTTCCAAGGGAATAATGACAGGACCAACGGTCTGAAGTTGCAGTAGGGAAAGTTTAGACTGCATATTAGGAAGAATTGCTGTAGTGGTGAGGCACTGGAACAGCCTGCCCAGGGAGGTGGCAGAGTCACCATCTCTGGAGGTATTTAAGAAACCTGTTGAATGTGGTACTTCAGGGCATGCTCTAGTGCCTGAGATTGTAGGGAGTGGGTTGTGGTTTTGTGTATGGTTGGACTTGGTGATCCCAGAGGTCCTTTCCAACCGTAACAATTCCGTGATTCTTTCCAAAGGAAAAATTTAAAATACTCCACACTAAGAAAGAATCTGGAAGAGTTCTGTGGTTCTGTGTATGAAGCTCGATGTGTTTTAAAGTAGAAACATCATCCTCAGTCACCTTTGTGTTTGTCTTCCACGTCCAGCGTCTCACTCTTTTAGCATTATTAAAAAATATTTCGTTCAATGAAAGGGGCTTAGGAAAATCAGACATCTAGAGATCTGCCAAGCCTCAGCACAGTCTCACTGTTTCACTGAAGAACCTCAATGCCATGCAGGGGAGGAATTTTTCCAGGGGTTCCTACCAGAGGACATTATCACCCTGTTGTTCAAATGTCAGTATGAAGACTCATCTCGGCCAAACAGCAGCTGTTTGAAGCTGTAATACCTTTTCTATGATGTAAAACAAGTGTCTTTCCTGCCTCAAGTCACACTCCCTAAATCAGAAAGGTCATTCACACTGAAATCCACAGATGATCTAACAGACTTGTCATGATACCTCTGCAGCTCTCCACAGGGGAAGATACAATCTCAGAAACTCTTTCAACAGAAGGAAGGCAAAGTTGGAAAAAGAGGCTATATGTCCTTCTTGCTTTAACTTCCCAAACATATTCAGCATCCCAAGGAAGAAATGTAAAAAAACCCACCAGCATTTCATTATATAACTGTTCATAATTCTATATATTCTTATATTATTTCCTTATCTTTTTATAGAATAAGTCATTCGCTAGGTGCACTATAATAAGTTTGCTTGAATAAAAAAACCCCAAAACAACAAACAAGCTACATACTAAAGTCCCAGGAAGACAACCATAGCACAATTGATGCCTGAATCAGCTCTTCAATGCACCTTCATTAGAAGGCTGAAGTTGAAGAACATTAGAAACACTCAAAAATAAATAATAAACCATAAGTCCAAAAGACTTGGTGTAAATGTCAGAAATTATTTCAGAGGGGGAAAGTGCTGCTTCTATCACGGTATCATTTTGTACCAAGAAAACCACCTAGGGGATATTATGGATTGGAGCAAAAGAGGACAAAGCAACCTGAAAAAAAGAGATCTGTTGCTGTATTAGAACTCACCGTGGCATCTCAGATGGAAAGTAATATGAGCTAAACTCTTTATTAGCAAATGAGTTACAATGTGGACTGTGTTAAGTCAGCAGACGAAGCAGAGAGATAAAGAAACAATAGCAGCATTCTCTGATGGTGACATTATGTATGAAAGGTCTGGGCAATCCTAAAATCTCTATGCTCCCTAACGGAGGAGAGTCACTGGTGTTATATATATTATTATTACAAATAGTAAAACGACGTCACTTGGACACCAGAACCTTTTAATCCCAGGAGCAAAAGGAAGTAACAGGACTCAGTAGTTAATAGTTTTATGAAAAACTGCTTGTATTTTGGATTTGAACTGAAAGCAGTTCTTAGTTTTAGGGAGGTTTCTGAAATTTTTAGTTTTAGTGGCTGATCAGCAGCGCAAGGAGCAAAGGAGATACTGGGATCAGGCCTCAAGCGAACGTACATCACAGTTTCCACAGAAAGTTACTCATATCACCATATGAGAGAAGCGAATCGAGGCTCAGCTAACAAACAAAGATGACCCATCAATAAACCCCTGAGAAAATCCATAAAAACCAGCTGTGAAAACAGGAGAGCAGACTGCACCGCAGACGTCTAATATGGGCCGTTACAAACCAAGAGGCAAATCTTACAGATACCACCGATGGGAAGCCTAATGCCGTGGTGTGTCGGAGCTGCTCCTGATGGGGCTGAAGAGCAGAAGCTGCTTCATGTCAGTGAGATGAGGAGAAGCAGGGCTGGAAGCTCTCCAGGATTTGCTCTCTCCATCAGCTGCGAAGCAGCCGAAAATAAGCCCAAGCACCCCTGATGGCTGCACTGTCCCACATCAGAGGCGGCCCTGGCACTCCTCCCGTCTCACCACCAAGGAGGCACAAATCTATTTATATAAACACTTGCCTCCATTTGGCTGTGTCAAACAAGTTCTCTTAAACAAGAGAACAGCACACAGATAAATGAATAAATTCATCTGAGGCTCTGACATACCGAAGACGTGAGAACCGCAAAAGGCATGAGAACTGTAGACCAAAAAGCAAAGCAGTTCAGTAGTAAACAGAGTATTTCCAAGTGCAAAACTGGATGGAAAAAANACCTGGAGCACTGTGTCCAGCTCTGGAGTCCTCAACACAGGAAGGACATGGACCTTTGGAACGGGTCCAGCAGAGGGCCACAAAGATGCTCAGAGGGCCAGAGAACCTCTGCTATGAAGAGAGACTGAGAGAGCTGGAATTGTTCAGCCTGGAGAAGAGAAGGCTCCAGGGAGACCTTAGAGCAGCCTTCCAGTATCTGAAGGGAGCTACCGGAGAGCTGGAGAGGAACTCTTTGTCAGGAAGTGTAGTGACAGGACAAGGGGTTACAGCTTTAAACTGGAAGAGGGGAGATTTAGGTTAAACACCAGAAAGAAACTCTTTCCTTTGAGGGTGGTGAGACACTGGAAGGCCAGGCTGGATGGAGCTTGGAGCAACCTGGTCTGGTGGGAGGTGTCCCTGGCCAGGGCAGTGGGGTTGGAACTGGATGATATCAAAGGTCCCTTCCAACTCTAACCATTCTATGATTCTATGAAAATGTTCTTGTTTTACTTGCCTGTTCCCTCTGAGTTTCTTATTGCAGAGTTAAGAGCAAAACAAACAAACAGAAAAAAAGCAACTGTTAAAGCATCAAGGAAGAAGGAGGGGGAAAAAGGATGTGGTTAAGAGTCATGGGAGAAGGTGGTGAAATATCTTCTTGTCGGGAGATGATCTCTACATGGCTTTCCTCACAAGTAAAGCCGTGGTCTAAGGGTTATTCATGAATCATCTGGAGAGCTGGGACCTGAGACATCTGGGTTGTCCTCCACATGGACGGAAGGGAAGGTACAGGAGAGGCACAGAGAGTGGGGGACAGGTCAGCCCACCCTCTGGGAGGGTATCAGTCATGAGGAGTTGCAAAACGACCAAAGTAAAAGGTGGAGGAATGGATATGGACTCATTGGTCAGGGGCCAAGGGCTTGCAGGTGACCGGCACTCCTGTGCCATCTTGTCTAGGAACCCAAAAACAGAGACACACAAGCCCTCCCTCATCCCCATAACAAGGCCTTTATTATAAAGCGAAGGTGCCTCCTGACCAGGCCCACCATCTACTGCCTAAAGGTGAAAATTCAAACCAGATGAACAACTTAAACACAGAATTAATAAAGTTCGTTGCCAACTGTGTGAAAAACCACAACATTTTGAGGAGATAATGTCATAATGGTTGGCAGTAAAACACAGGATTTAGGTAAGAAATGTAATTCTGGTGTTGACTTTAATAAAACCACATTGTTAGAAGATTAGGGCTGTTTATGTAAGTCCTGTAAAATTTATAAAATACCCTTTTCACATAAATAAACACACACAGTTACCAGGCAGGAGAAAATTTATAGAGACAACTATTTCAAGAAGCTAAGATCTGAGAAGCAGAGGAAGTCAGGAACCCGTAGATCAGCAGAAACAAAACGGAGCAAAATGATAATTCATTTCAATAACAGAGTGTGAGCAAAAGAAACCATAAACCATCCCAATTAGGTCACCATCTCATCAGTACCTCTAACACATGCGGTGTCAAAGAGGCAACAGCTCCACGCTGACAAATTTAACACCTGAATTTTTGGTGGTGTCTCGTCTAGAGAAAATAATGAGGGTATTCCTTTGAGCACACCCCACCAATCATCCTTTCGCCTTGTCCTCGCTTGTTTTCATATATTACTGGCCGAGTATGAGTAATGCCACAAGTGTTCAGAGACAAATCGATGTCTTTCTTCCCCGCAAAACTTATACTTCATAGAGAATAAGATAAATGCAAGAGGAAACTGCACGGATTAATTCCCCAGACATCAGTGTCACCAACAGAGCAGAAGGGATTGCTCCATTGGGATGGCCCACGAATAAAATCAGGTAGAAACTGCTCCAAGTGATGGTGGCTCCTTGGAGATACCCAAGACACTGCATCTTTGCAGAGATGCAAAGTGGGTTTTTTGGCTAGAAAATCCAAAGCTGAGAGCCTGAAAGGCTCTTCCATGCATCACACGAGCTCTGCTGACTGTAATAGAAGTGACCGCACCTCCTTGGCACTGAAATTCTGCCGTCAGTCCCAAACATCCTCCTTTCTCTGCCGCTGTTCTCTAAGCAACGACTGAATCATGTCTGTATCCAGCTTTGACCAAACCATGAACCTCAGTAAGGGTCATATCCACTGGCAGTTAATTGGTTGTGAGGAACAGGGACATTCAAATGGGAGGAGGAAGAGGGGAAAGGAAAACAGAGGATTATCTACAGGACACCTACACGATTCTAATTATTT
Organism: Nycticryphes semicollaris; assembly: GCA_013400055.1. Lineage (NCBI taxonomy): Eukaryota > Metazoa > Chordata > Aves > Charadriiformes > Rostratulidae > Nycticryphes > Nycticryphes semicollaris. Next base: position 341,709 of record VXBJ01000167.1, on the reverse strand, counting down.
AGGACCACACACACTGGTAAACTTGTAGGGTCTGTATCAGTCTTCCCCTTACAAAGGTTGATATTCTGAGGCCTTTAGCTATCAGACCTTAACTGATGTTCTTGTCCTTGTCGTTCAGTTTGGGCTCCACTCAGATGATCTGAAATCTTACAGGGGTTAAGATCACACATCTAATGGACCTTTAAAATACTTGATTAGACACAAGTATTACTGTGTTGAATTAGAGAGCCTCAAAAGTGTTCATACATAATAAATACATATCTATTCATTAATCAGACAGAGATTGTGACAATGAGAATTAGATACTAGAAAGAAATTATTCACTGTGAGGGAGGTGAGACCCTGGCCCAGGTTGCCCAGAGAAGCTGTGGCTGCCCCATCCCTGGAGGGGTTCAAGGCCAGGCTGGATGGGGCTTGGAGCAACCTGGTCTGGTGGGAGGTGTCCCTGCCCAGGGCAGGGGCTTGGAACTCCATGATCTTGAAGGTCCCTTTCAACCTGAATCATTCTATGATTCTATTATTCTATGAATGTGACATAATACAGAAATTCAGAATTAAAGGTGAGTCCCAACTGCTTATGCATAATCTCCAAGTGCACAAGAGTGCAAAAGCAACTTTAAAGGTATCCTTTAATTAAACATTAACACTTCCATCTGAATGCACTGGGATACTTAAGATGGGCATTTCAAGAGGAGTGATATCTGATTCAAACCATAAGGTCATATAGTTCAAGGGGCAAAATTCCACTGATATTATGATCTGCAACCCTTCTTCATCCACCTTTGGAGAAAAAAAATAACAGTTTTGAAAGTTGAAAGGATACCCAACAGGTTAAAAACCACCTCAACACCTCCAAAACAATATGAACAACTTTATAAGGTCTCTAGAATGAAGTTGAGACAGTATAACAAACACAGCCTTCATCACCAGCTCCTTCACCACAACATAGCAGAAAAGTTGCTCATCAAACTCGGTTTAATGAAAAAAGACGGTTCCCAGGGGAAAAGAAAAAAAAATGTTAAGAGGAAAAAGAAAACACAGCTGTATTTGAACAATTAAAAAGCCACAAAGGAAAAATCAAGTACAGGAGCCTGATAAGTGATGTCGTGGCAGCTTTTGGGGATGGAGGAGAAAGAAAACGGTGGAAACCGTTTGTAGTCAGGTCAATAAAAGTTCTAAGGGTATTTTTCTTTGATTGAAAGAGTACAGAAAGTAGACAGCAGAATAAACAATATTTAAAACTATATCTATGCATTGCAAAAATAATGATCCAAGGACAGCACAGAATAAAAATTATGTAAAAATTAGATTGGTTGGACAAAGTAATCACTGAGTCTTCAGAGAGTCTGTTATTTCTCACCCTGCACAAGCAACAGATCAGAATATGTCCAAGACTCAAAAGGAGGTCTCCCTCCTTCAAGTAGAACTTTTCTGATGGGGCAAATTTTAAGGGACTGTTTATGTAAGTCCTGTAAAATTTATAAAATACCCTTTTCACAACTCTTGTTGAACATGTTTCCTTGAAATACTCCCTTAGCAGTAAGAAATAAAACAGTTTAGTTTATACAAAAATTGGTTAAACTGGAGATCTAACTTTACATTTGCAATAATGAAAAGGTTTCTAACAAGAGAGTCCTTCCCATTCTGCAGTTTTCTCATCAATCTTCCTGGTTTTACTTCGCTTACCTCATTTCTAAGAGTTTAGGAAGTCCTTCTAGTCTTGCAGCACTTTTCTGTAATCAGCTAATGTCAAAACAATTTTTTAAGTGGACTGAAAGCACAGCTTTCTCTCTCAGGCCAGAAAAAAAGAGCCAGGAATAGCTTCATTATTTACTTGCTGTATGTATGGCTTCCCAGCAGTTAAATCCCAAGCTTCTAGAATCTTCTGTTGTATTTTATTTCTTGGTGACGGGTTTGAGTTGTTTGGGTTTATTACTTTTTAGGGGGAATATTTAGCTGCAGAAGAAAGCCAAGAGAGGACTTGCAGAACCAAGGTTGGGTTTACTTATGCCCAGGTCAGGCCTGGAACTGAAGTAGCTCCAGCTTTGAGGTCCAGTGGGCTCACCAGCCTGTTCTCAAATCCTCCCCAGGATGGCCAGACAGAGGCACTGGTGCTCCCAGGTCCTCCAGGAATACCAGCAACCACCCAAAATGTGCACCTTCCGCTCCCACTGCTCACACCAACATCTGGCTACAAATTCAGCCCTCATCTATCTCCAGCTGTTATGTCTGGCGACCGTGAACAGTTCGCAAATATACTCCGGGCAGGACATGAAATTCAGAGGACTGTTTTTTGGACAGAACCCAAATTGCAGCCCCACCAAGAAGAATAAGCAGAAGAAACCGAATTAGAGGCTGTGTGAGATGCTGATTGGTTTTGGCATCGCTTGAGAGCACTGGAGCTAGAAGGTGGTGAGGAAAGAATACAGTCACCGCGTCACTAAAAATTTAGAAACTGTGAAAGGAATTAGTCGCTGCCTACCAAGAGAAACAACCCAGCTTCTCAGCTGACTGGCAAATTAGCAGTGAGAGGTGTAAAAGGAGCAGGAAGGGGAAACGAGCAGGAGAGAAGGGTTGGTTTAACCACCTGGATGGACATGCACAGAATCACAGGGAATCACAGAATCTCAGGGATTGGAATCGACCTTGAAAGATCATCCAGTCCAATCCCCCTGCCAAAGCAGGAACACCTAGAGCAGGTCACACAGTAGCAGAGACCTGCTTTAGTGCTTTAGCACTGCAAATTCCCCCTACTCTTGCCCCTGTCAGTTTGTTCCCCAAACACCACCAGGAGGAGATTTTAGTTCCTTTGTATTTATTTGATAATCCCAGTCTCTATGGTGGAGGAAATTGTGAAACCTGCCATTCGTCTTATCGACGTTCATGTTTCAACAGCCAGCTGTGTTTGGATGCAAAACTGTAATTTTGAAGATGATCAGGTTAAGATCAAAAGGAATCATTAAAACAAAGAAAAAAACCACCAGAAAAAAGAAATTGTGTCTTAGTAGTAAATACCTGCATTCTTCTATACCTGATCAGGGTACTTTTGTGCTTTCTGGCAAGGGATGCCCAAGACAACCTTAGTAACACAATTTATGCCTACAAATAAAGGGTGGGTGTCGGGAGGATGGGGCCAAGCTTTTTTCAGTGGTGCCCAGGGACAGGACAAGAGGGAACAGGCACAAACTTGAACATAAGAAGTTCCATCTCAACATGAGGAGGAACTTCTTTCCTGTGAGGGTGTCAGAGCCCTGGCAGAGGCTGCCCAGAGAGGTGGTGGAATTTCCATCTCCGGAGACATTAGAAACCCACCTGGACACCTTCCTGTGGGACCTGCTCTGGGTAGACCTGCTTTGGCAGGAGTTGGAGAGATGATCTCCAGAGGTCCCTTCCAACCCCATAGCATTCTGTGAACACTCTCCCATCTCAATGTCTATGATCCTACAATTTTCCTTTAAACAGACACTGACTGCAGAATACATGCTCCTGATACAAAGGTGTGTGAACTAAAAGGATTGTAAATGTTAGACAGCTAAAGGACACTGTGCACGAGGGCAGATGACCAACAGAGATGACCATAAATACTGCCAACCAACAGGCAAGATGACAAAGCAAAGCCAGCTGGCCTCTCATCCAGTTCTTTCAAGTAGCTCACAAACTATTAAATACATAACCACCTTTTAAAACATACCAGTTTCTTTATTCTGGCACATGGAATTCATATGTTTCTTTATTTTGGCACGTGGAAGGAATGAGGTAAGGGCGACTGATGAAGTCTCTCAGCAGCTTCAAACTCTGAGCAGTGTTGATAGCACTGCAGACCACAACATCTGCAACACAAGCTGTGTCACTGTGCCTAGAAGCTATTTGTTGCCATATATCTCAGCTCTCGCAGAAGGCTGACATGCTTGCAACACCAGAAAAATATTCTCCTCAAAAATATTTTTGCTCCTTTTTTTTTTAAAAAAAAAACCAAACCAAAAAGCCTCAAATGCTGCCCTTATAATGTATCTATACACTCTTGTGCAAGACTGTGATAACAAGTAATAGTTGTGTTAACATGGGAAATATTAAACACCAAAGTTAAATGTTTCTTTACTTGTGTGTTTTTTAATAAACTGCTGAAATATTCCCTTCGGTATGTGCTCATCCTTAATAGAAATAGAGCAGGAACCCCAAGTGTAATCATGCCCTCCTCCCTCCCCCCTTCAAAAAGCAACATGGGAGTCAAATAACTATCAGGATACATAAAGGGATGAGAAAATTGGTATTACCTTTACTATTAATCCCTTTGAGTCAACCATCCATATCCTTTTGACAGCTGCATCTTTAGATACCCCTTCTTTTTCCATAGCCATAACGATGAGGTTTGCTATCCCCAGCGCAGCCTGAAGGAAAGAGAACAAAAGTGGTAGATAGTAGAGGGGGGTTGGACTAGATGGTCTCCAGAGGTCCCTTCCAACCCCATAACATTCTGTGATTCTATATGAAACTAGAAATGAAAGAAATACCAATCCCCCGCTCGCCTATTTCCTCTACCCACTGTTCTTTCTAAGCTTTTTCATTTTATTTAGCAATAAAATTGAATTTTTTATTTTTCATAAGCTCTGGTGAACTGTTGCTACCATTTGGTAGTTAGAAACCATCCTGCTGATAAATAGCATAGATAAATCTTAAATCATATAGATAAATCACAGTATAGATGAATCTTAAGATGGCACTTGCAGTGTGGAGAGCATAATAAATGTTTAAACTCTAATGAGAAATGCTAAAACTAGCGTTTATTCCACATTATCATCTTCCAATACATTAAATATTTTTTCTTCTTTGAAATGTTATTGCGTTCATTAGATTTTCTTTTGTAATTTAAACCAGAGAAAACCACCCTCTACCTGCCAGAAAGTAAAATGCAGTTCTAAAAGACTTTTTGCTCTTATCTTTTTTTCAAAATGTCCATCAAGAACCTAAGTCTCCTTTTACCTACTGTTAATGTGTTTTGTAACTCTAGGCTTGGCTGCGCTCCCAAGGAAAGCAGGGGAGAGAAAAAGGCACTTATCCATATTTTGCTGAAAAAAAGGCATCTTTCTTACTGGATATTATAATATTTCATGCAACGGGTCAAGTGGCATACATTTGATAGATGTAGATAGATAGGTCCAGGTAGAAAAACAGGCAACAAAATGAGCCAACAGACCACTCAGTATTTCTGATTACCAACCCACATACATATTTATGGGGTTGATTCTCTTTCTCCGTCTTTATTATTCCGTTTCATTGAGAATCAAGTGAGATTCCCCCCTCTTTAGTTAAGAAATAAGTAGTTTTATTAGGAATGAGCTCCTGCATCGGTGATGACATCCACCATCCCCTCTTTGTAGCAACAGGCAAGCTGACAATACCATTGAAAAAAAACCCCAAACATTAGACCATGGATTCATCTGTCTGTTGAACGTGGAGAAAAAACAGGGGAAGGAACTTCAGAGGTATGGACAGTCTTGATCTACAAAGGTGTTGACGTGCCAGACACGGATGGAAGTCATCCTGACAACTACAGACCTGATCTCAGTAGCACCAAATACTCAATCAAATTAAAAATATCTGGACTGCACAAAGCTGGATGATTATATTGCACCCTACACAAAGCTGGATTATTATATGGCACCCATAGAGGGGTTTGGAGACCATGAATAATGTTTTTCAAAAGCTTGCATGGGGTTGTAGACGTCATACAAGAGATGACAGCTAGATATGCCGCAGATAAGTACAACTTTCACTTGCTTGTCAGTGGCTTAGAAATTTATATTGAAAAATTACTAAGAAAAAATAATGTGCATGAAAATATTCATAAATAGATGATCTTGACAGGCAAAATACTGAAAAATGATATTTAATAACAGGAAAAGTCAAAAGAGGCACTGCTTCTTACTAAGTAACACTGACTCTGGAAAATACATTTTATTTAATTAATCTTTGGTGGCCTAATCTATTTCCTCATCTTTCCCGGCTTTTATTGAGTGCCGCTCAATAATTGACAGCTGAAGAGCTAAAACCCTAAAGTTTTAAAAAGAGAACAGATCTCTGCAAAATGTCTTATGAAAAATATGAGGCTCGACCAGACGATCCGAGATTTTTCTGTAAATTTGCATTTGAATTAAGAACCAGCTTTTGTTAGGTGTTAGCGATCATTCTACCCATTTAATGTTCTTGTCAACTGGATGCATACAACTTCATTAAATATTAAGAAAAATCATCATAGTACAAGTTTTTCCTGATGTATAAAAGTACAAACCTCTCCAGCTCCCTGGAACAGCACCGTGTGATCTGATAACCTGTTCTTGGTGATACGGAGAGCTGCAAGAAGACCTGCAACAGCCACAGATGCAGTTCCTAAAATAGAAAAATGAATAAATTTGGTTATTCTGGAAATAATTACAGAGCATTACATTTTAAAGAATTCCACAGCACCTTGTGGCTACAAGATACAGAGCACTTCGGGCAGTAACAAGAAGTTCATTGGAATTGGAATTTGATCTGCTCTGTTCCTGAGAAAGTTAAATATAAGTGGGAATATCTTCAGAGTAGCATTAAATAAATAGGATTGTTTAATTCTGCTGGATAGACATAAATACTGGAGCATTCATAATATTATAAAATACTCTGGTTATGACCTTTTTCAGAAGGAAAGGGTATGAGAGGCCCAGACAGAAGTATTTTGAAGGACTCCAGATACTGCAAATAAAGATACTGGTCTAATTCCTCAAATAGATGTACGTCAAATGCAGTAAAATACAAGACTAAAATAAAACTTCATTTCTTAAGAGGAGGTTGTCAGAGTAGAAGAGCATACCATGAACATTTACAGAGCAGCTAAGCCAGCTGAAAGGGTAAGGCCAGCCTATTTAAGACACCAACTGCCCTACTGCATCTGAAGGCCCTCGGGACTCCCCCCAGTAAAAGGTGTTCCAGCCTCCTCGCCTTTAAAATATTGGAAGTGCCTTTTAAATCTATCTCTGAGTTAGGCCACACAAGGAAAAAGGTTAACATTTTGGTTTATGATTTAGCCTGTGGGGGGCTTTCCTCTGCAAATGAGAACCACAAAGAATGAGATAGCCATCTGTCTTTGAATAGAAAGATTTTGGTCCTTTATCATGAGACACACCTATAAATAAAAATAAGGGCAATAAAGGGATGTCAAGCAGGCATCTAACCCAATCCAGCTTACAACAGCAGGATCCCCTTGTTCAGTTCTGGGAATAAGAACCAAATTCTTCCTTCACCAGACAGCAGCTGCCCATTGCTTGACCCAAGGAAACCAAAGATCAGGCCATAACTGATTTTGAGAAGCCTGCAAGGACTTGCAAGGAAGACATCTGCTGGCTCCTACAATTCTGTTCCTGATCACCACAGCTTTAACTGCAACTGTCTAGAAGCCACCTCGTTGCTTTTGAAAGAAGAATTCACATCACTACTGATTTTTCCTTCAGAAAATGTACCAAATAGGTACGACCAGCCCTCCCAAAGCACTTGGCCCCGAATCTGCACGTTGGACATCTGCCCTCAACCTGCAGCTCCCCTGAAAGATGCACTTTTGCTATTCACAAGTCTGCTTTCTCATAAGCAAGGCCAAATTTAAAGCTGAGATAAAGCAGTAATCTTGGCACTATAACTCAAGGAGATGCCCAAAACAGGTATTCACACTGCAGGCACACAGACCATTAAGTTCCACATACACATAGTTAAGGAACTAAAAGAACAGAAAGAGTAAGAAGCCTGGTACTGGGTAAACATCTCCTTAAAAGTCTTCATTTCGGTGTTGAAGGCTGGGTTTGAACCTGTGGTTTATAAGTAGGATCATCTGAGTTTCACAAACAGTTGCTTGTTCAAAAATGTAAGGTAACCCTTAGTAAAATTTAAGAATACATTTTAAAGTTATAAAGTCCCTTAGAAAGTCAGTCATTGAAGTAAATCTACATAACAGTTCAAAAACATGTGTCTTTGGAACTAAAAAGTTCCTTATGTGCTTCTGTGACTTTTCCCTCCAATCACTAGAAATACAGGACACCTTGTTCTCAGCCCACTTAATGTTTAGACCATACAACTTTGTCAGTTTTAGTGATTTAGTCATTTTATTGACTCATTCAGAGGGCTGAGATCATTTACTTGCTTCTCCCTCATTTCTGAATAAAATGACAAAAAAAAAAATATCTAAAAAATGGTTCCTCCGAGGCAGGACTTTGGGAATAACAACCATCATCAGGCTGAGACACTTCCACCCCGCAGCATCCAAGAGCCAGCTTCTTTCTTTCCCAGATGAAACTGAGTCTTCCTCTGGCGAGTGCCAATTGGCAAAGACCAGAAATGGCAAAAGAGAGAAGTCAGACCACGCTCCCCGTTTCCCTTGGTTCTCTACCAAACCATCCTCATAACCAGCAATAAAATAAATGAATAAATAAAATAATAAAACTCCCATCCTCTCGCTGGATGCCAAATTCTTTCTTCTATTTTATATTACGCAGCTGTGCTTGCAGGGGAGGAGGAGGAAGAAGTCTACATAACATGGTTTATTCCTAAGACCACTGATGTGATCTCCTGAAAAGGAAAGCCGAGCTGGACCACTGTAAGGTCCCTTTTCCAGCCCCTGATGCCAGAAGTCACGGCCACCGCAGCACCCTGCCCTCACCAGAGGACTCTTCACTCAGTCAGGAAAGCTGCTCCTCAAGCCGCTTCCTGGTGACAGGGACAAAAATGAAACACCATGAAGTTATACCCAACGGGAATGTTGGGATCCAGCCTTGTCTTCACGGCTGAGGTGCTGCTGCTAAGTCTGGCAGCCAGAAAAAGGCATCAGGATTACGTATGACCGGTTGGGATACTTTTACAAACTTCATTATAAAACCATTTTCTTTATTAAGGAAAAAAGAAGCGAGATATGAAACAGGAATAAAACACTATTTTGAATGTCAGTACCATTTCGCACTGATTATTTGCATGGGATGCAAGTTGTAATTACCTACATGTTGATTTCCGGGGGAGGGGGGGTTCAGAACAAAGGTTGTAACAACAATATATAAAGGTTTAAACATTGTACTTCCCGGGAGTCAGGACTTGCACAGAAGAACTGTTCCAAAAAAATGGTATTTTAAAAGTACTCCACGTCGGTCTTACTCAGCCCTTTGACTCTAAAAAGCATAATAACCCGGTTTATTAGATTACTGCAGCCACTATCGCTGCTGCTGGCAGCGGCTGTCATCACTCCTCGTCAGCGGCTTCCCTTATTCCTTCCTCCCTGAAAGGGGGAGACCGTCGGTGTGAATAGCAGATCTGTTTAACCGGAACCGCTCTGGCTCACGGCATGACCTTAAATTTCACCCCGAACGCTGACTCGAGCGTCTGAAAAGAATCAGAACGCGACTCACATCCATCTGCCAGAGCCTCACCCGCTTCTCGGGGACGTTACGGAGCAGAAACAGAATTTCGCTGCTTTTCCGACTCTCGTCGCTATGGGAAGGAGAGAAAAGGCTTCGCCTCCCTCTGCCACAGCGCGGAGGTTAAAACCTCCGTGTGCAGAACAAGACAGACATTGCTCACCGACAGAATGTTGAAAACGGATTCTGTCTCCCCAAAATTTCTAGAAGAATAACCAAAGCAAGCTTAATAAAGGATATTTCCCTAAAGCAGTGCCAGCTGCTGTGACAGAAAACACTTCCTTACAGTTTTCTAGGAAAGGCGACTCATATCTTGTAAAAATATGGAAGATGTGAAATTCCAAACTGCACGATTCTTTATTGAGTTTTTCTTTTCTGGCCAAGATTCTTGAGCCTCTCTTCTTACTGTAAACTGTATGACTGAGTATGAATATGCCAAAGGAAATCCTAGAGACCATGGCCTTTTGGGGTTGGCACATTATAAATGCTTCGGAACACAGAGTCTTCTTTCAGCAGATGCAACAATTAAAGAAAAAAATGGGCAAAAAACGCCCAAAAACACGAGGAGCGAGACATTCAGTTTTATTGGATGTAGTCTCATTAAAATTAGCACGAAATGGCTTATGGCACTGAAGAATTTCTCCATTATTTAGAGCTTCCAAAAATAAAACTTGTAATCAAGTGTAGGAACTTCCTTTTATGTCATTTTCTCTACCTCATTTTCAAAAGCTAGAAAATAAGAAGAGGAGGAATTCCTGCAGCACACCCTAAAATCTGAGCTATTCATTCTAGACTATGAGATTAGGAAGTGGTAGAAGTAAAATTCATATTTCTGAACACACAACATAATAGAAATCACATGTCAGTGCAGCCAGACTTCCAAATAAGTGCACAGAGTCCCAGGGGGAAAAAAATACAGCCGTTCCTCTCTCTTACACTTAGTGAGGAAAAAGGTGAGTGTCAAGATCCTATCTAAAGGGTGTCATCTCAGCTGCTAGGGAGGCAATCCCAGGCACAAATGTATGTGGGGCAGAGAATAGAGCAGCCCCGAGGAGGAGGACTTGGGGGTGTTGGTGGGTGGGAAGCTCGACATGAGCTGGGAACGTGCGCTGGCAGCCCAGAAAGCCAACCCCATGTTGGGGTGCATCAAAAAAAAGCGTGGCCAGCAGGGTGAGAGGGGGGACCTNCACTGGAACAGGTTGCCCAGAGAAGCTGTGGCTGCCCCATCCCTGGAGGGGTTCAAGGCCAGGCTGGATGGGGCTTTGAGCAACCTGGTCTGGTGGGAGGTGTCCCTGCCCAGGGCAGGGGGTTGGAACTGAATGTCCCTTCCAACCTAAACTGTTCCATGATTCTATGATGTTTCTATGAATGCCTCTGTGGGTGGTTCACAAGGACCTCCTCTGATGAGGTGGGAGCTCGTTCTCCTTGCTGTGAAGTGGCTTTTCAAAGCTTTGTACGCTCGTTGCCCTGCTCTGCAGCTGGTGGGCAGTGAAAAGAGGGGGAAAGGCTCTGGTGAAGAAGAAATGAAGCTTTTGTAATAGAGCAGCCATTGGATGTATTTGAAAAGGGACACAGATTCCCAGCAGCTCGGAGTGGCTGATGGTGGAAGGCCCTTTGGTGTGACCCCCCCCTGCTCAAGTAGGGCCATCTGGAGCCGGGAAAGTAGCGAGAATGGGGTTTTTTTAACCCATAAGGAGCAAAAAATGAAGCAGAAGAATACTTGTACATACACACACTTGTATATACAGATGGGAAAGCCTAGAAAAGCTACAGCAGGGGATTTACCTGAAACTCCACCGATTTCAATGCAAATTTACCACTGAGTAACAGAGAGGTGATATCCCACATATACCACAAAAATAAAATATACTTTCACATAACCCTACACTATACATCTTAATGGGATTTTTTTGTTATTATTTATTTTAAAAGCCCCAACATCTGCTTCACCTGGCAGCAGATGTCACTTCATATCATGGGAGACATCTTCTGCAATTGGAAGCCCCATGCCCACTGCAGCCCCAAACCCTCTTCACAATTTGATCTCAAGAACTGGAATTTCCAGGTACCAAATGTATCATTTCTGATGTTAACATGAAAAAGAATTAAGTATTGAAAAGGAGAATGCTTGTGACAGGAGAAATTCCCATTTCTGAGAACTGCCCTGACTTAATGCTAAATTGGTCATAACATAACTTCCAGATACTATTTTCCTAATTATTCAAATGGCAGTCTGCTGAAATTTAGGCTTATATTTTAAATCAAACCACACACATAAGATGGAATAATAACCTTAAATTATATGTGCTCTACATATTTACTTTAGGTCTGTTTCTTTTCATAATTTTTTGATGCTATTAAACGGCACAGCTGTTAAAAACTAATGACATCTAAGGTCACGATGGACACCAAAGTTAATTCCAATCCAGTGCAATCTCTCCCTGTAAATATTTTATTTGGCATAAGATAAAGGCTCTCTTTCCATAACGAGGGAAAGCATTGCAACTGTGGGCACAGTGAAAATAGAGCTATAACACTAGAATAAACCCAGTATGATACTGCATAGAGCAACACATTCTGTGTAGATGGGCTTCCACTGCAGAAGTTTGTCATTGTCGATTGTGACAATTTTGAAGTACAGGGGAAAAAGTCAAAAACAGTTGAAATAATTGAAATAATTGACCTGCACAGAGACAGCAAGGCTAGGGAAAAAAATAAAATATGCCACTATTTCAAATTTATCCACCTCAGCAACGACTACAACGACCAGCCACTGTGTCACAAGTGGTAAGAGACCCACGTAAAACAAATGCACGTCTCTCAATTTCTTTAAGCCACCAGCTATGCCTCAAGCAGCAAAAATTCTTTCAACAGGCACACCAAAACCCAGATGGCTGAGGGGCTTTTCGGGGCCAGGGAGGGGGAAGATTTTTCTAAGGGGATTTTCAGCCTCCTAAAGTGTGAATCCCAACCCTGCCTCCTCCCAAGGTTGGTCAAGCAGAGAACAAATTCCACCCTGATAAACGGCTTTGTTTGGCAACACAAGCTCCAGTTCTTCTTCTGGCAGGTCTGCTCCCAGGCAGGGGTTGGAGGGAAAAAAAGCCCCACATCTCATATCTTCGAGAAAATTCCACCCTGTCCTTATGACTCCACCTTCCTAAATACACTGTAAATGGGCAAAGCTCGAAACCTGATCTAATCCAGGTATTTCTACATGCTCTGAAGCTTGACATCACAATAGTCATTAACATTTCTTCCATATAGGAAATTATGATCAATCCCCTCCCAATTTTAGAAAATGCTCTCAAAGAGTTAAAGAAAAGCAGATAAAAGTACCTATTTTGAGTATGGGTTTTCATTTCAAAAAAAGTCATATTCTATACGTTGCAGAGAAAAAAAATATGAAAAGATGCAAGCTGATTTGTGGTCAGAATAAAGCCAAACAAAAATACAAGGAAAAAAGTGACTATTTTCTCCCTAAACCAACATTATTGCTATTGTATGCGTAAAATAGTATTATGAAAATATAAAGATGAAGAAATGATCATAATTGCAGAGGGAAAAAAATTCACCACCCATCCAAAACCCAAAATGCTTTCTCGAATGATAAAATAAGAGCAATTTTACTATTCCAACATAGATTTAGAATCATAGAATCATAGAACGGTTAGAGTTGGAAGGGACCATAAAGATCATGGAGTTGCAACCCCCCTGCCCTGGGCAGGGACACCTCCCACCAGCCCAGGTTGCTCCAAGCCCCATCCAGCCTGGCCTTGAACCCCTCCAGGGATGGGGCAGCCACAGCTTCTCTGGGCAACCTGGGCCAGTGTCTCACCACCCTCACAGCAAAGAATTTCTTCCTATAATCTGATACAAATCTCCCCTCTTTCAGTTTAAAACCATTACCCCTTGTCCTGTCACTCCAGTCCCTGATCAGGAGTCCCTCTCCAGCTCTCCAGTAGCTCCCCCTCTCCAGCTCTCCCGTAGCTCCCTTCAGATACTCGAAGGCTGCTCTAAGGTTTCTCTGGAACCTTCTTCTCCAGGCTGAACAGCCCCAGATCTCTCAGCCTGTCCTCATAGCAGAGGTGCTCCAGCCTCTGAGCATCTTTGGGGCCCTCTGCTGGACCCATTCCAAAGGTCCATGTCCTTTCTGTGCTGAGGACTCCAGAGCTGGACACAGTGCTCCAGGTGGGGTCTCACGAGCGCAGATTAGCGGGGTAGAATCACCTCCCACGACCTTCTGGCCAGGTTTCTTTTGATGTAGCCCAGGATGCAGTTGGCTTTCTGGGCTGCCAGTTATACCAGTTGGTCAGAATCCTTTTCACCCTTGTTCCCAATTCCTTGAGTATAGAGAAGGCATGGAGAAAAAGTTACAAAGCTTTTTCCAACGTCAAGGATGCAACCCCACTGTAGCAGGGACAGGGACAAAATTGTTTCCACAAGTTCTTAAATATATCTCTAGGTGATCCTTAATGGCCAATCTTTGGTGGTTTTATAAGATCAGTGTGTTGGCAGGCACTTTTTTCCAAAGGTTCTGCAACAGCGTCAGTTGGGGACACGCTGACACCCTGCAGATAGCCGCGAGCTAAACAGAAGGCAACTGTATTTGTCCAAGTTACTACTCGCAAATGGGTATTTAGCTTGCCATATTTTCTGTCTTTTACAGTGCCTGGCAGGAGTCAGGATTGTATATTACAGTTCTTTTAAGATTTGAAGTACTTAAAGTTCCTCGTTGCATCACTAAGACGCATATGAATCCTCTGCCTGGATATCCTATGGCAGTGAAAAAAAACCTCAAGCCCTTTCATGAAACATATTAAATATTTATTTCTATCATTAAAGTAGCTTTGGCTTGACAAATATTTGGACTAGGAGGAACTATGTTTAAAATAACATGTAAGCACTATCTTGGGAAGATGACGGCAAATCAGATGCAATGTTTGTTTGTCTGCTTTTATTGGCCTGGCTCTACTTGTCAGCTTTTCTGCTCCTGGGGTAGCAAACACAACTTGCACACCGAGAAGGCCACTCTTTCAAGTAGCCTGGAAAAAATCATGCCATTTAGAAAGTGAAAATCTCTAAGGATTGCTACAGAGGTTAGCACCATCTATCCCCATCAAAGTTGTCAAGGTGATGATTAGGTGCCTGGAGCATGACTCTTACGAGAAAAGGCAGAGGGACTTGAGTCCTTTTAGTCTGGAGAAGAGAAGACTGAGGGGTAATCTGATCAGCAACCATAAATACCTAAAGGTTGGGTGTCAGGAGGACTGGGCCAGCCTTTTTTCAGGGGTGCCCAGTGACGGGACAAGAGGAAGTTCCATCTAAACACGAGGAGGAACTTCTTGACTTTGAGAGCGTCAGAGCCCTGGAAGAGGCTGCCCAAGAAAGGTGGTGGAGTCTCCATCTCTAGAGACTTCCAAGCCTTCCTGGACATAGTCCTGTGGGACCTGCTCTGGGTGATCCTGCTTTGTCAGGGGGTTGGACTAGGAAAGAGATCACCCAAAAGTCCCAGACTTCATTTATGAGAATATGAAAAGACCCACAAACACAAATTAGATTGCAGAAACTGAATAAATTAAAAGACAGTACGTGACTGCGCTTCTAAGAAAAACCAATAGCTGCTACATCAGCTCAGCCAAAAGCCAAACAGAAACCTTCCAACCATTTTGAATGTGAAAACACCTCCTTCCAAGGTGCATGAGAGAGAATAAAGTGGTTTCAAAATGCATCCAGAGCCACAGAAGTTTTCCTTATCTTAGTTTTCCCATATCTGGTACACATTTGCTGAAAAGCTTCCCTGCTGTTTCTTTGAAACTACGTTGTAGTTGAGTTTCTTTCTGATTTTGGGGTAAGAACCTTTGTCCTACAAAGAAAGAGAATTTCCTGTGGGAGGTATGTCTGCGAACACTCAGGGAAACTTCTAGATGCTCTATGGTCTCCTGTATTGGGCTGTTGTAGCCATGGCTACACTCGGGCCCTGAAGGGTAGGAAGCACCATGCTTCTCATAAAGGGAAATGACATTTTATAATTAGTTTATTTGCCATCTGGGAGTTTGTCCTCCATAATCTGTTTCAGCTGCAGGAGGAAAACTCAGCCAGGCTTGTAACAGAAAAATAGTTCGTGTGGCAGCCAAATCCCTAACATTGGACAGACAAGGGCTATTTCAATTCACCACCGTGCCTTGAGGCTCTCAAATAAGACCTAGGCCTCAAGAACAACTTTGGGAAAACTCAAGCTCCTAATGCCTGGCCTTAAGCATCACTGCAAACTGTTAGAAATGAAGACAGATAAACTCTCATTTTGGATCCTGCCACTGCTGAGCACCTCCATCCACCCAAGGAAACGTGAGGGGGTAAGAGGCTACTGGTGCCCTCCTTGGGTGCCTGGCTCCATCTGACTTCAGTCTCCTGGCAAGGATGGGAGCCAGTGCACTCACTGTCCTAGAGAAAGTCATTTTCCAGTGCTCTTTTCCCATAAGGAAATAAGGCAACCCAAGCAGCAGCATCCACCACTTCAGCCCTCCTTGACTTTCTTCTCAGGAGGGAAACAACAAGAAATCCCCTTGCTGACATTTCCCATCCCGGATATTTTCCTTTTGCCAGCTGCTCCAAATGATTCAGGTGGGAAAGCAGAATCAGGGAGATAACTGTCCTCTAAAACTGAACACAGCCACGAGACTGCAAGGAAAATTAGAAGGATATTTAACTGAGTTGCCAGTTTAAGAACTGAAACACAGTTTGACATTTACCAAGCAAGCTCTGTCACATGGAGGAACAGTGGAGCAGTTGTCACTGTCGGTGACAAAAAAAAACCTGAGGGAAGTACAGTGCAGGCTTGAGCTTTGACATTTGCCCAAAGATCCAAAGTTCATAATTTATATGGGAAAGCCATTCATACACTAAACTATTTAAAAACAAGCCCCGAAGAGTGAACATCTAAATGAAGCATGAGGCATAAATGAGGGGATAGGAGGAGGGGGGGGGGGTTTAAGAGCAAAGACAGATGACCTGTACTGAACATCTTCAAATATCACAGGAAAGCTGATACTTTTCTGGCTTCCAGCCCCCACCCCCAGGTACATCAGTTAAGACTCATTTTTCTGGCTTGTGAGCATCACAAGAGTGAAGAGAAGAGAAAGAGTCTGTTACCTTGAATGTCATCGTTGAAAGTGCAATACTTGTTACGGTACTTATGCAGGAGGCGGAATGCGTTAGCATTAGCAAAATCCTCAAACTGAATGAGGCAGTTCATGCCATACCTAGAAAGACAACAAAAAAAATTGTGCATGGCATTAAAAATAATACATACTTGTATATTAGAAAGCTATTAACATTAGCAGACAGGTTTTGAATACAAGTATAATATGATTTATATATCTACTAATATGTTTCTGTTGTATTCTCTATCCATATATTCGTGTAAAATATCTAGAAGGCATAGACTACTAATACTCTTTAGTCAGTTAAGATTAAAAGATCAGGGGAGAAGGCCTTCATCTCACTGCAGACATCTCCACAGAGGTCTTTGCTCAACAATTAACTAGTGGGTGAAAAACCTGCCTCCCTAAGGAAGAGAGTAAAAAGGTAACTTATTCCAAACATGGCTTTTATTTTATTGACACAAAGCAACTGGTGTTCTGGTATTAATATTAAATGGGATTGTTAGACAGTATGCTAAGAACCATCATTATCATCCATTTCCATGTTTTTTCATCCCTGTAGCTAACAAAATGTTTCAAATTGATGTTTTCTATAATACTTTGAAATTTCTGTATACTGTCTGAAAATAGAGTCTGCAGTTGCATCAGACGCTGCTATGACTAAGTCAGTTCAACTGCACAGGTAAGTAACTCTTGAAGCATGGTGAATTTAATAATAATTTACATTAATGTAATATTACTACTATGCATGCTCCAGTCCCTAAGTACATTTCCTAATAGTACAGTCTCTGGATTCCTTGCTTATGTCATTTCTCAAATACTTTCTTAAAACAAAAAGAAAAAAAAAATACCAGCCAAAACCCACCAAAGACATTTCTAGGCAAAAAACTATGTAAACACTGAATTCATTGGCAACAGGAAAAAAAATAGTAAAATACATAATTTGAATACCTTCAATATCATGGGGGGGCGGGGGACAGGGGGTAACATATGAAAAGTTTAAAATACAGGGTTAGCAACTGTACAAACTGTCTGTACAAGTTTGCATCTGGAAATACCACATAAACATTCTCTCACCCTGGAATAATATTACAAAATTTTCTTTATTAAAAAAAAAAATAAGTTTTTTAAACCGAAATGAACTGAATGGCAATTTGCACAGACTAAGGAACTGTTTGATTAAAACTTGGAGAACATATTGCATTAAGGTATTGCTATGAAATTATTACTCCAAGGGTCTAACAGGGTGAGATCTCAGCAGCACATGTCCTGTTTGAGCTAAAGGAGGTTCTTCCTCATATGAAAACAGCACAAATCCCAGAGAGGCCCTCAAGCAGTTCCAGCATCATCCAGAAAAGCAATATATACCTATACTGAGCAATTCAGTATATATAATCTACTTTAATGGCAATCAAGTTTTTCTTGAAACCATACATGTGTTTGGCAACTATGTTAAGCAAAGACATCAACATGAAATACAAAAAAAAATAAAAAGGACAAAAATTCCTGTGACTAAATTAATTTCCATGGAAATCACATATTTACAGCCATATTACAATTAGCCAAAGCTGCTGGGATTCCACTGGCAGGAATGGTAATCCCTGCTGAAAATAAATACATCTTCAGGTTTTATGGAAAAACCTGGACTTCTTCAGGAGCATAATAACAGGCAACTGTTTAAAAGAGAATTTGGTGAGTCAGTAATTCAGCACAGTAAATCACAACTGAGTTCAAATAAGTAACTGGAGCTACTCTTCAATAAATATTTTACATTTTTAACCTGATTCAGTATCTGACATGATTTTCTGTGATTCCATAAGGGTCCAGGAGCTTACAGTTGGATAAATAATGTGAAAATAATGAGATTAACACGCTGGAATTCTGGAGCTTGGTTAGAAGTGTTTCTTGGATGTCATTAAGCCAATGTCTGTTTCTTTATTTTACCAGATATAACATTCCATTTCCTCATCTGCATTTGATTTTTCTCCATTTTCTTACCCATTGCCTTTGTAGACACAGATCAAAACTCCCTGTGAGTTATATTAAATCAGTGTCCCTGTAGGAAACACTCATCTTACACTGGGCACCTTGTCTATATTCATTCTCTGAGCTGTTTAATTAAAATGGAAAGAATGCAGACAGTCTAATTCTGGGCCTCTGAGACTTTGGTATTAGAGCTGAAAAATATCTAAGCAGCATTTTTATTTGTTGCAAGTGTTATATATGACGCTCGGGTAAAAAGCTGAGACTTCAGTGCTGCCCATGACCAGGAGTACCTCCATGAGATCTGTGAAGTTTGAGGTCCGCAACCTCAAAAAAGTCTACACAAATCCATTTACTGCTTATCTATGACAGATAAGAAAATGACACCATGCTTCTCATCTAGGAGTGTTCCTGTTCACAAAACCACAAACAGATGAGATAATGCAAAATAGTTAATCTCTGGCATTCCAGAAAATCTCCTTGCAATAATCTATTGGCTACAAAGGTGCCATACAGACCATACCAAAGCAGCCATCAATTCTCCTAGGACTCCCACATCTTATTATCACAACTACTTACAGCAGAAAGTTGACCCAAAACCTAAATGATGTCCACAGCCAACAGCTCAGTTCCACTTCCCTTCCTCTATCGGTCTGCAATAACCTTCTGTTATTCATGCTATGCCGTAATTCATACCATCTTTCAGACATTAGGGAAAGAGAAAAGCAAAGTGTGCAGCTATCCTAAAACATGCCATTCTTCACGTCTACCATCAATACTTTATACAGATAATGGCACTGAGTGACTTCATTGAGTTTCTTCAGATGACACTTTACTGCAAGAGTGGTCAGGCACTGGAACAGCCTGCCCAGGGAGGTGGTGGAGTCACCACCACCCCTGGAGGTATTTAAGAAACGTGTAGATGTGGCACTTCAGGACATGCTCTAGTGGCCAAGATTGTAGGGAGTGGGTTGTGTTTTTGTGTATAGTTGGACTTGATGATCCCAGAGGTCTTTTCCAACCATGACAATTCTGTGATTCTGTGACACGGAGTGACTGATCAGGCAGGTCCAGAAGTCAGTAACTGAGATTTGCTACAAACAACATCATTCAGATTTCAAAACACCATCGAGTGGTTGTGGTTGAGTGTTGACAGGGGGCACGTTAAAAGCAAAAGGCCTGCAGTTGAGCGCCAGCAGCTCCAGGCAGGACAAGAAGATTAGGAGGCAAACTGTCATGATAGAAAACACCCTAAGAGATATTTCTCCTTATTTTAAAAATAGTGGACTACATACTCTTATAATGTGAAATAAGGGTGTTAAACTGTGTACTGTTTATCTAAGTAGATAAACTCCATCAATATATATATATCTTAGGAGGATTTCACCTTCCTATTTGAAATTTTTTGAAATCTGAAATGGAGGAAGGCATGACTAACATGCGTGTTCATACTGAAAGGTGGTACAAAGACAAAGAAGAGAGAACCTACCCAAGGGGCGTCAACTACCTTAACCAGAACACGTGAAGAAATGACGGATCTCGTGCTAGACTATCAAAACTAGGAAAAATAATTAAAATCCAGGAGACGTTTCTCCTCAGTGTGAACCATAACAAACGCCCTAGTAAATTCTTAACTATTTTCTCGCTCTGGAAACCACCTTTGGCTAGAGTAGCCTGGCTGGGACTGCTGGACTCCTGCAGGCAAGCGTTTTCTAGCTGTGAATTCCTCTCTTCTACCCATTTGGGTATCACAGCAGTAGCTGATTAAACATACATAAATCCTCCCTAGAAAGTGATAATCCAGATCGCTGTTCCCCCTTGTAAATCCTGTTTTGTCACCCACATATTTTAGTGTCCTTGGGTCTTAGTCTCCCAGCTCCAAGTCATACGGGCAGCCTGAACTATGATCCAACTGGACAGAAGTTCAAAGCCATCTTTCTTTTTCCTACTGCGGACAGAAAATATGGACAAGAGTGGTGGCAAGCATGCAACGTCAGATTTGTCATCAAGTACAGGAGGCAAATGCTGGACAATGTATTAAAAAGAACCATTCCAGTGAATAATGTGTGGCTGCCAGAAAACAATTTCCAATTTACGATGTATTTTGTGTAACAGTCTTAATTTCGTTTTCCCTGTTTACAAATAAATGTAGATTTGGTTGACCATGACAACAACGTTAATCTTTCAAGTCATTCTGCAGATTATATCTTTATGCAACAGGCTGGAGAAAAACGTCCACAGCTCTTTAACCATCCCAAATACTAGCATTTTGGCAACCCAACGCTCTTAAGAACATCAAACAAGGAAAACCCTCAAGAATCCAGTGGGAGCTATAAAAGTTTGGGCATCATTTTGAATTTAAACCATATGATCAGTAAAATCCCTGCTTACTTCTACAGCTAAGAAATTTTTCTGGAAATATATTTGGATCATTTGTTCTTACTGCCAGCCATTGTTTTGGAAACCTTCCTAAAGGAACAAGTGGTTGCTTTTCAGGTTTTTAGAGCTTCCAAAACCCTATTTGCCTATTTTCTTTGCTCATATGGGCCTGGAAATAAAAAATAAACAACAACAACAAAAAAAAAACCTTAGAAACCATCAAAAGTGGTTGCTGCCACCCATTCTTAAGAAGCAAAACCAAAATGATAGCAATGCTGGCATCCTCTCCCTTGGTCTGTGCGTCATGCAGCACACCAGCTCCACCAGCCAGAACCATTTATAGTGCACCAGGATGATGTGGAAACCATCTCCTTTCTCCCCCCTCCAAACGCTGAAAGCTTGTTTATTTCTGTAAATCACAGAATGATATAGGGTTGGAAAGGACCTCTGGAGATCTAGTCCAAACCCCTGCCAAAGCATGTCCTCCCAGAGCAGGTTGCCCAGGAATGTGTCCAGGAGGGTTTGGAATGTCTGCAAATCCCACTGCTCAAAACAGATTTAAAGTATAATGACCATTGCTGCAAACTCTTCTTTGTGCCAGGGCTTCCATGAAAGGATGCCTTCCTGCCCAAGCTATCTTTAACTTCATCTCATAAAGGAACTAAACTGCTGCAATGAGGTCATACATCCATCCTAGCACCTCTTCCACTACAATTGTACCCTGCTGGCTAAATCCACTCACATTTGACCAAGGGGGATTGAGTTTTCCACAATAATTGCTCCCTGTATATTCTGTGGAAAAAATGTGGCCAAGATGAGGAACCCTTCAGCAAACACCAGGGCCACTCTGCAGCAGATGTTTCTGCTCACACTGCCTGATGTCACAGGACAGACACCTCTCCAAGGTGTACTCAGCTCTAATGCCAGTATATTCCCAGAAGAGGTGTCGTTAAATTACAGATAACTTTCTGTCCTGAACTGGACCAGCAAGTCAGAGATGGGACATTCTTCACAGGAAGAGATTTTCTAAGCAACTTAATAGAAACTGTCAGCATCTCTGCTTTCCACATGAATGAGCCAATTTAATTATTTTTTGTTTCTTTGTATTTTATCTACAGAAAGTTTTTACTTTCTTGGGAGTATTTTTCACAGCCATTTTCCATTTCCAAACCAGTCCTTGCCTGAGCTTAGCTCATATCCAAACTAGCCATGGGGGCAGGAGGGTAGGCAGCATTAGCACCCACTATAGTACCAGTAGCAGACCCTTCCTTCATTCATGTTCTCCTTAAGGAGGGTGTTCAACCTGGAGAAAAGGAGGCAGAGAGGAGACCTTCTGGCTCTCTACAACTCCCTGAAAGGAGGGGTCAGTCTCTCCTCCCAGGTCACAGGTGATGGGACAAGAGGAAACGGCCTCAAGTTGCACCAGGGGAGGTTTAGGATGGATATTAGGAAAAATTTCTTCACAGCAAGGGTTCTCCATATTTGAAACTGGTTGCCCAGGGGAGTGGGGGAGTCATAATCCCTGGAGGTATTTAAAAGACGTGTAGATATGGAGCTGAGGGAGATGGGTCAGTGGTAACTTGGCAGTGGTGGGTTAACAGTTGGACTTAATGATCTTAAAAGTCTCTTCCAACCAAAACAATTCTATGACTCTATGACATGAGCAATCCCAGTCAGACCATGTGAATACATCCCATCCTGATGCTTTGAGAACACAGGTGTGAGACTGACTGAGTAAAATCAACTTGTGTAGAGATTTTATAACATAGAACTACTCCTCTCTCCCAGAAGATACTGTACCAAGTGGCTGGATGACACAGTGCTGAGATACAGTATAATCCATGTTATTCAAATAAATTACACTTTTGAAATTTCACAAAGTCAGATTTGAGGCAAACTCTTGTCCTCAGTTCTTGACATACACAAGCATCAGCCCCAGCAGACTAGATCACTGCCATGAAATAAAACCATACCAGGCAAACTTCCACAAACACAGAGGTGCACAGGCTCTTGGCTAATGCTTGGATTAAATCTGAAGAGGAAGAAAACTATATTGTAAACGTTGGTAGTTCTTCCTCCTTAAAAAAAACCCAAACAACAACAAAACCCAACCAAACAAAAGCATAAAAAACCCAATCCAAAACAACAACAAAAGACCCCAAACCTTCCACGTGGATTTGAAGTAAACAGCAAATTGAATCATTGTGCCGTTTCCTCATGAATGTGCATCGGTTCACTTGTCACCTGGTCCTGACCCCACCTAAGTCAAAAGTAAAACTCCAGGAGCCTGAAAATGTAATTCCACCTCTCGTAGCTATTGTCCTGCTTTTTTCCAGCGTTACCACTGAGCTGCTCTGTGACTTAGACCAAAGAACAATCTCAAATTACCTTCAGTTTTACATTCACTTAAAAGAAATGAGTGCAGATTTGAGACAGATGATCTGAGATTTATTTATTTATTTATTTATTTTTCCTTTTTTCTTTCCAGCCTCTTCAGTTCTTCTTCAGAGACTTGGCACCCCAACACTTTTGGCTGAGGGAGGGAAGGGTACTGAGCAGATGGATTGATCAAGTGTCTGAGCAGGGTAAATCAGAAAAACAGAGAATCACGGAAGAAATCCACCTCAGCTGGAAACTGTGAGCAGCTTTATTCTTCATGAAGTCTTTAGCTGTAGCTAAAGGTGTGTGCCACATCCTACCCTCCCAAAATATAGAGTGGTTCTCAGTAAGTCCTTCAAACTTCTGGTTTTGGTTGGTTTTTTCTTTTTTTTCTTTATTTTAATTAAATGGCTTTTACACTAAACCGAAAAAGAACTATTATCAAAAAAGAGCATATAAAATAGATCACACTGTATGATAAATCACCCTACACGGCTTAAATCTGGTTTCAAATGGGTGTTTCCTGGTCACTTCATCACCACAATCTTTAAACATTTGTTAAGAAGTCAATGATCCTTGTCAATGATCATTACTGTCCGGTTTAGATTGTCAGGAAATTGTACTTTGCCAAGGAAAGCCACGATGCTGAGGTTTCCCCTGTGCTGGCGTGCACTGGCACATTTTACATATAAGATTTTAAACCTTCAAAATATTGACCATAGGTTCCTAAAAAGAGGTAAGCACAGCAGCACTCGAACAGGGGTCAACATTCCCTTAGGGCCGTCACAGGGAAGCCTCTGTAGATCTTCTAGGATGAAAGATACTGTCTTATATCACATTTCATAATAACTGCAATTAGTGGAACCGTCTATTCCAAAAAGCCTGGATTCCTAGAACTGGACATGAATTGTTTCTCTGGGCAAGTTCTCAGACGTCTGTATTAAAACAAAAACTGCCCTCGGAAAAGGTAGAGGTTCCCATTTGGCTCCACAAATTCGATTCGCGCTGACTGTGCGTACTTTAAGGTGGCATTTTGCTTGTAGGAGCTCCCTCTTCTTCTCTTGAGAATGAACCTCCATATATTCACTGCCCAGACGCTAATTTTCTCCACTTTCCAAAAGGAGTGGAGGGTCTGCATTACATAAAATACATACTAAATAAAAAGAGATCCTTGGCTGATAATTCTACACCAGAAAGTTTCATAATAATTTGCATTTATTTAACTGCATCTAATAGCATTTAAAAATCCTACTTCGATAAAGGTTAATTTATTAAGGCATTTACTTAAACATCTGAGAATTCCAGCTTGGGGCAACGGGATTATTCCTTTGCTTTGACTTAATTACCTGCTTTGATGTCTTACTGAGTGATTTGTAGCAAACACAACGCCTTCTTGGAAAAAATACTGTCTCTTTTGCCAGATCCTAAAGATTGCTAAGTGGCTTTAGGAGGTTAAAAAAAGCTGCTTGCATTTGCTTACATATTTGATTGCATTTTTATGAGTTTATAGATATTTCTCCCCCCCCAAAAAAAAAATATATAAAAAGAAGAGATGCAGTTGGATAGACAAATTAGAACAAGGCCTGGGGCAGCACATCTGCTCACTTCCCCTGCTGCTTAAGGTATAATGGCCAGATGGAAATCTCACTTCCACCACTGACAGCTTTCACCTTGACTGTTAAAAGGCAAAGAAGTAATGACCTTTCAGAAATGTCAAAGGGAAGCTGGTAACAGCAATACTGAAAGTATTTCCCACGTATTAGATACACTCCCTAATCTTTGTACTCCTCGATGATTTATGAAACAGATCTCTCCCTCCCCAGTTTCTTAACGGCTTTTCCAAGGCATCGAGATAACTTACGTACCTGCAACACACGCTGTGCTTGAGAAAAGCAGTGTATTTGCAGGCCAGAGCAAAGAAATGGAAAATGCAGAATTTAAAGGAAGAAGGAGCTTACTGCTTTCAAAGCATTATTTAGACAGCAGACTGGTTGGCTTGAGGAACTGTGAATATTACAATGGAATATGAGAATGGTTGAGGCTGGCAGGCACCTCTGGAGACCCTCTCATCCACCACCCACCCCCTAACTCAAGCAGGGTCAGGCTGTGCAGGACCATGTCCAGACAGCTTTTGGACGTCTTCAGGGATGGAGAGTCCACAACCTCTCCAGCTAACTTGTGCCACTGCTCAGTCACCCTCACAGTAGAAAGGTTTGTTCTTAAGCTTAAGACTTCTTTTACCTTTAAGACCAATGTTTGTGTCTATTTTTCTCTTGTGCTATCACTGGGATCCACTTCTAAACCACATGGCTCTGTCCTCATTACACCCTCCCTCCCAATATTTGTCCACATCAGTGAGACCTCCCTGAGCTGCTGCTTCTCGGGGCTAAACAGCCCCAGCTCTCAGGAGAGATGCTCCAGGCCATCCTCTTAGTGGCCCTTCACTAGTCAGTCTCCAACATCCACTACGTGGTTTACACCCAGCAGTGCATTAGAAAAAGAAACTTGGCCAGACAAGATCTGAGCTTACCCTGTGTGATTTTAAACTTCTTCACAATCATGCTGTGATGATGCAGTTTCTGCCACCATCCTGGTCAGAGATGTTCTTTTATATATAAAGAAATAAACTTGACATTCACAACTGCCTGAAATCAATCTCACTGTCTTTAGGGATGGCATTATTCCGGAAAACACTAGATCAGTGTGCCACAGCTCTTCTCTAGTCTAAATCTTGTGTCACACAAAGGCCCAAAGGATATCCAACTTCCAATTTCTCTTTTGGCTCTTTCCCAAGAAAGCCATCTACATAGGATCTGGGGTGTTTGTCTCCGATATATCTTAAGCATTTGATCTTTTTTTCCATGCCACTCTATTTGCACTCTTAAGATTATTTAAGCAGTTCTGGAGAGACACATTTCAAAGAAAGCTGTAGGTAATGAACATATGCCATTGCTCAGCAAATATCACAGCCAAAAAGTTTAACACAAATAAGCTGTACAGTTAAGGGGTTATCAAATATGGATGAAATCATCTCACCTTTACGTTTGGTATAGTAGAATTGGTGTTATAGTACTGACCATTTCACACAGAATCACAGAATCTTCATGGTTACAAGAGACCTCTGAGTTCATCGAGTCCAACCATGCACACACAAAAAACCCCTACAATCTCAGCCACTAGAGCATGCCCTGAAGTGCCACATCTACATGTTTCTTAAATACCTCCAGGGATGGTGACTCAACCACTTCCCTGGGCAGGCTGTTCCAGTGCCTGGCCACTCTTTCACTAAAGTAATTCTTCCTTATATCTAATTTAAACCTCCCTTGTCACAACTTCAGACCATTTCCTCTGGTCCTGTCATTATTCTCTCGGAAGAAGAGGCCAACACCCACCTCTCTACAACCTCCTTTCAGGTAGTTGTAGAGGGCAATGAGGTGTCCCCTCAGCCTCCTCTTCTCCAAAATAAACATGCCCAGTTGCCTCAGCCTCTCCTCACAGGACTTGTTCTCTAGACCCCTCACTGGCTCGGTAGCTCTCCTCTGGACAGACTCCAGCACCTTCTTGTAGTGAGGGGCCCAGAACTGAACACAGCACTCAAGGTGAGGACTCACCAGTGCCCAGTAGAGAGGCACCACCACTTCCCTGCTCCTGCTGGCCACACTATTCCTGATACAAGCCAGGATGCTGTTGGCACAGACGTTTCTAGTGTCTACAATTAAATAGTTAAATATCAAACCCAACTCTAAGCAAATACCCCATTTTATACAGAAGGTCAAACTAGTTGATGAAAATGTTTTCTGGCTTTATAAACTTGCAGTACACTGAACGTGGCTAGCAGAACTCTTAAATTACATACAATTCCAAACATTCAATCACGTCGATACACTTGGAGCTCAACAAGATGGTTGAAAGGACATACAAAGGGTAGGTTTTGAACAGAATCTAAAGGAACCAAAATATAAGCTGTGTTGCAGATACAGCAGGGGGAGGCATTCCACATTAAAGACAAAAAACCAAATCCTTTTAAGAAAAAAAAATTAGAAAAACCCCAACAAACCAAACACAAACCCAGTGCTGTGGTGGGTAGCAGAGCTGTGTAACTACAGCAGAAATGAGATGAGACAGAGGTAGCAATAAAGCTGCGTAGAACCATGAAAGAACAAAACCTGTTTTGCTGTGGTAAATCAGAGGACATTATCTAAAGTGGAAGCGGGAACAAAGAGCAGGAGAGGAAGAAGAGTTTGGCAGCAGCATTTGGGATGCCTGGAAGGAAACCAGGTGTGTATCATGAAGGCCAGAAATCACTGTAACCCATGAGGGAGATTATATAAGACTATAAAAGTTTTGAAATATTTTCTAATAAAAGCTAAGCATAGAGAAGAACAATGACCAGGGAAAGACATCACATACTACCCATCCTTACACATCCTAGTGAGATGGAGAGCGTTGCTACTTCCCTCCCAGAAGCTGGGTGGCTTCTGTTTGAGTAGCATTGCCAGTGCAATTTAATTTTCCAGCTTAAGGCTATTCAGGAGAAAGGAGAGAGCAATAAAAATAGCTAATGCTACCAGTGCAGATCACACAGAGGATACCCCAAACCTAGAAAATATTATAAAAATGAATGTAAATAGATGTTCAGCCAAACTCTTTAGTTCCTGGGAGCAGTGACCTACTGTTCCTCAGCCAGCATCTTTCCTTCTTTTTGCCCTTCCCTGGGCACAAAGACCCCAGTGAGAATCTGGATTACAGCTTCCATACCATGTTGTATTGTATGAGGATCAGAGATTCTCTAAATATGAACACACCAGGCACTTTTGGGTCATGCCAGAAGATTACCATCCTGTATGAATAAAAAACTTTTCCCCTCAACTCTGCAAGTGCAACAGCATCTTAAGTTACTAAATATACATTTAATCTGCAGCAGCTGGCAACACCAATCTAAAGTAAATTATTATCTTTCAGAAGAAAATAGAAATCAATAAAAGTTCAGAAGGACTCCACAGGCTGTACTTAGTTGCCTTTAAGAAAAATTCCCCTAGACTTGTGATTCTTGGCCCAAAACTGGAGCACTTCCCACTCCCATACAGAGCATTTTGCATCTCCCTTGGCACACGTAGGGTTCTGACCAGTCTCGTCGACATCACAAAACCGGGTTGCAACTGCCTGGTTGCTCTCTGATTTCACGTGTGATAGATGTGTTATCTGTTACTCTGGTTATTCTGGACCAGTGAAGGAGCAGTTCACAGGGGAAAAAAAACCCAAACAAAACATTCTTAGCCTAATGACCGTGGAAAATTAGGTCAGAAGCACATCATAAATTTTTAAACAAAGCTTTCCGCTGGTGTATTTCAGTATTACATGTTTAAAGGTAAGAAAGAAAACAAAACTGAGAGAACACTTTTTAGAAGGACTCAGGTAATTAATTGTTTTGAAAAAGGTATCCAGAATTTAAGGGAAGCTCACATTTTATTACTGCCAACTAAACTCATTTTTTCTACATCTTTACCAATATGGTTTATATACCTGACAATGTTCAAAGCTCCACAGAAAGAGTAAACCTTCAAAGACTAAGAAAACCCTTTTTCATGGCTCTTAGATGCTACAGAAGTTGTCACAGCTATTAATTTTTAAATGAAGTTAAGATGTCCTGTATTAACATCCAAATCAGCCCTAATTGGATAGATACTTGGGTAAAAATTGGAGGAATGTTGGAAAACTATGCCATAGAAGCGGAACACTCAAGCTCAATAAAATGCTCTATTTATAAGAGTAATGTTTTTTCCAGAAGTCATCAGAAAGAGCTAATAGCCGCTCTTGCTTTCATTGCAGAAACAGGAGCTTGCTGAAACCCCTGGAGAGAAAGGCATAGCATGAACATTGTATTTTACGTTGAAAAAACTGGCAACGCTCTCGGCTGACCTACACCGGGCACGTTACTGCAGCCTGGGCCGGTGGCCGCGGTTGTTTTTTGTCATCATGAATCCAGCTTTCATTTAAAATTGCCTTAAAAGCACATTCAAACTTTTCAGTCCAAACTGTCTCACTGGTAAACTTATATTCAAATATTTAATAACGACTGGAAAAAAAAAAGTTAATTGGAGACTAAATGAAGGTCCCAGCAGTGTTCTAAGTCTATTTTAACATTTTAAACAGGTGGTTTGACGCTTTAGATGGCTCCTTCTCATAATCTCTTCAACTACTCAAGATCCTGGGGATTAGATCAGTGATCCCAAAGGAGAAATGTACAAAAATATGGCTCTTATAATTGTGGACTAGGTGAGGAAAGGAAGTGGCTGCACACTCCTCAGAACTGTTTATAATTCCTTGCTAAACCCAATGTTATCTCTCCTTTTCACATTGTTATTTAGGCCTTCCTCAGGGAATCCCAGATGTGTACCCAAATGGTCTCCCGGCTTCTGGTACAGAGGGAAGTAAGACATGTATGATTAAGGTGTTATTTTAGATTCTAGAGGCAGCACACGGTTTTTCTCTGGTTTTATTTCAGCCTGGATGTAACTGTAGTGTGTAGACTTTGCAGAACATACGTGCACTTCAAATTAGCTGGCTCAGATCAAACCTTGGTGCACTGAGAAAGTAGGATGTACCAAATAGTTAAAAAGCATATTTTTAATATTCTTTCTAAATTCTATTTCTATCTATATTTTTTTTTTGCATATAATTCACTTCTTGGATTTCTGACTATTAATCCAAGA
Organism: Nycticryphes semicollaris; assembly: GCA_013400055.1. Classification (NCBI taxonomy): domain Eukaryota; kingdom Metazoa; phylum Chordata; class Aves; order Charadriiformes; family Rostratulidae; genus Nycticryphes; species Nycticryphes semicollaris. The sequence goes on along the minus strand of VXBJ01000167.1, from coordinate 311,670 downwards.
AAAAAAAAACAAACTTTCTATATATTTTAATGGCCTTGGTAAATTGGTTTTTCAGAGATGAGCTGCTGGAATTCTTACTGGATTCCATCACAATCAAGGAATCACAGTACTTCTGAAACTAGACCCAGGCCACACCTTTCTGGAAGGACTGGGAGGAATCATGAAGGAAAGAACTTTATACTAATTCCAGATTCTCTTATTTTGGTGTTTGAAGCAGAAAACTTCCTGTAACTTGTAATTACTGGTGAATTCTATGACTAATCATTCAGATTATTAATCCATATGTACTCTGGTGACTTTAGAGAACTGAATTGATTTAATAGAAGTGTTCAGGATATATTGGCTAAAAAAAACCATAATGCATCCTGGTTACTTCAGTAAATTTAAGTTCATGATTTATTGATCAGAGATCTATCTGCCTTTTAAGATTAGTTAATATTCCTTTTCACCAGCCAACAATCTGACTTCTGCTCTTTGTTGTCCTGGTCAGTATTAAAATGTTCACACTCATAGTTAGATTTACTTGGTCTACTTCTATCTATATTATTGGAGTGTATTATATGTAGGACAGCGTGGCACCTACTGAGATTGGTCATATTGGAGCAGTTTAAGAATGACAGTTAATACAGCTCCGTCTTCTTTACGTTTACTCACTCACAAAGCTATAAACTTGGATTCTCCAACCTCCTAAGACCACTTTGCATGCCAAAAAGGAGCATCTAAAATCACAGAAGAAAGCAATCAATTTTGCTTGCGCAGGTGAACCATCCCATCACCTCAAGTCAGCTAGAAATGTAACTTCTGGAGTCAGGAAAAGGTATTTAATGGGTTTTGCAGGGGAAAAAAAATGTGGATGTGGGAAAAATAAAGCAAAGTATTCCACTTCTGAATTGTCTGTGTACTTCCTATGAGATTTCTGAAAGATGTCTGATAACATATTCATGGTATTAGCCTACACAGTCTAAAGAAGTGACCAAAGGTTAATCAATAATTACATTTATCCCACAAAAGTAATTTTATCTATTTCTTTCAACTACCTATCTGAAAGCTATTTTCCTTGTCACTCACCTAATAAACATGATCTGTTAAAAGGCTATCAATCCATGACACGGTTGGGGTGACAGCAAGCACAGAACACCCACCAAAGCACCACGTGACCCAATGCCCTAAAGGGAGCCTGTAAATGACCGAGTCTGCTCACTCCATCTTCAGCAGTAACACTGGATAATTCTCAAAATACTCATTTTTGCAGAAATGCGGGGAGGAAGTAGAAGGAAGATGATACAATCCTTTTTGCTTCCAATCACGCAGAAGCAAATACACACGTGCACGTACTGCCATTCTGGGAAGAAACATTTATATGGGAAGAAGTCTTATGAAATGTGAATTAATAGATTAAATCAAGCTTCCAGCTCGTGCAGTGTGAGACAGGTATCTAAATGTGAACATTAAACATTCACTGGGACTTCTGAGGTGGCCCCCAGCGTCCATGCCTCACTTACTGGTGGCAGTTCAGTGGATGCATATGACTCATATAATGAGAATTAAGCTAGTGCTCTTCCTCTTATGTAAACTGTCCTGTGCTATCAAAGAGGGTCATCTGGGCTCCCTTCATGAAAAATTACTGAGTGACCATTTTTTTTTGGTACACGAGATAGCTTAGAGCTTGGTATCTCTATTTCTCCTTGGTCCCTAAGTCTCCAAATTCTGTACCTTTGTCAGTGAACGACGGAGTTAAGACTTGGTTTGACTAATATTTTCATTTGCTGGTAGGCTTTAGTAGTGAAAAGGGTCAGAGAGATTACATCAGGAGATGTATGCATACTGGGAAGATCATCTGTCCATTAAAATAATAGTCTCCACTCACTGCCAATAAACAAAACTGTTACTTTTGTGGGCTGTTAACAATCAGCAAAAGTTACAATTTATGTGATTTATAGGAATGAAAAGAGTTAATTGCAAAGTGTACTTTTCAAAAGCTTTGGGAAAGCTGCCGTCTGCCCATCACCGAACGTGGAGACCGCTCTCAGGAGTGGATCACGCTGCTATTGAACATCCTCCTTCAGGATTCTGGAGGAAACTCCTCCAGATTTCAGGAAAGTTCCCTCTTCTCCAGAAACCCAGCCAATTTCTTTTTGTCATCGTTTGTCTCGGGGCTCTGACAGGCAACGATAAACTGAACTCAACTGAAAATCAGATGGTGAAGAGAGATTAGTTCTGTGAACTTCACACAAATTGACAACACTAGCACAAGAAAGCCTCCCCTCATCCTACATCTCTCCCCTATATGGTTTAGGGAGCTAGATCATCTGGTCCCAGCCATTAGCTACTGCAATCAGGGCTGGGGTTGGGTTTGGTTTTTTGTTGAATTCAGTTTCTCATCCAAATGCTCAAAAGACCTTGACACTGGGATGGATTTTCGGTCAGGAAACACATATCCATTACACTGCTTCCCTCCTCCCACTTCCCTCAAGAAGGCCAGGAAAGATGTACAATAACTGTAGCTGTCTGCAAAGTCTCGTCCCTAGAGATGGGAATAATGAGCTCTTGGAAATGTTTAAAGTCTACTAAATAAGAAAAGCATCTAGCAATGATCTGGTAAAACAGTTTTAATGCCATGAGATTCCACTCAATATCCCCAGTACTATTATTTTTAACTGAAAATCTAGGACTACAGCCAATTTTATACTTCTGGAATTATTATTGTTTTATAAATTTATACATATATACACACATGTATCTTTTAAAATGGTTACATTTCCTGGCATTCAACATAGACAGCCAGTGCTTCAAATCTTGACAAAATACAGCTAAATAATCAAGTCCCCACCCATCTCCAAATATTTAAAGTATAGACGTGTCCAAAATATTTTCAGTTTCTTTCCCTTTGTTTCAGCTATTTAAAAAAAAAAAAAAAGGTACATTAGGATTTCTCAAATTCATAAATATTACAGCATTTCTGGGATAACAACTCTGACAAATGAAAAGAGACTATCTCTAGGGATTCCTTCATGAGATTCCTTGGTGGGAGTGTGGATGGGTAGTGAAAATAGTTAGACCCTGCAAACACAGTGAAGAGAACTCAGCTTGTGCACTCAGAGGCAGTGTACAATGGCTAACAAATACGGGCTACTGAATAGTCTTTAGACCAACAGTCCCCACACAGACAAACCCTACAAACACCAGCTCTGGAAGGCCATTTATTCAACTTCCGGATGTTGTTTCTTACCCTTCAGGCATCAAGGGAGGCTAGAAACATCGTGAAAGCTAGCACACACTAGCCCAAGATGCCCAGAATTGGGCTCCTAAGCCGAGCACTCAGTAGCTGAACTTTTTCAAAGCTTGGCTCAAGTCTCCAGCAAAAATTCTGGAAGATTTCTGAAGTCATAAGCGACAGTGCCGTGACGTGAACTCCAAAGGGATCTCCCCTCTGTGAAGAAGAGTGACACTGTGGCTTTCACTCTGTCCTACAAAAATCCCCTCTTCAGCTCTCAGCTTTCATCTCTAGCCCAAGCAAATCTCTACCACCCTTTTTGTAGCCTCAAAGTACTTTAAAGAACTTCTTAATAGATCAAAGTGGTTTTTAGATGCTGGAATCTCATGGTTTTCCTGATATTCTTGCTTGATACAAATTTGAACACCAACCCAGTAAGCGTTACTGTAGGGCACAGCCTCATCTTGTTCTCTCAAAAGTACACGTACTACAGAAGGACATGTTCTAACCAGGGCTATCGTACTTGATGTCTGAAAAAACAATAATAACTTTTCCAACTGCAACACTACAAACTATAGAAACCATGTTTACATTAACACTGAGAGCAACTCCTCACCATATTGCACCACACGAAGTGAAAACCAAGGTACTTCTCTCAACAAAGCCAAAGCTCACGGAGAATAGTTCAGTTGGAAGGGGACCTACAGGGACCATCTTAGTCCAATTGACCACCTCCAGGCTGACCAGAAGTCAATGCTGACTGACATAATGTACTTCTCTTGGGTCCAAGGGACAGCTAGGAAAGAGAAAGAAGTAAAGCTGCCTAAAATTCAATGTTTAGCTGGATCTTTTTAAACACACTGGCTTTGGGGGGTGTTACTTGAGCAGAGCGGACCTGACTGGGAGAGACCCAGCAGGCTGTGAAAAAGGGGGCTGTATCCCAGATGGTTGTTACATGGAAAACAGGTGAGACCTGTCACTGGGAAAGAGCAGCTACACATACAAAGAGAGGAAAAAAGGCATGTGGAGCAAACCTGAGTTTCTCAAATATATTCACAGCTATTTCCAGCACAACTCCATGATAATGACCATATGCTTTCAACCATAACTTTATGTTGCAGCATCTATGTTCAAGTTATATCAACTATATAAATGCTACCCAGCTTTTAATTTTTTATTTTTGTTTTGTGAGTAGGGGAGGTGACTACAAATATTTTTAAACTACGTAGGACAGATTTGGAATTGCACCAGCAAATTTAATACCAGTCTAGGAGCAGTCCTTGGGACAGTAGGATACGTGGCGAAAGTCCTAAGTCAGTATTCACCACACAAGCTTTTTTGGGATGTTTCACAGAGTTTAAATCATAAACAGATGTTTGTGGAAAGAAACTCTGTCTCCTCTTTCTTACATGCAATGTATTAATCACTCTAAAATAAGACTATAAAGATAATATCTTGCTGAGTCCTTGGTACTTAGCGAGGTTACTAAGTACTTCATTTACATCCCATTTGGAACGAAGCTTAAGAAGCAAAATTTGAGATGCTTCAGTGATCTCTAAAAACAGTTACCAAAGCTATTTAAATATTTATACTCTCGAGGCTGACAAAAGGAACTGATGCCTCATCATGCTGCATGGTGGCAGAAGACTGAATTTCTGCCTTCGAGGGCTACGGGTCCATAGAAAAGAAAACATTCTGTGCCCTTCCCAGGACTGAAGACACAAGGAAATTAGTTTGAGAATGACCACAATTTAGCTATGTTACACCATTTTTTTCTCATTGTTAGTGGGGGCAGTAATAGCAAGGAAGTGGTAAAGAAGCTGAAAAGTAGTAGCTGTTGCTTATTATTAGTTTATTAAGACTGGGAAAAGTGGGACCTGTGCTGTGCTATGACAGAGCCAGCCAAGGAACCAAGGCTGTGGGACATGCCCCAGCCAGCAAGAGCATGACAGAGATGTCAGAAGTGAGGAGATCATGAAATAAACTAATTAAATAACAAAATCAATACTTTTAGAAAACCTCAGACTCAGAATCATGAAGCAACAGTACAGAAAGATAAAAAGGAGGGAAAAGGCAAGATAATTATAGGCAAAGACAAAAATGGGTAAGAACAGAATTAGAACTGGGATGGAACAGATCTCTCCAAAGAGAAGTGGGCAACACAGGATGGAGCAGAGTTGGAAACTTTTAAAAGTCAATCAGAAGGCGACAGGATGAGAGATCACTGGTAGAAGGCAGCTGTAGCAATGTCCTGGTTGGAGGTAAAAAGGGCCAAATTTTCTGTTCAGTAATTTTACTTTTTTAGCTGGGCCTCTTCTAAATGATTAAACTCTAACATTAACAGCAGGTTGTACAGAAACTTTTCACTCTGAGGGTACTCAGACCTGTTTATACCAAGGGATGGTGCAGAGAAGCCCTGGCTTGTACTCATTGCTAGAACAACCAAGGGCAGGGAATTGTGTTATTTGCCCCGTTGGAGGGTGGGAAGTGAGAAAAATGTCGATGGGTCATCCCTGTGGGGAGGAGGGGACAGCACAGGGGAGCCCAAACTGACCAAGTCGGGTATTTATCCCATCTGCATCATGCTCAGTATAAAAGCTGAGGGATCAAAGGATCAACACTCTTTCTTCAGTGGCTGATGTGTGAGTAGGACCCTGTCTGTTCATCTGCCTTTGACCCTGATCCAAGTGTTCCTGACTCCAGATCTGGAATCCAGCTCCTGTCGGTCACCGAGTCCAGGCTGGGACTTTTCCTGATGCCTGCTGGTGAGGTGATCCTCATCCTGGGAGCTTGATATGGTTTTGTATATATTGATCCTATTTCATTATTTTCTTCCTTTTGTTTGCTTTAATTTTAGTATTAATACTTCATTAAAGTCATTTAGTTCTTTCTAAACTCATAAATCTCCTTATCCTCTTCCTCTCCCTTCTTTTTGGGGGTGAGGAAGGGCCATCTGGTTTTGATAATTTTGGCTGAAACCACGACAAGGAAGCATAGAAAGCATAAACAGACAAAAAAATGTGGGATGAGTGAGTCAATGAAGAGCTGCAGACTGTTATTACATGCAAGCAAGCAGTTCAGAACCCTCAGGTCTGATTTCCACACCGACTTAAAAGTTCAGGCACTGCTCAGATTGCGAAGCTCACAGTATTTCATGCTAACAAGCTGCAGTAGATGGTCTGCTGCAGATAAGCATGAGGGTTCATCTTCTCATTTACCCATGAGGTCGGGTGCTGTCGTGTTAAGCAAAGAACGTCCAAACCACATCACACCAGACAAGGTTATTGCCTTCAACAGCTTCTACAACCCCCAGGAAGAAGAAATTCAAGCAGACCACAAATAATTGTGCCATGATATTCAAAACCTAACTAGAGTCTATACCATATTAGGGGGGAGAAAAAATGCAATTGGTCATTCTGCCATCAACTGCTGGATCAGGAATGCTTAAATCCACAAAATCTGACATTGGTTTTTTCTGGATGCCGTCACTATCCGTAACCCCCCGCAAAAACCAATTGCTGCAATAGAAGCCGTAGTCATGTAGTGGTGGTGTAGTTCATTCACTCACAGTGGTCCCTGCAGTCAGGAATCTCAATTACCATTTATTAGCACAAAAAGCATAACCCACCAGTGGTCCTCTCACCCAGCACACAGCCCAGCAAAGCATCGCAAAAGGAAACATCCAGTTTTGCCCAGCAGAGGACCAGCTCCTCCAGTCCTATCACACCCTCCTTTCGAGGATATAACAGTCGTGCCTGCATTAGACACTCATAGTGCCACCTCTGAGAAGCACAACACTGGACTTAATTACCTAACAGCTAAACGAGATAAAAAGAAGCCCCACAAATCTCAAGCTTATTATAAATGAAGGAACACAGGTTCCTGTAAATGTGGTATTTAAACACAGTTCTTCAACCACAGGCACAACCTGATTCCAGGCATCGTGTGCTGTAGATGAAGAGTGTCCCTAGCAGAGGTAAGTGCTGAAGGTTATGAATGCTATAAACTGAAAGACATTTCACAATGATAAAAGCAATCTAAGCCATGTCTATTTTCGGATCTTCAGTGCTGCTCAAAACTTCAAAATTAGTCCATAGCACTGTCCTGCTTTATAATTGACAAGTGAGTAATGTGTCAGCCCTTGTTTTCTACCTTCAACATCTTCCCCAAAGTCAGTCCCTTTTATTGTCATAACATTGTACTCCAAAAAAACTGCCTAAAATTTTGAGCATTTTCTTTTTTCATTAACATAATTAAAATAAAAATGGGATTGCTTTCCACTCCAGTCATTCAACGAAATATTTATCAAGGTTTGTATACACACTGGCAACTCAGATTCTTCGGACCTATGTTAGAAACACCTATACATCCATGTTTGACTTGGACACGGGAGTGGAATTTAATGCCTTTCCTAAAAAAAAACCAAAACAAACCAAAACAAAACTGTTTTTTCTTTGGGAATAAGCACAAATCAGCCTGGGACATTTCTCTTGGAATGATTCGACAGCTCCAGAGTCACTTCCGTAACCCCAAAGAAGGCATGCAGACACCTAAAGTCCATCTGTAAACACCTAAACCATTCTTAATTTTTCATTTTTAAGTTCTACCTCATAGAACAGGGCATTTGTTTAAAAGCCTCTTCAAATTTTTGATAAGGTATATTTATCACCTTCCTTAGTGAGTATCAGTGCAGTTGAATTATACACCTGAAAACCCACCAAAACACCTACATGCAAACAATAGTTTGAATGACACAACTACTGAGGCACAACACAATACTTAAGACTCCCAGCCCCATGAGCAATATTGCTATGTTTATTACCCCCCAAAATATATAATCTTAAGTGGATTTCCCCCCTCCCCTCCTAATTTTTTTTTTCCTTTCCCAATCAGGGTAGGATTTCTACCAAAGAAAGAAGGCAAGGTGACAAAACCGAGATAACATTCAAAAACCTTCATATGGGTGGTGGTATTTACTGAAGCTGAAACTGGTTTAGTGGTTTTCTTTGGAGCACAATGTTCTTTGTCAGGGATCTGGTTTGTCCCATGTTCTGTGAAGTGGTTCTTTGACACTGCCTCTGCTCCTTAAGCTGCCAACAAGCCTCAACTGAGAAAACACTACAGCTCCAAGTAACCTTTTCAACTGCTTAAGCGCTTATTAACTCCTTGTTCTCAACCACCTGACCTCCTGCTCCCAAACACAGAGTAGAAAAACCTGTTTTAACACCCAGTTCTCAAACAAAAATACATGGTGCAGATACAGGAGCCCTAGGAAACGTGGCCTTTTCCGTGGGTTCTGCTCTCAGGTTTTCTCTAAAACATGCTTTTTCATACCAATAGCTGCAATTACAAACTCTGCTATTCTGATATTTTGTAATACAACAAAAGCCCAGAGAAGCAGAACGGTGGCTACGACGGGTCCTGTGGAAGAAGAGGTTTCCCACCAATGTTTAATATTTGCAGAAGGCGCCTCAAGGCCAAGGAGGGTGTATGGGGATTGACTCAAGGAAAGCATGACAAGATTGTCTTTACCAAGTCACTGTAACAGGAATATTGTTGAATATAATTTCAGGACAGAGTATGACAATTTCTTTCCTGTAGAAATAATAATGACAAGAAGAAGAAGAACGGCTCTTGGAAGTCTATATAAAAGCCAAAACAGGGTTTTCTGGAGACCTGGGCAAAATCAAAATGAATCCAAGCAAACCCCTTTTATATATGCTGTAATATTGCAGTTCTTCACATACAAAATTAAGCGTGTGTCCCTTCCAACCTAGACAGTACTATGATTCTATGATAATTAACATATTTTTTAAAAAATAAAACAAGTGAAAAACCGCTACGGCATATTTTGATATTGATCAGATCTACCTTTTACAATTTCCCAGTTTACTAAATTTTGTGTTCAATATTAAGGAAAAAAGATATGAACTAGCATTTATCCCTACAAAACCCCCATGATACTTACTGAAGATGAAAATTGCATTCAGATCAAACTTGGCCCCAAGTCTGAGGCCTTTGAGCGCCCCTGTTTACTGCAGCCCTGGGTTTAACTTCTATTCCCAGTGCAATCTAGTTTTTTTAATTTGTCAGCACCTCCACTGAAAAGGCAGGTCTTTTAGGTCTTTAAGACCTGCTGTACGCAACGATTCATTCCCTCATTAGTTTTCTTCTGGATTTTTTGCAAACAAGTCACTCGAGTGGACTCAGCGCTGGTGAGGCCTCACCTCAAGTGCTGTGTCCGGTTTTGGGCCCCTCACCACAAAAATGACATTTTGGTGCTGGAGCGGGTCCAGAGAAGGACAATGAAGCTGGTGAGGGGTCTGGAGAACAAGTCTGATGAGGAGAGGCTGAGGGAGCTGGGGGTGTTCAGCCTGGAGAAAAGGAGGCTGAGGAGAGACCTTCTTGCTCTCTACAACTCCCTGAAAGGAGGGTGGAGAGAGGCATGGGGTTGGTTTCTTCTCTCAAATGAAAGGACAAGAGGAGATGGCCTCCAGCTGCACCAGGGGAGGTTCAGATTGGATATTAGGAAAAATTTTTACACCAAAACAGTTAATAAGCATTGGTTGCCCAGGAAAGGGGCATGATCACTGGAGGTATTTAAAAGCTGGGTTGAGATAGTGCTTAGAGAAAGGGTTTAGTGATGGTTTTTAATCAGAGTTAGGTTGAAGGTTGGACTCCATGATCTGAATGGTCCCTTCCAGTTCTATGATTCTAAGTGTCTTTAGGGTAGAGTCCTGCAGCATTTGAGGATGGTGCTTGTGACCAGGTGAGGATATTTTGCAGCTGAACCCAACATCAAGATCGTATCCACAACTCCTCACACATGTGTTATTTCAAAAAAACAGCCCTCGTGCGACGACCAGTATAAGCTGGCATTTTAGCTACGAGGAATAGATGAGCAGCTGGTTCCCATTTTGAAATCTGATTTTGGAAAATATACCAAACCAGCTGCACTCTGTTCTCTGATCCTGAAAATACTGTTCTTTAAAAAATATTTTCCATATATAATTTACAGCTTCTATACTTTTTCTGGCAAAGAAAAGAAAACAAATCTAACACTGTGTAGTCTGGCTTAAGCTGAAAAATCCATTTTTTCATACAAATTTAGAATCATTAATAGATTTAATAGAGCACTTCTTTGTAACTGTTATGACATTCCTAAATCAGCTTGTATAAATGTGGAGGATCAACACTCTAATTAGGGTTTTTTTTTTTCAATTTTTCTTCAATTTTTTTTTCAGAAGGAAATATTAGTCAAAGCCTTTTTAATAAAAACTACTGTAAAAACATCTCTAAATGTCTGGACTATTATGCCTGGTGACACAATTGGACTCCATAGTTTTTCAGATGACTCCAGGGCTGATGAATGCAAAAACCTCTAACAAAGACAGGCTTTCTATTCTGCATCTACTAAAGGAAGCTAAGACAAATAAATAAATAAATAAAATCCATTAATTTTATTGTTGTGGGATCAAAGTATATGTAAGCAAGTGGACTTAAATATTATTGCTAAATTTTAATATTCTCGTAGTTTGTTAAAGCAAGTGAGATACGAGATTACTGGGAGAATTGTTGTATGGCAGAGACTTGCACAAGTTTTTGATATCCTTAAGTATGGAACCACAAACCCAGATGACACATAGGCAAAAAATAAGCTGGTTAAACTTTTTCAAAGCTTGTACAGAACAATTAATACAATATATGTTTAATTATATGAAGCAGCTGACAGCTTATAAAGAACACTATGTTTTCCTGCATATTTTTTTCTTGGTATGCTTTCTGATTTGCAGACTCTTCTACTATTAATAACTATCATTACAACATTCCAACTTATTTGACAGACACAAATAAGCTTGCTCCTATTCATGTTTTGTAAAAGGAAAAATAACTCCTGAGCATGTTTTCTAGATCAGAGCTCTATCCCAAGCAAGAGCAATGAGTACAAATACCTATTCCAGTTAGGTCTTTAAAAAAAACAGGGAAACAAAAAAGGAAAGAGAAAGAATTTACTTCTGCAGTAGGCATTAATCCCAAAGCAATTTCAATAAAATGAATTGTACAGTATCGTTTAACTATATATTTGAAGAAATAATATATTCTATGATTTTAGAAAGAAGTCTTGCCTTTTTCTAGCAGTATTTAACTCATTTTTTATTAAAATCTGCATAGTTCATTTTCAGCAAAGCTTGCCAGCAATCTCTTTCCAGTAGCCATTGAGGCTTGCTGCAGACCAGCAAGTAGATGAATGATTAACTTTGATGGTAAAATCCACCAAATTCTGACATAAAGTTAGCAATTAAGTGATACTTCTCCCGCTGTTTCCAAAGTATAATGTTTGAAACAGATAACTTTCTGGTTTTGTACTAAGCTAAATCCCATTTTTAGAAGGAGAATTATCAAAGTAATGCTATGCCGGAGATAAAACAGAAAAGAATTTCCTTCTGCCAGAGCCAATGCACAGAGAGCAGTAGGAATTGTTCCCTAAAAAGATCTAAAAGAGTAAGGGATTAGGAGAAAAAGTACTTTGAATCACTGAGACCCCATTCTGTTTTTCAAAACGTGTTCCTTTTTTTCTCTCATATATGCCCCAAATTACGTAAAGATGACCTACCAGGCAGCTATTCTCTGCTTCTGGGGACACAATCAGCATCCCTTGCAACTACAGAACTCCAGTTATTCAAATAAACTCACTTATAAAATCGCAAAGAACGTTCGCAATGTTCTAATTAAACAAACACATTAGCTACACAGGTGACATGATTTATTCAGACATCGTTAGCACCGGCACCACCGCGGGCATCCACGAGGTCTCAGTTAACTGCACCTACATATGGCAGCGGGTCTGAAGTGTCGTATTGCGTTTTCTCAGCCATTTCCAGGCTAATATTTTTTACAGCAGTGTATAAACACTAGTGATCGCTAATGCAGGAATAAGATGTGTATCTGAAACTTCCAAAAACTGTCAAAAATTCTGCAGATACAAAATATTGTCTCCCTACCTCTAGATTAAATAAAAAGGCAGTGAATCAGTAAAATAAACCATTTGCATGATCTTGCAATTAAAAATAGCATTCTTTAACTCCTTTGAATTAAGCAAATTCTCAAGATGCCTCATTGGCATGAAGCGGGTAAAGACAGAGTTCAGGATCAGCCAAGAGGCAATTCTAAGCATTCAGAACAAGTCAGGCTCAAAACCTGCATGCAACTTCTGGTTTTACCAAAATTATATCCACATGAGAAGTTGGTCAAGGATTTGTATAGGTGGAAGGCAACCCCAAAGGATATATATATGGTTCTCCTCTATTGAGTCCCCATCCCTGAATGTGTTTCAGAGTCATTTAGATGTGCTGTTGGGGGATGTGGTGTAGGGGAGGAATTTGTAGAGTAGGGCTGGTGTTTGGACTTGATGATCCCAAGGGTCTTTTCCAACCTGAATGATTCTATGATTCCATTTGCTCCAGTTTACCTGTACAACACTAGGAAGGTCGCTCAGAGTCAGTGTTTGAAAGCCTTCAAGCACCTGGAGATACAGGTAGACATCGGGGCTTGGTAGAGATGCTCAAAGACAGGAACTTGGTGCCATCTGAGACACATCAGGGCATCCACAGCACCCACACACAGCCGGCAGATATGACTGAGGACATGCAGGACAACTAAGGAACCTTGACCAGCAGATGGAGGCCAGACAGTGAATGACACTGGACCTCTATGTTAGGCAACCGGATTATTGCCCAAGATCTGCCCAACCAGGCCTAAACCCAAGTTTGTCGTATAATGCTGTAGTTCCTACGTATAAAAAGGGGATAATTTTACTCTGCAACAGCTTTAAGGACTAGAAAGAGGCTAGACTGATGGAGAATGCAGTAACAGACAGCAGTTATGTTTATCATACTGAAAAGACACAGAAGAAGTCTGTAAGTAGAACATTCTTGACAAAGAAGATGCTTCATTTAAGGTGATCTATATAATTTTTAAACAAATAGTATTTACTGACACTGATAGTGTATTCAACTCCAGAATTCAGTTCTGTCATGCTTTCCCAAATTGCTGGCAGACAGTTCATGCCACAAAGTTTGCACAGCTGAAAGACTAATATGGTCATAACCTCAGGATAAAGTCAAATACTTCCACGTTAGAAGTCAGCGCTTAAATCCACAGTTAAACCACCAAAAGACAAGTATCCTGATTTTCCCAAGTGCCATATGTCCACACTTGAGTTGCAATGTAAGGACATATGGATCCCTATTGCAGATCCCAGGATGGGCAGGGAAGCAACTGTCTGAACAACTGTAGCTTCCATCTCAATTTCCTGGGAAGTTTGTACAAAGCCTTGTTTGTGAGCCCTTGACCCCAGTGAGTGCTCTGCCTCACAACGATCTTAAGGGAGAATGGATAATTAAATTCTGGGAATACTGTGTTTTTTCTAATCTGGGAGTACAGTCATTTGCCCAATGGCACTATGGCTCAGCCAGTGAGCCATGAGGTGTAAGGCAGCAGATGCAGCTTAGACTGAAATCAATACTCGATATGAGCAGACACGCACTATCCATCAGGAAATTCAGACTACCAACTGTCTGATCCATGTCATCTACCCAGGGTGGTCAACCAGCCAGATGATAAAAACTTCTTGTAACTGGCACATAAGCCTCAGAGGGTGTAGGAAACAGTGAGTTTTTCCTAGGTGGGAGATGACAATGTCCCTCGGTGGGTCCAGGCCCTCTCATGCAGGGCAGGACTGGTTTGGGCAGGGTAGGACATCTAAGTCAGTTCATGAGGACAGCGTTGACTCTGTCCTCAGCCATACCTGCTGCCTTCTGCTCATCCAGAGCAGGCCTTTATTTTACCAGCAAATCTCAGGCTACCAAAGTCCCACTGCAGTTGGTATCCTGCACCAGAGCTGCAGTAGAGGTATCCGGAGGTGCTGTGGATCAGGAATCTCAGGTAAGAGCAGGTGCAGTTGGGGTGGGATGCTCTAAGTCATTAGAACTTCCTTCCTACCTAGTTCAGTAATATTTTGCTTAGAAAATATAGAAAGGGATCTATCTGCTGTTGGAGCAGCAAAGGGAGTTCTCCAGGAATAGAAACCTCCTTTCCCCATGTTTTCTATATCACGTATTGAGGGTGGTGAGACACTGGAACAGGTTGCCCAAAGAAGCTGTGGCTGCCCCATCCCTGGAGGGGTTCAAGGCCAGGTTGGATGGGGCTTGGAGCAACCTGGTCTGGTGGGAGGTGTCCCTGCCCAGGGCGGGGTGTTGGAACTGGATGATCTTTAAGGTCCCTTCCACCCAAACTATTCTATGATCCTATGACGATTCTATGCTCTGAGTAAAGCACCACAGTGTCACTGTCTGGCAGGTGTAAGGGACCGGGGAGGGATGAAGCACTGAGGTACCCAATCTCATGAGCCAGACTGACAGTGAATGAAAGTTTTCCTGAGAGTCAAAACCTGGGTAAAAATAATTCTTGACCTGTAATGAGAGACAGACAGAGCTGGGATAAGAGGGACAGATATCTTATTACATTCTGATGTGAACAGCAGCCAAAAATTTCATCTTTCATATCATGAGAGTTTCCAAAGGAGAAAAATAAATTAAGGAGCTGCTGCTTCTGACAGCCTGGAAAACTACTATCTTCCTAGAACAACAGTATAAACCTTGTTAAAATATTACACTTGCACAAATTATTCAAATAAATCAGCTTTCACTCCATTTACTATACAGTTGCACCAGCTAGTTTCTGTTGAGAATCATGCCCACCATTTGCTGGAGCCATAACAGAGGAAGGAAAGTAACTTAAGATTACCCAGGCCTTTCCCATTTGAAAAATCCCTTAAAACAGTCTGGAGAAGAAAAGGCTGAGAACAGCGTGTTCTTCAAACAAATGAAGTTTGTTTCAGGTTTCTGAATGACTGCAGCAAGTCTGGGGCGTAACTGAGCATTATTAGAACATGGATACATCCCAATCTGAGCTCCAAAATCAGTTTGGGCACAAGGGACATATTAAAAGAAACTAAAAATATTCCCTCACTCTATCTTGTCCCACAAAAACAAACAAATACCCTTCCCCTTTGGTACTGTGTTTGAGGATCTCATTACTTTTTGTTTTCTTTAAGGGATGAACGAGATTTTATTTCTTCAAGGCTCCTCTGCTGATCTTTGCGAAGAATTTCTCTGAGGTCTCGCATTACAAACAATAATAGGACTCTACAAATAAACTCGATGTGATTAGGGTCTGTCTATCCTGCTGTGATTTTACTTCATGGACAGATTCTTATGGCACTTACTGTGTATGAAAAGTTTGTAAAGCATATATTTGTAACATTTGCAGCAATCAGATAGAACTTAACTTGGCCTGCAGCACTTATTTCTCTTTTTCCTAGATAGGTTCTCAAATGAATCACAAAATGAATATGCAGAAGTCTTCAAAGCTGTCAAAAGTTACCAAAAGTCACAAAATCCCCCAAAGCTTGTCCTCCAGAGGCACAGCTGCCAGCAGAACTCTGAGTCTGCTCTTTCCACGCTGCCCCTTATGGAAACTTGAGTCGAGCAGAGCTCCAGGCAAAGCCTAGTAAAAGATGATGCCATGAACAAACGCAGAGCTCACGTGCAAATGAGACCGGTCTGAAATGTAGATTTTTTTTTCTATCTTTTCCAAGCCAGATTTTACAACTGTAATACCACTCATTAGCATTGTTTTATTTTATTTTTGGTTTATTTAAAGGTAGAAAAAACCCACCTCTAATACTTGCAAATGTAAATCCCCCTGAGCTTCCACCACCAAAGGCTCGAATCTTGGGCATTAGGCAGCACAACAGACACAGACTTATATCATCTGAGAAACTAATCAGATTATTTGGCAGCAGAAAATACCATTTTGAGAGATTCAGAAAGACCTTATAATTGCATTAGAAGATTGAGTTCACACATGAAATGAAAAACCCTTCATCCCCACTTTGCCATTTAACCTTAAGAAACTGAAAAAATGGCTCCTGAGGCCTTTTCTGCCGCAAAGCAGGAGAGCGCATCCCACTTCTACATCCTCCTGTGCCCCCCTGCCACTGCTGGTTTGACTCTCACCTAAACTCAGACAGAGGAACATGTATATTTATTTATTCCTGCTCTGGCAGGCTGACAGCATTTTTTTCAAGAGTATGTAAAAAAAGGGACTGATGATGAATCAGAGCAGTTTCTGTCGCTGCGAGAGCTGAGCGTTGTTTCACATGGGCCCTTTTCCCTTGCCAGGGACATTGATGGAAGAAGGACTCAGAGCTTCTGCACAGAATATTCACATTTGGGAAACCACGAGTGCTTCTCCTGTGGCAAGAGTCCCATTTTTAGGCAAAACATGCTGTTTATTGGCTACTTACACAATCGAGGCAGACAAAAAAAAAAAAAAAATCTTTATCAAGCTGATCTCCACTGTGTTAAGCTGTAAAAGTAACAGGCCCAGAGTTGGAACAGAAACAAAAGCTGTTGAGAAGGATGGGTGGAAAGCATCCTACCAGAAGTAGGATGTATACATTTTCTTAAGTTAGCTGGGGAAACCTAATCACTGCAGCAACACCTGCCATTTGCTTTCACGTTCCAGGTAAAGGAAGTACAAATTAATCATCAGGCAAAATGTGAAGGTAGATAAAATAGTCACGAGTCACACATTTCTGCAGTTCAGACAGAAGCTAGAACACAAAATTTCATGGTAGATTTTGGTGTTAGAAAAAGCAGGACACAAAACTCTGGAAATAGAGATTATGGCAAAACAGAGGACAGGTTTAAACTGAGGATTTAAAAGAAGGAAGCAGAATTCAGATTTCGTGGTGCAGGAGGTCAGAGTGGGCTGGTTTTATCCAGGAGAATCAAACCACCACTGCCACATTTAATCTAAAGAACCGTATCACAAACTAAACCATCAGGAAAGGTAAGAAGAGGAGTACAATGCATCAAATTAAAAAAAAAACAAAAAACAAAAAACAAAAAACCCAAAGAAATATTGCTTGCCTGCATTCTTCCTTCTGTGACATAATGTATAAGGAATATTCATATTAAGGATGAATTAATTAACCTGCTCCACCTTACCTAATAAAGCATACAGAAGTAGATGCCTTCTACCCAGTCTTCTTTCCTCCATCTCAGAGTTCCCTGGATTTGACAACTGAAGGAGCAGCAAACATGCAAAAAAGCATCCCATCTCAAAAAAAAAGTACAGCTAAATTACATTTTTACCCTGCTTAGGCAAGCAAGGACCATTCCAAGCAGGGTACCCCACTAAGCACCACAACATAGGGAAGGGTTCAGGATTTCTTAACAAACTTCCTCAAGGTAGCATCATCTGTTGAGAATTTAACTGGTGCAAGTGATAATCATTACAAGTCATCATGGTTAGTCACCAAATTTGAAGATTTTCTTCAGACAAGCCATTACAGCAGCTGGAACTAGTACAAAAAAACAAACAAACAAACAAAAAAAAAAAAACCAAAAAAAACCAAAACAAACCAATGCTTATCAAACTTGTCCTTTTCCACAGAACTCTCCACTACCCAAAGCAATAGTCGCTCTTTTAAAACCACAATGATTTTGAGTTTGAGGGCCTTTTAAAATAGGCAAACAACCTAAGTATCCTGCTGAATGGTTTTACCCTGCCAGTATACAAGCAAAACAAAAAAAAAAAGACTGAGCTGGGACCAGGCAGTTTCAGGAAGAACACAAACCCATCAATGATTGGAAATGAACCTCAGATGTAACCACAGTTCCTCAGGAAGGCACTGAGGGTAGGTTCAAAGAGCAATTGTAACTGGAGTCAAGGCAGCGTATGGGCTTCTTGCCTAAGGACCCACCTTTCTCCTTTCCCGCCGTCCACAGTGATCTCCAGTCAGAAGGAAATGTTCACTGAACAGTAGAAGGAACAGGCAGTCCTAGACTTGAAAAATTGCCTCAAAGGGCCTAAGTCCCACCGAGGGAGGGACGAAATCTCTAAACAGAAAGATCTTCACCGAGTTTGCCGTAGGAGGGAGTCGCTGCAGTAGTATTTCTTCCCGCATGCTTTCCAACAGCCCCTTTAACTCGAACAACATGGGAACGTAGAGGCACGACACAAGTCTTGGTCTTGCACCACCGTGGTGCACAAGAGGACAGAGGCACCAATGTTCTTGTACGCACAATCTGTGCCTGAACTGACTGTTCAGAACCATTGTGTGGTCCAACCACTTCCTTAATGATACATAGCTATAGGCACCTTTTATGTTGACTTCCCAGTATGTTCTCTTGCCAAAAGGAAAGGCTGTTGGAATTAATTAAGTTACTCACAAATAGAATTATATTCCAATATAATCTACTAAATGAAAACATCTATTAAAACATTTCTGTATTTTTGTTTGGTGGATATAGAGCTCTTATAGCTGCTCTCAAAGTTAGATAAACCATACTTACCATAAAACACTGTTTTAAAGTAACACATGATGCTAAATGAAACCCTGCTACCATCTGCGAATAATCTAATCAGGCAAATGAGGAATAATGACTACATGATGGTAATTTAGCACAGAACATACTGAATTACAATTGTCAGCAGCTTGGTTTATAGCTCACACACTTGAGAAAAGTGCAGCATATAAAAAGAGTGGGGAAGGACGTAATTCAAATATGATTAGAGATGGGAACACGAATGACACGTGATGTTACTTTTCAAGGGTCCAGGACTGGTATTTGCATCTTGAAGTGAAACTGAAAACTCACCATCACGCATGCACAGAAAGAGAATTTCAGTGATACAGGGTTTCTTTTACACATCACAAATCCCTGGGGTTTAGCTTACAACAGAACAATAATTCTGCCCAACCCTTCAGGATTGCGGTTGGTGGGCAAGGAAATAACCTACAGAAATTACAGCAGATTCTTTCCAGTTTCTAAAAGTTTCATAGCTGTTCACAGACCAGAGGTGCAAGGGAGTATTGTCCCTCCCCAGTGTGCAGGGCCTTCTATTGGGGATGGTCTGCAGCAGAAAACAAGCTGATAGGATGCTGTTCCTCCCTACTCTGGCTTTTTTTTGGAGGTGTTCAAGGTAGAGTTATCTTTACCAGATTTGTGAAAAGGAAGTCTCCTTCAAAATAAGGAAAAATTTTCCAAACCCTCTAAATCTGCATTTTGCATCAGTCAAGACCTTGCTATTAAAAAGGTGCTTTTCTCCTCTCCCCTCGTTTCTTGTTCCATCTCTGTTCTACGTATTTCTCCCCCGGCAAGTGGTTCCATAATCCCTTCCCTCTTGTACATGAGTATCTCTTGGCCATTGGTGTATTTCTCTTTGCATCATCGTAGGTAAGTAGGGAAGAAATAGGAACTGGAAGAAAAAGATAGACTTATTTCCTCTGGTTACACAGAAAGCCTTGATGGATTGACCCCGGCTACTAAAGTCTTATTTAGCAATCCCTCCTCTCGGAGATTCCTCCGTAAACACAGACATTGAAGAACAACTTGTCATTTGGAAAAATCTGCTTTTCTGTATAAAATGTTTGATCCATTTCTCCATAGGGCAGAAACTTAACAAACACTTCTGAATTCCAGTCTGATTTACGTTCTTCAGTGCTGAAGATAACTGTCCGTTTTTTCTCACGTTATAAAACATTCCTTCCTTGTAGAATATTCCTGTTTCACTGAATGACCACACCAACACAAAATTAAGAAACACCTGGTAATGTCCAGAGAAATTATAGTACCTGCCCTCAGAGTGGGCAGCTGCTGGCACCAGTAATAATAGTAATAATAAATAAACAGATAAATGTATAGACACAGTAAATAAATAAAAGCTGTTCACTGGATTTCTGTCAACAGAAATCCAGATAATTTCCATATGTTTCTGCCTTTCCACATCTGGGAAAAATCACATTGCTCCAGTTCCATTCTACCATGATAGAACACTGGATACTGTACCAGAATCTTTTAGTAATGGGCAATTTAAATTGGGGGTGTGTGTGTGTGGGATTTTTAAATCCTGAGTCTTTTGTAAATAATTTTGTTTCATAAGAGGAACTTTTTTGGGGTGAATAGCAGTGGAGGCTGAGGAAAGGAAAATTGATGAAACTATACCTTCATAGGACAGACCTTTTTATAAAGCCATTTTCTTTGTGACATTTACTGTATAAAGCTGATGTTTCAACAATATAAATGACGCTGCATCAGCTTTTAAAAATCTAGATTTTCAAAATTTAGCAATCTATCAATCAATCAAGGTGATGTGCTTGTCTAGGGAGTTTCCCTGGAAGCCAATGACCAGCCTGTACAACGCACATTGCCCTGTAGAGCTGCCCACTCCTGCTTGTTTCCAGGCAGTGCTGCTAAAACCTGGCTCTCACTTCCATTAGAAATTGTATTCTCTAGAGAATTATGAAGGTGAAAATATCTAAACCAGGCATTTAGTGTTTAGTTGCCCAACTCTTCAAAATATTTGTCATCACCTTAAAAGGCTGGCTTAGTGCTGGCTTATTAAAAATACATGATAGCCTTGGGCTTTGTGATGCTCATGGTTATGTATGTCTTGGAGAGGAATACTCTGTGGTACTGCAAATACAACAACGGATTTTCCCAGAACTTTTCCCATTCTCAGAATTGATTGGGAAACACTAAATAAGAAAGCTTCTTCTGGAGGACCATGGCAGTAACTAATAATAAATAGGACTAATCTAAAATGTAACAGACCAAACACGCATCTAAGATCAGCAAAGCAAATATTCCCTCTGTGACACAGCCAGCAGAAGGCTAAGAAAAGAGGAAAAAACATAAGAGAAACTTTCACAAGGAAAAGATAACTAGTGCTTAACTGAAGTATACTGTTACCTAGATCACCACGATGGCTGGCAAAGGAAAGTCATACCCAATAAAGCAAGCCATAACCTGTGTCTTCAACACCCAGACCCACCACACCAGAACCAAGCTGGGGGTCTGCCAGTGGCACGCTAAATACAAATTTGAATTTAGGAACATATGATATCATTGAGCAAACAGCCTTGATTTTGACTTAACTACATCACTTTCCCCTTCACCTTAGCAAATGAGTATCATAATCCATAGAGAAGTCACACTACAGCCAAAACAATCCATAAGTAAACCACGTACAGCTTGAATTGTAATTTGTAAGTGCCCCACTTTAAACATGGAATAAATGACACCATTGCAGTCCATGACAGATTTAGCTGAGAACGAAGTGATCTTTCAGAAGGTCAAGCAAACACAAATTGCTCAAAATTGCTCAAAATTATAGTTTTAAAGATGTTTAAGTAAAAAGAGCACGTCAACCAGACCTCCAAACATTTTTGAGATAATCTTCTGCTTGACTGTCACGATTTCCTTCAGCAGAGAACCAAGGGCTTCGTTGCCTTTTTCTAGACACGCTCCAGCACCTCAATATCCTTCTAGTAGTGAGGGGTCCAAAACTGGACACAGTATCCAAGATGTGACCAACTACAGGGGGACAATTGCTTCCCTAGTACTGCTGGCCACACTGTTCCTGACACAGGCCAGAATGCTGGTGGCCTTCTTGGCCACCCGGGCACCTTGCTGGCTCACATTCAGCCCACAGTCAACCAACACCCCCAGGTCCTTTTCTGCCAGGCAGCTCCAGCCACTCTCCCCCCAGCCTGTAGCGCTGCAGGGGCTTGGTGTGACACAAGTGCAGGACCCAGCACTTGGCCTTGTTGAACCTCATACATGAAGAAATGTGGTCCATTTTAAAGAAAGGGAATACATTAAGTTAGAGATTCTTCATATATGAAGAAATGTGGTCCATTTTAAAGAAAGGGGATACATTAAGTTAGAGATTCTCAAAACGTGGGCCTCAGAGCAATTTCTAATGTTCTGAAGCTTCTGTTAGGAAGGTGAAAATGCATCAGTTCTATCTGAAAGGGAATACTCAGAAAAGGAGCAAACACATTACAGGGTAAAGCCAAACCAGCAACTTCCATAGCCACATTATGAGCCAGGGAGTGTCTGCCAGCTGGGGGTGATGGCGAATAGGATGGTAATACATGAAGAAATATCTGCTTCAGGCATGGAAATGAATCCTACCTGCTTGCCCAAGTTTCTTTGGCACAGGAAGCAGGGCAGGACGAGCAGAGGTTGTGCACGTCCAGGTGAGGTCCCAACATGGAGACAAAATGCAGATGGGATACAAGCAAAGACTGAGGAGCTGGAAAGTATTTCCAGGTCCCACAGCTCAGCTCTGGTTTGGGGATGCAGATGCAAAAACCACATTCTGCTAAGGATCCTGGCACTTGGACTATTTTAGGTATACACATTGAATGCAGGGCTAGAGCTCCAAATATTTTAGCAAACAAGGAAAATATGAGCAAATGTGTTATTTGACATGTGAGAAGAACTATATTCTTCATCATGGTCTAATAATAAATTTAACTACTTTCTGTGCAGGAAAAAAAAGAAGCCAGAGAAAAGATCTGACTTGGTATAGATCCATACCATGACATTTAAAACCAAAACATTAAAAGCTTAGTCCTGTTGTGGTTTTGGTGGGGCAGAGGGTCGCCAAGTACGATAGCTTCTTTGGGGCTGCTGACATCTCAGATATAGAGAGAGGGAGAAAAATCATATGGGCACAGCACTAGGCATAGAAACTTATTAGGCAAGTGCTTAACGATCCAAATCTCGAAAAAGAAGTTTGAAAAACTAATTCCCTCATCTCAAGATGAGTTTTACCACTCATGCAGTGAATTCATAAAACTGCAATATTAAAGGCAAGCATTTCAGGCAGTTATAAACTTATAAAATACTATGTGTAAAACAGAAATGATCAGAAACCTAACAACTCTGTCTTCTTTTCTTAAGCTACTGACCTTTATTTCTCCCAAGATGAAGCTCACAGTGGAATTCACCAATGAATAGCACAGATATATCACATACCTTGAAGTCACAGCTTCCATGAATTCGTCAAGGAGATCATCATAGGCTTGACCTCTGATTCTCTTGTGTCTCAGCCCAATATACAAAGGATCTTTCAGCAATGCCTGTTATAAAAAAAAAAGAAAAAAAAAAAAAAGATAAATGTTTTTGCTATTACATGAGGAAGTTACACTATTACACTCCAAGTTAATAAGACGGGGATAACAATACAGCATTTGAGGACCAACCCAAGCATAGGAAGTACATATCAATTCATCTATTATATAAAGACTGAAGAAATGCAACAAAGAGATTAAAGAAATGCCCTTTTGTATCAAGGAAAAGGGATACCCTGGTCTCAAAGGAAGTGTATTGTTACCAAGTGGAAAAGTAAAAGTTTATTCTGGGAAGTCAGGTTTCAAAAGCATCTTACAAAGCTTTAGTTAGTACGTTTTTCCCTTTAAATCCTGACAGTGCTCTGACATTTTTCTTTACTTTTATCATCATGTTTCACAAATCTCTCTCAGAATCCATCATTTCAACCATGTTGATGAGCTGATATTCAGAAAATGTGCTGCTTTGCAAAATTCAGTGTGCCAGAACATAACCCAGCCTTTGACCTTTTCCTTCCAAGCTACTAGAGGGTCTTGTTTTGGTCTGATGTATTTCCAAATTAGAAATGAAAATTACTAAATGTGTTCAAAGTGTTTTGCAATCACTTTTGACCAGTCACTCCAGCTACAGTCGTTCCCCAGTCTCAACTCTCATATAAAGACCCTCTCTAATATTATTTTTCAAAAGCCTCTGAAATCAGAACTGAAAAATCCTTTGGGCCACAAGCCCCCAGTCAGAGACCGATCTGAATCCACAAGACATGTGGTTTTCTGCCTCCCCTAGGAATATCCTGACAGAAACCTACAGGCAGAGCCGTTTGTCTCTCCCTCACTTTTCTCTCCACTTCCGTAAAAACTTAAAGATAACAGATTAGAATGTTTAAAAAAAAAACCCACAAAAATTCAGGAGGATAAAAAGCAGATTTTTCTAAAATTGTAGCTAAATTCACCAGCATTTCAAAGCAAACTATATCTAGTACATTACTTACAGACTTTCAGAATTTGTTAGTTCAACTTTTTGGAGAACAAACAGAGCTCAAAATTAAAATTTCTGTGTAAATGAAAATGGACTCATTACATTGTAAGCATTTTATTTGCTCCCTTCTCCAATTCTGTGTATTGTTCATGTTTAAGTAGCATATTCTTTGGCTGAAATCATTTTACTGGTGCATTTCCATCATTCTAGCTATTCTAGCAATAAAATCAAAATCCTAATTATGTACCTAATCCAGATACTGCAGGAAAAAAGCAGCAAGAGCTCGATGTCAGGTACTTTCCAAAGTTAATTTCATTTTTGCATGCTCTTCTTTATATATATATATATAAAATCATTTCCAATGTTCTCTTTCGTATGCTCTTCTTTATTTATATATATATATAATCATTTCCAATTTCATAGTCAGGAGCTATTTCTGGAATCATTTTTTCATGTCCATTTTTTTGAGTTTGCCTAGTTTTTTAAAATGACCTCAGGAAAATCTGACACACCAAGGATAATTTTGTTTCTCTGGGAGATAGATAAATTCAGGGGAATTGCAAATGAACTGGTTAGCGATGTGAAATCTTAAAGACAAGCCTGGGAAGCTGACGGGAATTGCCTCGTGCTTCTCACCAGACTGAGCATGAGAGGCTGGAAAGCAGAATTGCCAGGTGGTAGGAGCCTCTGCCAGGAGCATGGTGGAAGGACACACGAACAG
>VXBJ01000167.1:245548-286188 GCA_013400055.1 Nycticryphes semicollaris | reverse complement strand
CCTGCAGGCTTGTCCTCTGCAAGCACATCACCCCCTCCACCATCCCACTCAGTGTAAGCCACTTATCCCCTTTCCAGCTCCCAATAATTGATTGCTCTTTCAACATACTTCTGCAGGGTTTTCATTAAAATTAAAATTTTAAAATTAAAATTAAAATGTCATTAACATCTTTCATTAAAAATCCAGTCTGTGTTCTCATTTCGTAAGACAAGGTCTGAAGTGAAAAAGATATCTATGTTTATCTTTGGCTCCTTTATTTTTTAAATTCTGAAGAGGGTTTTCCAAAACCCTTTGCAGCCAGGCTGAGTCACACTGATTCCTTCAAGAAGCCAGTTTATGTTGGGCAGTGATTCTGTGAAAGTTCAAGAGCCTCAGGGGTTCACGCTGTTTAAAAAGTGCTAAACAAGCCGTGGGCCCGCCTTGAAACAGGCGCTTCTGCTCCTTTTGGCCACTTTTTGCATCTTTAATGTCTGTGAGCGTTTAAATCTATAGCCAACATTGAAAACTCAGAACTCTGAAACAGCTCCATTTATAAGGCCACCATCTGAATTTATTCAGGTAGCTTTGATGCCAAAATTTAATATGGAATATTTAAATCCACCAATACAATGTTTCTGGGCTACGTTTAAACTTCCAGCCTGGGAAGTCTTGCAAGCAGGGACAATTAATTCAGCGACACATCTCTGATGAAAAGCTTGGGCAGCTACATACCCAGAGTTCAAAATTCCTTTACAGCTCAGTGCATTCTGCTTCACAAACGTAACAGTTCGACAAGAAATAGCCCCCCAAAAAGTTCTTTTATAGCCCTGTTTGGAACAACCTATGAAGAAACCCGGGGCGGAGACAAAAGAATGAAACATTCAGCAAGTGAAAAGAACAGTGGTCACATCTGAGCCCCGAGTGGCAAACCATTGTGGGACCTCTCCCTTTCCAAAGGGCACTGAAGAATGAATAAGCTGCTTAAACACATTATCCCTTTATTCAGGTCAACACCATGCAAACCGGGTCCACGGTGGTTGGGTTGGTTGGTTTGGGGTTTGTTTTTTTTTTTAGAGGGTTCACGCCTCTGGAGAGATGAACATTTGCTATCGACTATTTCACGGCTTTCAAAACAGATTAGGGAAAAGAAAGTTCCAGCCTACAATCGCGTATGTCAAGCTGACATGATGATTAGGTACTTCTCCTCCATGTCTTGGGTCGCTTTTGTTCCCCAGCTTGTTGTCAAAGCTTAAACTTGGTTTTGTTCTTCTGGAAATCCAACCTCTCTTCGAAAGGTAACTCTGCTTTTCTCAGTTTAGTGGGTTTGTTGTGCATATGAAATGATACTGAAAAAAAGCTGGACTATTTTTAGAAACGCTCTAAGGCTGAAAAAAAAAAAAAAGAGCTCTAAAATATTCAGGTTCAGCAACATGGTACATTCAAGCTTTAATAGTAATAAGGTTTTACAAGAATAAAGGGTTTAATTGAGGTTCTGGTACTGGAAATATCATGTAGATCTACTNACGAACAGTAATCCCGTTTCTAAAACCCCACTACCATGGATTTCCATACCAGCAGGCTTGTCCTCTGCAAGCACATCACCCCCTCCACCATCCCACTCAGTGTAAGCCACTTATCCCCTTTCCAGCTCCCAATAATTGATTGCTCTTTCAACATACTTCTGCAGGGTTTTCATTAAAATTAAAATTTTAAAATTAAAATTAAAATGTCATTAACATCTTTCATTAAAAATCCAGTCTGTGTTCTCATTTCGTAAGACAAGGTCTGAAGTGAAAAAGATATCTATGTTTATCTTTGGCTCCTTTATTTTTTAAATTCTGAAGAGGGTTTTCCAAAACCCTTTGCAGCCAGGCTGAGTCACACTGATTCCTTCAAGAAGCCAGTTTATGTTGGGCAGTGATTCTGTGAAAGTTCAAGAGCCTCAGGGGTTCACGCTGTTTAAAAAGTGCTAAACAAGCCGTGGGCCCGCCTTGAAACAGGCGCTTCTGCTCCTTTTGGCCACTTTTTGCATCTTTAATGTCTGTGAGCGTTTAAATCTATAGCCAACATTGAAAACTCAGAACTCTGAAACAGCTCCATTTATAAGGCCACCATCTGAATTTATTCAGGTAGCTTTGATGCCAAAATTTAATATGGAATATTTAAATCCACCAATACAATGTTTCTGGGCTACGTTTAAACTTCCAGCCTGGGAAGTCTTGCAAGCAGGGACAATTAATTCAGCGACACATCTCTGATGAAAAGCTTGGGCAGCTACATACCCAGAGTTCAAAATTCCTTTACAGCTCAGTGCATTCTGCTTCACAAACGTAACAGTTCGACAAGAAATAGCCCCCCAAAAAGTTCTTTTATAGCCCTGTTTGGAACAACCTATGAAGAAACCCGGGGCGGAGACAAAAGAATGAAACATTCAGCAAGTGAAAAGAACAGTGGTCACATCTGAGCCCCGAGTGGCAAACCATTGTGGGACCTCTCCCTTTCCAAAGGGCACTGAAGAATGAATAAGCTGCTTAAACACATTATCCCTTTATTCAGGTCAACACCATGCAAACCGGGTCCACGGTGGTTGGGTTGGTTGGTTTGGGGTTTGTTTTTTTTTTTAGAGGGTTCACGCCTCTGGAGAGATGAACATTTGCTATCGACTATTTCACGGCTTTCAAAACAGATTAGGGAAAAGAAAGTTCCAGCCTACAATCGCGTATGTCAAGCTGACATGATGATTAGGTACTTCTCCTCCATGTCTTGGGTCGCTTTTGTTCCCCAGCTTGTTGTCAAAGCTTAAACTTGGTTTTGTTCTTCTGGAAATCCAACCTCTCTTCGAAAGGTAACTCTGCTTTTCTCAGTTTAGTGGGTTTGTTGTGCATATGAAATGATACTGAAAAAAAGCTGGACTATTTTTAGAAACGCTCTAAGGCTGAAAAAAAAAAAAAAGAGCTCTAAAATATTCAGGTTCAGCAACATGGTACATTCAAGCTTTAATAGTAATAAGGTTTTACAAGAATAAAGGGTTTAATTGAGGTTCTGGTACTGGAAATATCATGTAGATCTACTTAGAATTAGCTGTGTCAAATAACAAAGAGTTCTTTGAAGCACCACCTGAGTGTATTAAAACTGTAATGACCTTTGGGGTTTATATTGCCTTACTCGTGCGCACTTATAGTAAAGAGATCAGCAAACCAGCAAAGTTCAAGTAAGGCTTGAGCTGCACACCTGGCTCTAATTTAGCTATGAAAAGCCAACCGAGCAGCAAACAGAAAATTGCACACTTACATATTTCACCAGTGAAGAACAAACATGCTGAAATGTCATCTATTCTCACACTTGGCCCTGAGATTTTCTTTGGAACCGATACGCACTTCGGCGAGCAGCTTCACGGGAAATTGGAGGTGAAGAACGGCAAGACACCGAGCCCGTGGCAGCAGAGAGCACCTAGGACCCCTCAGTGCCACCAAGAAAGAGTCTGGTGTAGGGTAATGCTTCAGAGCAGCAACATCCCCCATGGCATTAAAGTGCCAAACCCCCCCAGCAGTTTTCTACAACGACTTGCGTTAGAGCCACAGTTACAAAATTAAAGGAGAACTACATTTGTCTGGGACATCAGAAGCTTTGGGACATGCCACGTGCCAGAAATCATAACACATTTTCAGAGTATGATGGGTCTATCAGGGTACACTGTTACCAAGGAAACCAGGGGAATGCTCCTGCTTTTTCAAGTGTTAATATTTTTCTTATATTGATGTAATATACTGAACATCCTTTCTGTAAATTACTTTTTGTCTCAGTTTTCAGAGGCTGAAGGGCTCTGGGGCTCTCTGAAGCCCCCTTTCAGGGGAAGGGCTGGTGAGCACAGGGGCATTTCTGTTCTCCAGGGAAGCTGGTCATTCCAAACTTTTTTGTTTTGGAGGGGAGGGGTCCACAAGATTGAAATTTCACTCGATGTGAAACTTTTTCCAATAAAAGGGTTAGGCTGTCAGAAACAACGTCAATGTTTTGGACTTAACTTCAGCTTCCATCAGGACTAATTACCCAGTAATCAATCTGCATTCATTTAAATTTTTGGTTTGCAAGCCACTAACATGCTGAATCACAATTTTCTGCCCTGCAAGAACTGCTTACAGCTGCAAAGTATTTTTTATGGTATTAGGAAGAATGTATAAGATTTCAATTTATATTACACTAGGAAGCCTTTTTATTCTTTGAATGAGCTTATTTTGAAATCTGGAATACAGGATGATGCCTTTAAAATTGTAACAGATTCTGTGTTTCCAAATGCTAACTGAATTATGGATGTGCTGAATGCTGCAAGTAACACTGGTGTTAATTTGGCTTGAGGATGTAGAATACTTTGCAAAAATAAGTTTCATCATCTGAGAGCTAAGGATTTTGTTTTCCTTGAACTGCACTGACCCCATGACATATTTTCTAAGAAGAGATCATGATCCCTGCTATCTAAAGGCTAGACCTTTGTCAAGACATTTGCAAATTTCAAGGGGGCTCTTGCAAAGAAAAAAAAAGGGATCTTTTCCTCTGTTTTTCCCCCCAAAAGGAAGAGACTTAATCTTTGGGAGTCTCAGCTAGCCCTTTACCTGGACATCCCCAACAGGAAGGTACAGAGCACCACCTCTGTTTGTACCTCAGCTTCCTCCAGGGGATCCTCCAGAAGAGAGGATGTCACAAAAGATCCCCAAATAGGAGGCCAAAAAGTGGGTGTCACGATGGGTCATTCTAGCTAGATAGAAAGGAGGAAAAATCCCACTCGTTGGACATGAGTTTAAAAAGTTGAGACCAACTCTACCAGACCTGCCAAGCCCAAGTGGCTGCCAGCACTTGAGAGACAAAGACATTGTGTATGCAGACAACAGTTGTACTAAAATTAACATTTTTCCATTTGTATCCCCCTAAAAATCACTGAACACTGTTCATTGTCTGTCCAGACAAAATTCCAGACCTGCAACACTCAAGAATTTAAAAGACAATGCATTCATAAAGTTCCTTTGACATCAATCTTAAATAAAGTGCTTGAAGGGAACAATTTCTGTGGGAAAGGAAAACAAGAGCAAAGAATACTATACATTTTTTGAGACAGTTTAAAATATAAATATTCATAAATACTCTAACAAAGAGATATCCTAATGTAACAGAAAAGAAGTTACGGTGTTTCAAATTCTGCATAAAATAATTTAGGATTTTGCTGAAGAAAGAGAGAATGTGTTCTCTTCCGTATGTGCCCAGTGACCCTATAGTTCTGCACCAGCTACACTACATGTTTTCAGTTATTTCTGCTTAAAGACAGGCTTGACTTATCCAAATCCAATGTGTTCTTTCCTTTCGTAAGATTGTTTATCTGTCAACTTGACCTTGAGGTCCTTCGCTTGCCGCCTTCTTGGGAAGCTTACTCATTTTTTGTCCTGATGAGGAATTACCAGTTGCGGCTTCGATTGCGCACCAAACTCTTGTTGCTTCTCTCCCAGTTATTTCCCACATGTGCAGGCAGCTTTAACCAGCTGAAAAATTGTCAGCTCCAGCGAACTTCCATTTAACAGCAAAATAAAAATCACTCTAATGGGTGGAAAGAATGCTTCAAGGTGGAAACTTGTAACGTGCCATGAAGTTACCACAGCCTGTACCCAAGCAAGAGGCTGCACAAAGCCAAGCTGTGCCAAGGACATTCCGTGGGCTGCACGTGTATGTGGCACCGAAGAAAGGCTGGCTGCATGTTGAGTGGGCGCCATCCCTTTGCCTGCATCCCTCCTTCCCTTCTCGTGGGTACCAGAAGGGCTCTCCTTGGAAATCAAACTCACTCCCTGGCTGTTGTGGTACCTCTTCCTCCTCAATGCTTGGATCCCATGCACGGGATCATGGAATTGTCAGAGTTGGAAGGGACCTCTAGAGCTCACCCAGTCCAACTCCCCTGCTACAGCAGGATTGCCTGGAGCACATCACTCAGGGCTACATCCAGGTGGGGCTTGAATGTCTCCAGAGAAGGGGACTCCACACCCTCTCTGGGCAGCCTCTGCCAGGGCTCTGCCACCCTCACCCCAAACAAGTTTTTCCTCATATTTGAATGGAACTTCCTGTGTTCCAGCTTGTACCCGTTGACCCTCGTCCCGTCACTGGAAACCACTGAGAAGAGTCTGGCTCCATCTTCCTTCAACCCACCCTTCAGATACTTGTAAGCATTAATAAGGTCTCTCCTCAGCCTTCTCTTCTTCTGGCTAAAGAGTTCAGGCTCTCTCAGCCTTTCCTCATAGGAAAGATGTCCCTCAATCATCTTCCCATCCCTGGGCCACAGACCAACCCAGTAGAAGTCAGGAATGAATTGCCAAAGCTAAAGGACCAGAGAATTAAGGCACTCCCCCATCACTTAGGACCATCATTCCCTGACAGTCTGGTACATCTCTACCTGGATCACGGCCCAAAGAGAGACGATACCAGATACCAGATACACTTTTAGCAAGTTCTGGACTTGCACAGCTGGTGGAAAGCGCTGGAATATCCCATCATCTGAGTTGGGCTGGAGTGGAAAAATATAAGATGCAAGTCAATTAACTTGGACCCTCTAAGTAGTGATTCAAGCAAGACCCTTTAAACTCTCCTGAATCACAGCAGATTGTGGCCAGCATCCCCCCTGAGTCAGAAGCCGCTCAGGCAAACACCTGGAGGGTTGGAAGCCCAGGGCGAGTCAATTCCCTGTGTGTTCTCACCCACTGAAGAATGCTGATGCATTGGGAGTATTTATTCCAAACTCAAAGAAGGAAATTTTAACTATAGGCTGACTTCTCCTTCATCTTTTCATAAAAAAACCAACCCTGCCTTCAAAGGTAGAAAGTTCGTTTGTCGATTTTCATAACAGAAAAACGAAAAACTAATTTTTTTCATTTGTAAACATACAATTATGCCAATGTCTTCTGTTTACTGAATGTTAGCTTCGCCACTAAGATTCATACAATCCTTGTTTATAACACTAGAGTTCTTTCCCTAGCACCATGCTTGTGCACCACCACCACCACCACCACAGGGATGCATCAGGTCCGTCTTGAACTTCTACACCAAACAGCAGCTATGACAAGCCGGTCATTAATAAGGCAATTGATTGCTAGGACGAAAGGAGAGGGGAAAAGATTTCTAATCTTGGAATTTCCTTCATTTATATGAAACAAAGAGTATAGAATGATCCGTTTTCTGCGTGATTTGTGCCAATCTGAAGATAATGGCATGCTTTGTACAAGCAGGGCAGTGTCCCTGTGGGTGGAACACAGAGGCAGCTGCATCCTGGGGATGAGCACCAAGTGGCAACAAACAAGACATCTACAGTAACACTCTTCAATAATTTCTTTCATTCTTTACTGCAAAACTTAAAAAAATCTGACTTTACATCTCTCAACAGATGCCTTAAAGTTTTGTAGGGACAGCCAGAACAAAACCTCCCTGAAATTTGTATTTCAGCCTCATTTATTGTCTGAAGGACCATAGATAAATTTAAGTAAAGTTCACCAGAGGTTTTCTAACTGTTCTTCCTTCCTCCTCATCATCTGACTGTCTAGCCTGTCTTTTTCTCCATAGACAAAAATAAGGGATTGCACATAAAAACTTACAGGGTTTATTTCAATACATATTTTCTGGTTGTGCTACTAAGCTAAAAAACTCTCCCAGTTCCTCAGCTTGACAATTATATTTCAAAAGAGCTTTATAAATGAAGTGAGAGCAAAAACCCCTGTAACATGGTAAAGTAAAGACTGGCTGAAGGATGCCCAAGCCCTTAAGAAAATTCACTAGCCTCAGCCAGCCATGAAAAAACTCCATTCTTGGCAATTCCAACAAGCCCTGAAAAGCACAGTTTCCCACTGACAGAGCCCAGCCAACAGCCTGCTCCTCTCCCTATGAATTTTTCTCTCTTCCCAAGACATAACACATCAGTCCCATTCAATACTGCTTTCTTTCTGCCTCTTCCTCTGGGAGGCTGCAAATGATTTAGCAACAAAAGAGCATCGCCACAATAAGGCGGTACCGCTGTGCTAATTCAGGCTTGCACACATCATCGGATCCACTGCCAGAACCGTGTCTACCAGAGTCAGTCAGGAGATCAGTCAGGAGGCCTAATTCGTTGTGTATTCTATGAAAAAGAAATAAAAAAAAAAAAAAATAAAAGAAAATAAACAGCAAGATAAATACTCTGCATTACATTTAACAGCCTCAGAGAACTCTCCTGATGTTAACATCTGTCTGGAGGGATAAGGACGGTGCCAATTCCACAAATGCCTGTAATTTGAGTTGGAGCTTGGAAGACGTTGGGAGCAACATTTCATCAGACACAATTTTAGGATGCATAATTCTTTTATGCAGTAAAACTGAAAACAAATGGTGGTCTGCATGCCAGTGGCATTTCTTGAAAAACTTAATCACTTGCCTGTTGAGAAAACAATACTCCTGAAGAATCCGACATCGTTTAGGACTTCAGCAGATTGTGACGCCTATAATCATTAATATTTTAACTTTTTAACAGTTTATCGCTCTCAGAAAAGATGAGGGAGGACACGCTGGGTCCTACTTGAGGGTCCAGCAGTAATTGCTTATAATAAATCACTGAGTGTGACCGAGCAATAATATTTAAGAAGGGCCAAAATAGTACCCACCATAGCCTACATAGTACCTTAAAACCAAGCCTCAGTGAAACTTTTTACACAAGTTGATGATATTTTTGTTTTCTTTTTCTTTTTCCCTGCAAAGTTATCAGGAGTGTAGCTACCAATAAACTATCTTCTTCAGCTGAATCAACAGAGTAAGACAAGACTCAGCTTTTTGAGGGGATTCAAACAATTTGAATACATTAAACTTCCTTACACCATTTTGCCAAGCAACAAACACATATCACTCCCTCAGTTTTCATCGACTTGCATTTTCAAATTATGTTTAGGATGGGAAGCTGAGATATCTGAATGCAAGGAATCACCCAGCTTTCAAAACCAGGCAAAAAAAAAAAATGAAAAAAAAAAAAAATCAAACAACAAACCACTGACCACAAAGTGAATCATAAAAAAGCAAAGACATTTTGAAGACAACATCAGTAAAGTTTTGCTATCAAGATATAAAATTAAGGCAATCTTAAAAATTTTCCTTCATCTGGCAAACAACAAAGATAACGTGAGATCTAGTTTTCTCTCTTTTTTAATATTCTATTAATATTAAGGATTTTGCCAATATTGTATCAGCTCACATTTTAACAGCACAAAAAAGTGTGTCCTGAGCCCATCACAGTTAGTTGAACAGAATTTTAACATCTCAACAGATACACCATTCACAAAATTGAAAAGTCTTGTTCTATGTTATCAGTACATCTCATTTCTCTGTCAACAGTTCTGATAATTTTGGTTTGATTTTAATTTTTTTTCCATTCATGTGGATAAATCTCCATCACTTGTTGTGGCCTCTTCTCAGTTCTATTAAATTTATGTCTATTTATTTCATTTACTTCCATAAGCTTCTCCCATGTGATCCCTCATCAAAATATCAGATCATATCTGTCACCAATAAGAAAAAGGGAAGAGTAGTTTTGTGCCCAATGCAGACCTGCTAGTTCAAGGTCCTTCCTAAGAGGACCTCTGCAGTCAGCAGGTTGACACGTTTTGTCCCAGACACAAGGCTGACTTCTGTGGAGGCACAAATCCTGCTTCTTATCCCACCTTTTGTGATAACAGATGTATTTATACAATCATAGAATCATACAATTGTCTGGGTTGGAAGGGATCTTTTAGATCATCTAGTCCAACCATCAACCTAACTCTGACAGAAAAACCTTCATTAAACCACATCCCCGAGCACCATGTCAGCCCATCTTTTGAATCCCTCCAGGGATGGTGCCTCAATCACTTCCTGGGCACCCCATTCCAAGGCTTGATAACCCTTTCCATGTAAAGATTTTTCCTAATATCCAACCTGAACCTCCCCTGGCACAACTTGAGGCCATTTCCTCTTGTCCTATGCTCGTTCCCTCTTGTGTCTTCTCCATTGCCTGTCAAATTGCTGAGGAGGCAGACAGTTAGTAGTTATTATTTCAGAAAGAACAGAAGCCAACCAAAACAAACGCTATCTGTCACTGTCTTCTGAGCGTGAAGAGTTGGAAATGCATAATGTATCTTGAAATAAAGTCTGCCATCAGTTTGGTCTATGGATATTCATGCATGCAATTCAAAATATCCCTTTCCAGATATTCATTTCTGCTGCATTTTATAGATCCCCTCGTGCTGAAGAGTGAAGTAAGAAGAAATGAAATGGACTGACAGAATTGCCAGTAATGTCAGTGCACTGCTCGTTCTTTCTAATGTCAGCTGAAACCCAGACTTAAATCCCGTATCACCATTTACATTCTTTCTGCTAAAGCTCTTCCCTCTTCAACTTCTCAGGTCTTAAAAATCATTACTGATACACTGTTTGGTAAATGTGAAAATCTGAAGCACCACCTGGCTCCACCACATTTTCCATGGTCTAATAAAATAGAATATTTCACAAAATAAATATCCTTAAATAGCACATTTCACAAAAACAAATGAATAGTCTCAGAAGAAGAATGCCATATATTCCTCACCAAAATGACAAAGTTTAAAGGATAACAATGGATCAAAAGTAGCAGACAATTGCTGAGGTTTTCTCATGCACTAAGCAGTAGGATGCCATTGCTCAAAGACACAAAGAGTTCGTTCAATAAGAGGGTGACATAAGTTCAAAAACACGTTTCAGCCTCCGTAGGAGCCTCGGGAGCCACAGGGCAACATGTCAGATGCGGAGAAAGGCAAGCAAAATGCAAACTGAGTATGAATTCCTGATATCTAACTTAAGAACCTATACTGCATATTTCAATACCTAAGCTAGTCTGAGCTCTTTTTATAGTCAACTAACGCCAAAAAAAGACAGTTTTAAAACACAATTCATCTGACACATTTGAGACAACTGCCCTACAAGAACTGAAGAAGGGCTCAGGGAGCCCCAGATTCTCAAGGCTAATAATTCAAACACAAAATTACATTCCATTGGACCTTAAGTATGGGAAAGATAAAAGAGAACAGGCCAAAATATTGCTGCCTTTTCTAGAAAAGTCTAGATTTGGGTTTAGTCCACAGGCAACATAGAAAGGCTCTATGGTTACAAGAAGATTGCAAACACCAGTCGCTAGTATTTTATGGGAAGTATAAGAGGACTTTAAACAATGTAGAATGATGGTGGATGTAAATCTGGCACTGAAACATGTAAATAATATAGTATTTATACAACGTGCATATTAGAGAACATGAATGTCAAAGTCTCCTTTCATTTATTTGTACTGGAACAACTGAATCAGTTTTATAAATGGCAGCAACCTTTTGT
This sequence comes from Nycticryphes semicollaris, assembly GCA_013400055.1. Lineage (NCBI taxonomy): Eukaryota > Metazoa > Chordata > Aves > Charadriiformes > Rostratulidae > Nycticryphes > Nycticryphes semicollaris. The sequence continues at coordinate 274,830 of VXBJ01000167.1, read as the reverse complement.
TGTACAACAACATTACGCCCCTGGTGAAAGAAAAAATAAGACTTTGATGATTGTTTTTTTAGTTATTTAAAAAGGACTGTTAAGTATTTTTGCTACTGAAAGGAAATGTAAATTAAGATATTTTTCATCCCCACACTAGGGTAAAAGGAGATGAGCATTATAATAGCAGTAAGGTAAAGACAGAATGTCTTCCTACGATTTTAGGAAAGAACAAAGCCCATTAAGCAAAATGCTGATAGTGTATACATTATGAAACTGAGAAAAATATTTAAAGAGAATAAGTGTTTAACAGCCAACCCTATTTATATTTGGGTTTTATTGGTAAAACTGTTGGTACTCACAGCTGCTGAGCTATGTCCAAGAAAATATAAGAAAAGCATCTACATGAAAACAAGGGAGATGATGCAATTCATACATTCCCCTGGGAACACCATGCAAAGAATAGCAAATTATTTTCTTAATTTTCAAAATATCCAAACAGTAAACAGCTCTAAATATGGTAGGAAATGCTTTTCCCCTTTGTACACAATTATTGCATAAATGGGGTTGGCAATCTTTTTAATTTGAGCTCTCTGAACACATAAGTAGTAGAACGCATCCCTTAGGAAGCACGGGAGATTATGCACAGACCTCTACTGTAGGTTTAATACAACCAAGGAAATATATAGCAAGACTGAAGATACAGAAGGAATAGTAATTTAAAAATAATAAATAAATTACAGAAGACTACGGACTAAATTTAGACTCCCAAGATGCCCCCACGCCCGGAACCCCATCTCAGTAACGCACTGAAGTCCCTTCAGGCAAGGGATTTAAGCCGTAGAGGGTAAAAAACCATCCCAATGAAAGCCACATGCAGTTTTGAGGACATATTTGAAAGCCTAAGTTAGGAACTGTATTATTTAAGTATTCAGCAAAAAAATAACATTTGATTCTTACATTTTTAATTGCAGAAGTGAATTCTGAAATAGAGTGATATCCACTGCTAAAACCAATGAAAACAATTGGGCAAAACACACCTCCACGGCACATTACTTTCTGATTCCTTGCAAGAAAATCACGACGCAGGAGGGGGCTCTTTGAACGTTACTGAACTGTATTTTTAAGGCTACCTCACATCAACTGCGGTTTCCTTGGCATTCGCTGAAAACTGAGGTCCACCTCAGCAGGACTTTGAGCTCTTACTGGCTCAAGGATAAAAGCCAACAGTGAAGTATGAGCCTTTTTCCTTTCCTAAGACTTAAAGACAGCCACTGCTTGGCCAGTAAGCTTTTATGGCCTTTCCTTGTTTTCTTCCTTCCACTAATTATCTGTTAGTCTCCATGACTAGTCTCCACTGCTTGATGCATCATGTCAGTGAGGATGTCTGCACACATCACATTGGATGTATTTGGGAAAAAAAAGAAACCAAGGGTCTGTGAAAGCTGACTATAGCTCTTGGAATAAATCTGGACAGAAGGTAAAGAACCATATGGAGAGGGGGGTCGGGAGAGAAAATAAAAAGCACAAAGAAAAGTCAGATGTGAGCCACCATGACGACTGACACATTTTAACGAGATTAAAACAGGAAATGGGGTTTCCAAGTTAAACACAGTATTCCAAAATACAGAATATTGTGTGTAATAAAGGCCTCTCTATCCAGTAACAATTTACCATTTCTCTTGATGACAGGGCCCTGTGAAAATCCAGCGTTTTCTAACAGTCCAGAACTATTAACTCTATGTATGATGAAATGGACACATCTGTGTGAGCACAAGCAATTCCACATAAATGCCAAATCTGAATATGCACCTATGGTTAGACTGAGATGGGAATCACTCATATTTACTATGATTATTGAAATTAAAATAAATGCCTACAGCAGAATTCTGTATTAATTCTTTCCTCCTCACTTTCTTCCCCATCTGTATTGTCGAAATAAAGTCACGGAATCTCTACATGCAAGAAAACAGAGAACAAGAACTCGAATACACTTCAGAAGATGACCTTGGATAAGTATTCATCTAAAAACACCTTTCAGTGTCATGAAAAGAATTTCAATGTTAACTCATACCAACTTCAGCCATAGTTAACAAAGATGTTACACAGCCCTATCCTATTTATTCACTGGAAATGAGGCAACATTCTGAAATTCTGAGGGGTATTTGCATGTTTGGGTTTTTTTCTTACTTTGCTTAACAGCAAATCATGTATTTTGAAATACTAAATTTCCAAATAAAATAAGTGAGGAAACTGTTATTGTTGTTAAATATGGCTGTGCCTCCAGTTGCTCACTACAGTATCTGTATTTAAGGCTCCGTAACACCCCAGGGTGCACATCACCAGCTCAGCTACCTGGCGGCTACAAAGTTTTGTAGGAAACACAATCAGGTGGAAACTCCTGATCCACAGACTAAAAAATACTGAGGCATGAGACATCCAAACAAAATGTTTAAATGATAATGACCCTCCACCAAATTTATAAAGTAGAGCCCCAAACCAGTCTATCACGCTACTTGTCAGTGGTTTTAGAACATCCCTTAGATGTGAATCCCGGGAGCACAGGAGGTTTTGGGCTCAGGTTTGTAGTGGATTGTATCAATGGGAACATATTTGACATAGTACTCTCAGGAAAAAAATAAAATAAAGTTTATCGTATTCTGTGAAGTACTCACCCCATGTCTACAACAAACAGAAAACTATTCAGGCTATGAAAATATTAACAAGACCAAACCAGCAGTGACAAAGTGGGGCTTACAAAGGCCAACTTGAAATTTTCAATACACGTGTAGAAAATACAAAAAAGATGATTTATATAAAAGCCCAAAGAAGATCATTCACCAATGATCTGCTCCTAATATGCAACAGGTTAAGCACTAATATCTAGCTAAAACTCCTCTTTTATAATAACAATAATAAAAATAAACTAAAAGTTCCTCAATAATAATAAAAATTACACTTGAATATTTAGATACAATACAGATGTTTTCTTCAGTTTTCATTAATTACCTTTCCAGTACGCATACTTCATGACTGCATGACAAACTATGTCCTTCACTGAATACATCACCTAAAAACTATTACCCAGAATCCTGAGCATTTTTGGCAGCAATGGAACTTTTATATTAAAAATTAGATGATAAATAGTAAATATTTTGTCCCCTTATTACACTTGTTTTAAAACAACTCTACATTCAATAGCATGTATAAAAACCTGTGCAAACTATTCTCTGGTTCTGATAAAATTTAACCATTTTGATCGGTATTTCCTTCTGTGAGTACACTAGGCTCGTCAAGCTACTGCTTTGGATACACAGTACACCACAACATCACATACATAAACCTTTACTTTTCAATTTATTTTAGGTTTCCAATCTTTTTTCAGTGGTCCTCAGTGGGAGGAGGAGAGGAAAATGGGCACAAACTTGAACACAAGAAGTTCCGTCTGAACATGAGGAGGAACTTCTTTCCTTTGAGGGTGGCAGAGCCCTGGCAGAGGCTGCCCAGAGAAGTGGTGGAGTCTCCCTCTGGGGACATTCAGAACTCATCTAGACACGTTCCTGTGCAACCTCTGGATAATACTGGAAAACATCAGCTGTTGGATACTTGCGACCCACTGAAGAACGTCACCCAACGGCCCCAACATCGAGGGGAAATGATGGCTCTTGTAAGGACCATCCCTTCCCCAGCTCACTCTTTAGGTTTCCCAGGGTCATACAGATGTTGGCACAGTTCCGGGTATCCCCGTTGTTTAAATAAAGCAGGTTTAGGAGCAAGGGGCAATGCCATATTTATTTTAGAAGTGGAATCTTCTGAAACTTACTGGAAAGATGACTCTCATCCCCTCCCAGTTTTAGAAGACACATCGATAAAAACAGACTGTGCTTGTCCATTCCCTCCTCAAAAGCATATTTAGTCCACTCCAAATAACTGAATAGAATTAAAAGGAGACTACCAATTCCCCCAAATTAAAAAAACGTGGGTTTTATTTTCCTCTACACAATGGGCTAGACAGAATTGTAATTCAGAAATGACTTGACTTTACAGTACTTCTGAACACTGAAAAGACAAAAGAAGAAATGCCTCATGACATTGACTCTAGGAAAAGTAATATGCTACCAAAATATTTTCTTGCCAACTGGAAGTGGGGAAAGGGGAGGAAAAAGGAACGTTCATGTTTTTTCTCCTTTGTTCAAGTGCTGGCACTGTACTACCTGGGAAAGACCTAGCAGCAAGATCTAAGGAGGAAAAAAAAATCCCACTTGTAAAATAGAACTTAATCTGTGAAGGAGAGGGCAATTATCTCCTACCAGAATGGCACAGACAGGCAGTAGCCAAATGATAAAGAAAAAAACCCAAAAAACTAAAAACAACACAGGAGATTTATTCCATCAATAGTTTTACAAGTTTTCATGCCTGGAACCACTAGGAAACACACCAGAGAATATAAACCAGAAATGAAATTTCCACATATGTGCCAGATACAAAACCAGATCATTTCTATATAATGAGGAACAATCTCTAGTCATAGGGATCAGGAAATGATACCACTATTTTAGGGTTAAACTATCGCCATCATTCAAGGGGAAGATATTCCGTAATATATTTACTACGGAAACAACGGCATGAAAATGCCACTTACCTATAGATGAATGTCAATTTTGACTCCCTTTTATTTAGAAACCCCTACAGCTGTGCTGAATTTACATCATTTGTTTGATACGTTTACATCTTTGGGTTAATAAGACATAAAATTGCAGGTTTCCTCTCTACTCAGCTTTGTTCTCTCCAGGTTTCTATTTAGTTTGGAACATGAATAACGAGAGCAGGTTTCTTTCTGTTTCCTCAACAGTTTCCATTTGCAGACTCATAGGTAGGTATTTTTCAAGAACACAAGTCTCGGAAGGCTGGTACCTGTTCTGATGAGAACTGGAAGCAATTTGGGGAAATGCAGAAGGTGTAAATTAGCACAAGTTGAAGAACTGAAGCGTGAATTTGCCCCTTGTTTGTTCTGGATTCAGTCTTTCTTCCACCACAGATGCCTCTCATTCCTCCAGAACAGCCAGAACTGCCAACCAAGTCATGCTCATTGACCTATTTAGGGCAACTGTGAGAATTGCCACATTCCTGTATTTAAATATTTGTAGGAAGTTAAGGGGAAAAAAAATATTCCAAAGAAAGCATGAAGGAAATAACTTGAAATAGCAGCCCACAAGTCCCTTAAGTGGGGCAGACGAAGGAAGAGCAGCTGCCTCCCATGTTCTTCTCTCTTGAGAACTGTTCAGTAATTAAATGTCTGTATTTGACGGTAATACTTAATGTATTAAGATTTTTATGGTCAGAAGAAAGGCTTTCACCACTGATTTGACTTCTCTGCAACACAAGCCTTCAGCCTCCCCAGATTTCACTCCCGCTCTGGCTGCATAATAGCACTTGACCTAAACCCTGTCTCATCTATGACCTCTGGACACTAAAAATATTCCCTCCAAGTCACTGATAAAGATACTAAATGTTGCAGAGCTGAAAGAAAACCCCTGAAATACCTACCACGAGACCACAACTATTTTATTATTCCTCACAGAAATATATGTTTTAAATCGCATTTTCTCTAGTAACACAGCAGACCTGCTTTGTTTTACCATTGATCCTGTTTCTTGTAAGGAACGGTATGAATTCAAATGTGTTACTGAAGGTAGAAAATAAGAGTCAACCAGAAATCTGTAGACTCACTTTAACATTAGAATAAATTTGTTTTTAATAAACCCAACCTAAGCGGCAAGAGTTATTTTTCCTTCAATTGTTGATTAGTCAAACTTTCTGATTTTACTCAATTCTTTATCTGAGGCTGCAGCAGCCGGTACCATGGTATTTTAAATAAAAACTTTAACTTTAATCCAGTCTTCCTGAACTTGATTTATCCCAGATATAATTAAAAATTCCTCCCCACCCACCTCAGCATTGTCCAGAAAGCTTTCACCAGAGGTTTTTTTTTTTCAAAGAACTAGCCAACGTTTACTTGGACTTTCCTATTAAAGGATCTTGACAACTTTTTAAAGCTTTTGTTTAACATATTTGTTTGCTGTTAATAAAATGGAAAAGAAGACTTTCTCTCCAATATAGATAAAATTTACATTTAAAAAATATCTATTGTATTTGTACTGACAATCTAATACTTCCACGAGTACCACCATTAAGGTAGAGCATCAGAAACAACAGAAAATCTCATTCTTGCTGTTTATAATATGGGTTAAATTTGCTTTCTTTAGTCTCTTTTGATTTTTTTATTGCATATATAAACCCAGTTTTTTAACTTTGTTTCAATGATTGGGTTTTGCTATTTGGGCTTTTTTTTTTTTAAAAAAAGAACAACTGCCAGTTTTCACATCCCTGTAAGCCAGGCTGATTTTAACCAAGAGGTTTGCCTCTATTGTTTATTATGTGAGAATTTAATAACGTGCTTTAAGTAGCAAACAGTCATCATTCACATCTTAATGCTTAAGTGTTTTCCCTTGATTCAGCTTGATTATGTCTGTCATCCTTCAACCATCCCACTCGCAGTGCTGAGTATGTGCATTTCAGGTAGTTCTCCGTTAAGTTGTAGTTGCTTGTACCTTGACAATTACTCGTTTTTCTTCTGCAATCTGTTTCTTTGACCATTTCAAAGTGATTAACACACACCTCTATAACATTAGCTGAACACCCAGAATCCATAGATCACATCACTTCAGGATTTCCAACACCACTTTCGTGTCTGTATGGAGACTGGGCATGTTTAGTTTGAAGGAGTCTGAGGGGAGACCTCATTGCCCTCTACAACTACATGAAAGGAAGGTGTACAGAGGTGGGGGTTGGCTTCTTCTCCCAAGGGAATAACGACAGGACCAGAGGAAATGGTCTGAAATTGTGGCAGGGGAAGTTTAGACTGGATATTAGAAAGAGTTATTTAACTGAAAGAGTGGTCAGGCACTGGAACAGCCTGCCCAGGGAGGTGGTGGAGTCACCATCCCTGGAGGTATTTAAGAAACGTGTAGCTGTGGCACTTCAGGGCATGCTCTAGTGGCTGAGATTATTGGGTTTGAGTGATTTCTTTAGTGGGTTGGGTTTTTTGGTTTGGTTAGGTTTGGTTTTGTGTGTGTACGGTTGGACTCAATGATCTCAGAGGTCCCTTCCAACCATGAAGATCCTTTGATTCCGAGGTGCCTGAGTATGTTGTACTTGGATTGAAATCCCACCTGGGAAGCACCGTCCTGAAAAATACATGGCTACTGGATAAGGCACAATTTTTCGCAAGATTGTCATGGTCTGTAGTAAGTAATTAATAAATAATTCATACTCCAAATAATATTTTAAATGCTTTGGATAAAAATGTCTTACTCGCCTCCAATTTGTCAATGACTTACAAACCAGGCCTATTATTTTTGGCAGTGGTCAACACCACTTCTTTTCGGGCGCTCAAGCCCACACTGTTTACATGGAGTAATTTATTAGTTTGCTCATGCAAGTCTTTCTACCAGGTCCACTTTTATTCATAAGTAAGCAGTTTCCACTTTTCTTGCTTATTTTCTAGGCAATTGTACAAAAATGGTTTATTTGCCTCTCTCCTCTTTCATTGGTTTTCTCAGCAGCAGGGTAATACCCCAGCTAAAAATATCTCTGCTAAAACTAACTTTTAACTAAGGCTTTTAATAATCAACAGAGACTGTGTTGCTCCTCGGAGTTACTGTTTTGGGTCCTGCACACAATAAAACAATATAGGATGAGAATTTGTGAAGTTTTTCCTGCAGTCTGCTTTGGAGTAAGATTTAATCTTGCTGGAGAATTTGCAGGTTGTGCACAACCCCATTATAGTTGCCAAAAATACATATTTTAAAACTTCTTTTAAAGCACTGAGGCCCCCACAGAAAGGGAAAAGGAACTAATCTAAATGGAAAACATCTGCACATTTCAAAAAACATGTTCAGCATAATTATTATTTATATGTGCTCAAGTCGTGAGAGTGATTTCTATTGTGTCTTATGGAAAATCCTGGCTAGAGTAAGGAAATATAGCATAAGAATACAGTTATTTGTCCAAGAGGTTTAGATTTTAAGATACAGAACTGCAGTGCAATTCCACAGCAGCTTGACCTAATATAACCAGCTTAGCCAGCAAAATATGATTGCTTTTCAGTCATTTCAGTTCTCTGCTTTGGGTCACCACCTGGTTATAGGAACACCAGCGTTAGGGAGGGGACAGGCAGGTGCTGCTGGGGGAGAGGGAGGGAAGAAATTAAGGGAACTGGTGCCTCTGCATCCTTGACTTCGACCAAAGCAGCCAGGGAACTGCACTTGTACTCCAGTTAATGAGTATCACCAGGCCTCTGCAGTCTCTTCAGACCAGGGGTACACCAGAAGCAGTCCTGACCTACACTGGTAACCATCGTTTTGACTGGGGACTTCAACACGCTCACCCTCTAATTGCATTGTACGACCAGACTGAAACGGCTCATAATATGGTCCTAAAATAAGAAGCCACCTCCCAAAATGAAACCACAGAAAGCATCCTCCTGGTCCTTAATTACTTGAACCTTACAAAACAGTCTACACCGTGCATTAGGATATCTATCTACAGTGTGTATTAGGATAAGACCTTTTCATAGGACATTTTTTGGTTGCACATAATCAACGCCAGTATCATAACGAAGAAAAACAACTTTTTTTACAATTCAGCTTTTATACAGTTCCCTCATGTTCACTGCATGTCAGAAAAGGTTTTACCTCATTATCTGTTCCCACATCCAACATCACTGGTAGACACTCGTGAGGTTTCACTCCCCCGCATGCCGTGTAAAGTGCCAGTTTACCAACTGGGATGCCCATTCCATAACAGCCAAGGTCTCCGAGACCAAGAATACGTTCTCCATCTGTCACCACAATAGCCTGGAGGAAGAAATGAAAGCTTCTTTGCTTTTATGTACTAAGTATTCCATTATCTTCTTACCATCATTTTTTAATTTGCATGTAAAAATTGTAACAGGTACAAACAAATTAATAGCACAACAGAGGCTCTGAATCGCTTTATTGTATTTCACATTTTTTTTGGTTAAACTATTTTAGACTCTTGTTTCACTGTAAATGGGACTTTCATATAAAACTTTAAAGAATACACGAGAGAGGTATTTAGTATTACATTACAAGGGAGGTAGCATCATTCCCTTTTACGTTTTTCTGTCAACAGTATGAAAACAGAATAGGAAGGGAAAGGAAGTTATCCACAAAATAAGAAGAACCCCGGACTCGTGTGTCTGCTCTTGGCTGTTTGCAGCAGAACCAGAGCCAGCCACTCCTGCTAGCCTTTGACAGGGCTGTCTACAGCCACCTAGTTCTTACCCTTCAAAGATGAATATGTTCTTCCATTGAGCAAATAACACACTCCATCACACTTACATGTATGAGGAAGTACGTGTTTTCATTGACAGAAAGACAGGAATTCAATAAACCCCACCAAACTGTGCTGAAATGGAAGATTTTTCATAGTAAAGGACAGAAGTGCTCAAACAACACAGTCATTTCCTTGTCATATCTTGTAACAAACCATTTCAGTTGGAAACATAATATTTTGGGGGAGAGAGCTCATCAGGCATTGTATTTGGAGAACTGTTAACCCAAACACTAGAATGGATGTTGTGGAGTCTCCACTCTTGGAGTCTCCACTCTTGGAGACACTCAAAACCCACCAGTCGGACACGGCCCTGGGTAACCTGCCCTGGCTGACCCTGCAGGAACAGGAGGATGGACTAGATGATCTCCAGAGGTGTCATCCCACCTCAACCACTCTGTCATTCCCAGATTCAGGGGGGGCTTTGATGCATAACAGCCAAAGTAATTGACCAATTAATCAGTAAAGGGTGCCTACAGCTAAAGAAGGGTTTAAAAGTCTCAAATGTTGGCTCTATTACTATTTAAAAAAAAAAATAAGCTAAGAAATCACTTAAATCTAATTGATAAAAAGCTTTTAAAAATACCTTAACCAAGCCATCCTGGATGCAAAACAGTGTCAGCTTTGTCATGCAACTAAAACTGAACTTACCTTGACACTACTTTCTGGCCAGGATTTAAGCATTGTAGAGATGTGTCCCCGGTCATGGATAGTAATAAAAAGACCTCTGCAAATAAAAAATAAAAGTGCTTTTCACATAAAAAGGCAATTAAATACTTCAGTGCAAATCAATTAAATAATAAATTAACAGTATGAAAATGTGTTTGCATGTGGGATACATATTTTGATATTGAATTTTATGTTTAATTTCACACTGAAGTGTCTTCTTCCCCTCCTTGATGTCAAATATATACAATTGAAATTGTTTATTATTTTGGACAAAAGGCAGTGTAAGACGCATTGAAATTAAGGTAAGTACTTCTTAATCTTGAAGCTAATGATTCAGAAAGAAACTGCAGCCTCGAGTAGCTAATTAAGTAAAAACTATCATGTTGTAAAAGAAAATTATATACACAATACACAAAAAAAACATCAGTCATTTCTGGTTAGATCTTTTTAGCTGTTTACATTCCATTTTACTCGTTTCCCACTAGAACTGGGGATTCTTTGCCATTCCCAATTAATTCCCCTCCTCCTTTCATTCCCCAGGCTCAGAACAACATTTTATAAAACGCTGCAAAATCAGTTAAATCACCTGTCAATACGTTAAATCATAAACCACAGCTTATCCAAGTTGCCTCAGAGAGAGTTCATCGTGAGAGATAAACGTGCGAAAGAAAACGGAGGGTGCAGGGGGAAATCTATCTGGAGGCATCACCCTTCTCCTTCTCCTCGCCCTCCAATTTACACCGACCTCATAGATTCGTGTTAAATGAAGCAAGATTTGGCATTCATTTTCTAAAGAGCCGGAGCCCAGCCCAATGTGGTTAAATGACCTCTTCCTTGCAAGCGAAGGAGAGAGGTCTCCATGGAATAAATTCCCCGGCAGAGGAAAATAAAGGCAGGGTGGCTCCTCCAGAAGGAATTTTGTTAGAACATTTGTAAGGGCCTTTGAATAAGTATTGAGAGTGTTTTTCAGAAATCTGTTCAAGCAGGATCATGTTCAAACAACAATGGAAAATAGGGGCTGAAGTGTAAACAGAGTCATGTCCAAAGCATTTCACTTCCCTCCTTCTCCCCTTCCCTCCATTCTCTCTGTAGATGAGTAAAACGTTTCTGAACGTGTTGTCCTGACTGAAAAGATAACTGATTTAAGGGCATGAAATGAGAAATAAGAACCTCTTATTAATTTATCTGGACCTGTTTTCCTTATTTTTCATTTCTTTAGTTAAAACCCTTTTCTCCTTTAAGGTGTCACCCACAAGAAGCTACACCAGGTTGCGAGAGGAACCTCACTTTGCAACAGCATCATCCACAAGAATATTCAACCTACATAACTGAGATTGAACTTGCTGGCAATTCCCCCTACAGGCAACCACCAAAAGGGAGCACAATGCATTTTTTTTTCTTTTCCATGAGGTCACACCATGTCCAAGCAAAGCATCAACCGCACAAGGTTACTACAGGTGGGGTAGGGTGACACATGCTAACAAGGTAGCCAACTATTTGGCTACCTAGCAGATGTTATAGTGATTTTTTGGCTGTCTGAGCACAGCCATGAGAAGAATCAAGAAAGGGGCAAGCTTTGAATTTAATCCAATCCTAAGACAGGATTATCTGTTTGAGTATAATGTAAATAATGTTAATAATGAAGAAGGAGAAGGGGGAGAAGGAGGAGAAGGAGAAGGAGAAGGAGAAGGAGAAGGAGAAGGAGAAGGAGAAGGAGAAGGAGAAGGAGAAAGAAGGAGAAAGACGGCCCTGTTGGTGATGCAGACCTTGCTCTACGGGACCCAGAGCAAGAGACAGCCCATGTGAGATGCATCTGTCTGACATAGCACTTCAGGATGGGGTGGCTGCAGCAGATGGACAAGCAAAACTTGTCAGAGCATATGCCCAAGCACATATGCAGAAGGGCTTGTCTCCAGCCACTTCGGCCCCAGTTAGCCATCAGCTCAGCACTGAATTATACTGGTCTAGCCAAAGGGACCGCTTCTACTTGTGCCCACTTCAGATAAGCAGACAATATATGAAACTCCAGCAGAGGAATAATTATGCAAATGAGTAACTATGCCTCCTTTCTTCTTGTCCACACCACCAGCAAGACCAGAGCCCCAAAGAGTGAGGAGAGAACCCACGCTAGGACATCAGGATCCGCCCAACAAAGGCGGGGGAGGGAGGATCTATTTTGGGTCACTGAGCAGATTTCTCCAGTTATGTGGAGGTCACTCCACATCACATAATTTGGCTCTGTTTTATTAGAACTCTGACCTGTGACAACAAAATAAACAGAATTAAATGGAGTATTTGTTTGTTATGCTTCAAGGAAGTAATGTTCCACCAGCACTGTATTTCTTTATTTTCTATTAAAGCATAGTTTAGAAAAATGTGTCGCAGTAACAGAGTAATCCTTCTTTTCCTCTTGTAACAGCAACAGGAGGCAATCTAACATGTCTCAGAAAATGCCAAACATTTTTTAATGAAAAAAAGTTCAAACTTTTCTCACAACCCTACATGTTCAAAACTGTTATTGGAATTATGAACTGTACAAAGAATCATAAGAGAGGTGACTTCACTTTCCCAGGCAGCCTAAATCAACAAGCTTAAAAATAATAATAATACTAATAAAAAATTCTCAGGGCCCAGCCTCAGTTTATTTTTGAGTATAGACTTTCCTAAACTCCTGCACTTTGCAAGAAAGAGGTAAAATACTTCCCTAGTCCCTGCTGAAATTTCCCCCTATTTTTCTTAAAATTATATGAATTGCTACAACACAAAAGTTGTACGAGAATCTGAGAGTATCTATATACCCCAAAAGAAGAGTGTGCTCTTTTTTTCTCCAAGAAATAATAACACTTTTCACTGTAACTCTTCAAGATGGAATTACACATGGGATATGAAGTGGGGAACCAGCACATAAGCGCTGTCCCATCACTTTTCTCCAAGGAGTCTGGACTCTCCCAGCTCTCCGAGAGCCCTGATCCTTGCTACCAAAGCATGTAATCTCTACGTTGCCACTTTGAGTGTATAAAGACTTTTGCAAAAGGAACCTTTCTTGCTTGAAACGTTCTGCTTTCCCTTTGTCAGAATGACAACTGGGTAAACTCGACCTCCAGGACTGGGCAAAGAAATCAGACCTTTGTATGACAAAAAACAACCCAGTGAAGAAATTCCTCTATTGCTCTCATCCAAAACAAAACCAAAACAAAAACCAAACCCACATTATATCGTCAAAATAATCTGAGTAAAACGTTAGAAGGTTTTCACAGCAAAACTTTCAAACCAATTTTACATGTTACGTAAGGTGATCACAGCTTGTCGCTTGGCTAATAATCCCGAAGTCTGTACTTCATTTTGGAAACCATAAATTCCACCTCAGGCTATTTCAGATGAAAATTGAGAATGCTTCATAGTAAAAGTAACACGTCCTGGACTTTGCCATCACAGACCTTTTGCATCAATTATACAAAATACTCATTATTGTATATTGCCACCTTAACTTACAAAAGCAAACAGCACAGCACTTTGTACTCTACATATTCAGACTGAACTGATGCATCCTTTTCCCCCAGCAACAGAGCAGATCAAACCATATCTTCTTTACATTCACTTCTTAAACCATGAATTTGTTGATTTAACTACATTTCCAAAGCACGGTTCATCCAGACAAGTTTTTATGTAATGCTGCAATTCAAAGGGATGTGTTTGTTTCAAAAGGAAGAGGCAGACTTCGAGAAATACTGTGTTTTCAGAGCCAGAGCTGTTTTGCACGAGAAGCCACTTAAATTCTTCTGACAGTTGCTCAATAAATAACTTAATTACTTACACTCTAATAGACACAAAGAGAACTATTTGAAGGTTGTGAATGAGAGAATGGTTTGCCGCAGTCAGACCCATTCATTTTTCAGGACAAAAAAATGACACACTGTTCTGCTTCACAAGCTATCATGTTTGTATTATTTTATGCTAATATTAACTGCATGATGAGCCATCAAAAAAAAAAAACATCAACCATGTATCTACGAGGAATTTTGCAATGCTAATGATGTATTTTTTAAAAAAAACAAAAACCTTTTAAGCGTTATTTAAACTGTGAAGTACTCAAACAAGTGAGATGACTGTCCTATTTATTTCAACAACTTGTGCTGCCCTGGCTCATTGGGACATGGAAAATTTCCAGTACTTAGACAATAGTGTCCTTTTAAGCCAGTTTTCAGTGACCTTTAAATCACCATTATTCGCTCTCAATAACCATTAACAAGGACAAAAGTGGGGACTTATTAAAAAGGGCTCTTCTTAGGGCATATCCTGCTCATCTTCCACTTTATTAAAGAAGTCACTTCTGAGAAGAGACACGATCTCCCATTTGTAGAGAGGACTTTATCTGCTGCAAAAGCACCAAGAAAACCACCCAATTTATGTCGCAGAGACAGAGCAGTTCTTAACGCCGCCATCCCACAAGGTAAAAAGTCAGAAGGGAGAAAGAATGATGTGAAAGAAGCCAGGTTAAACCCTCCAACGTCTCTGAAACCCTCATCCCGAGGGCACAGAGATCACAGCATCACTGAGGTTGGCTAGGACCACTGGAGATCTCCCAGTCCAAGCCCCCTTCCCAAGCAGGGACAGCTACAGAGCAGTTATTTTGCCTTGGCTTCCCGTGAGGTAAAAATTTGGTACAGAACATGAATTTTCCCCAGTTTTCAGTAAAGAGCGTTAGCAGTAAAAAGAAAATAGCTCACCTGCTTCTACATTAGCCATATCCTGGCCACAAGAAAATAACAATTCTCAGTTTAATGTGATAAAGAACTGAAAATTTGAGCAAGATGTAGAGTGTGACGCTTTTTGACAGCTGTTTGCACAAAGGATGAGCATTTGTCAACGCAAACATTTGTTATGAAAGGGTGACATGCAATTTCCAGTAAACACTGTGCAGCGTAGACTACAAGCATCTTCTTTCTCATCTGAGGTTACGACCATCCTCAAGAAGAATCTCGTGAATCCAGTGTGCACTGGAGTATTTTTACATTCTATGTGAGGTGTCAAACTGCAAAGAGAAATAGGTGCATTGCTGGCACTAAATGGAAATAGGGCAGAATTTAAATCTTGAGAATCACAACTCCCCTGTGCTCATATTCTAGTCATTTCATAGATTCATGGAACACTTAGGTCAGGACCAGGACTCGTGGTCAGGCAGAGGTCAGGATGGCAGATGACACCTGAACCTTCCTCTACCCAACTGCAAATTATACTACGCTAAAGCTACTCTACTCTTGGTAAAGTTATTGTGACCTGGTCTTTTTATGTTTAGGTTTATTATAATTCACATTGCTGACACTTTTTATTGAACAGCACACATAAGAAAAGAGCTGCCTAAAGCTTTGCTAAAAAGGATGGAAATGCCATGCAAGAAATAAAAGGGATTCATTTCTATCCCTGAACTTTTGCCTCCTGCCTTTTCCAGAAGCCTTGTATCAGCAGGGGCACAGGACTATCCCAAAAGCAGTGTGTAAAAATCTCCCAAACTAAAAGCTTCTAGCTGTAAATATAGAGGAACGTGACATATATGCAAACTCACTCATTGTTATGCTCCTAAAGACGCCTTCTCTTCACTTTCATTTCATTTTAAGGCCTATTTACCCTGTCTATTTAAAAAATGTTTCTAGACGGAGACAGAAAGCCATGATGTCAGCATAACCAAGCTACTGCAAAGTCAGAATGATTTTGCCGGGGTTCTTCCTTCCTCTTTTGGACTTCACCAAATAGAGTTACAGGAGTAACTGACTGGGTTGGGTGTTGGTTTGTTTTTTTTTTTTAAACTACTATATCTTTTATTGGAAACACAGCAACAAGACAATGTTGGACTGCTGAGTAACGAGAGTATTTTTGGAACCGAGAAGTTGCTGAATGTGTAAGTAGGGGATGTGGGATGGTGCTGAAGGACGTGCAACAAATGTACAGAGAAGGAGAGCTGGAGAAATTCCAATGTAAGCACATCCCTAAAGGAGAACACCCCCTGGACATGGGCTGGGTTACATACGGAATGAGCTAATAAAGCATTGTGTAGTGTTTCTAAACCACCGGTGTCTCATCTGAAATACTACTAGTACCTTGTTTTGCAACATCAGGAGATCGCAATGGGAATTACTGGGGACTTGGAAAAAAAAAATCTCTGCACTGAGGCAGAGAGCAGGATTCTTCTATTTCTAAGACGATCTGAATGTTAAAAAAAAACCAAAACTCAACACACTAAATGCTTATCCTGTAGTACTTCACTGTAACATGCTGACGGTGCCTACACATGCATCCCTACTGCTGGTGGCTCCTCAGCACACCACCAGATAGTGTACATTTTCTAAAAGGACATTTTTTTGGCCAGTCTAAAAGACCAAGCATGCCTGAAGATGTGCATAACAGGCTCAATAAATAAGCTGTGGCTTCTCCTCCTTTCTTAACCCCTTTGCACCAAAAACCAGACCATTGATTCTCCCCAGATAGAGCAGTTTCTAACTTCATAGTTTCTGGCTGTATTTGGCTGCGCTCAAAGACTTACCTCACCTCCTGCAGCAAATCAGTTGCATTACTCTAGAGAGAAGCCCAGGAGGAAACTAGTATATATGTCATCCACAGTGATGTGGCGGCAAGAGTCCTGGAGCAAAATATGGGGCAACTGAGACTGAGGACAGACACATATTTATAATTACTAAGTATACTCTTAAAGATTAAAACAATCTGTTATTTTCCTGAAAGCCATTCCAAAAGATGAGAGTTTGAGACACTTTGGTGAGAAGTCGACATTAATATACTGAAGATCATCAATGACAAAAAAAGTTTGAGCCTCCAAGACAACAGATTCAGACCTTAAAACCAAAATTATCACCAACTTTATGCTGGAGCCACCAGAGTCAGTGCTGTGTCTCACTTTAATTTGAGCACTATCTTAGAGGATCTGACATTACTAGGATCATAGAATCATAGAATGGTTAGAGTTGGAAGGAACTTTAAAGATCATCCAGTTCCAACCCCCTGCCCTGGGCAGGGACACCTCCCACCAGACCAGGTTGCTCAAAGCCCCATCCAGCCTGGCCTTGAACCCCTCCAGGGATGGGGCAGCCACAGCTTCTCTGGGCAACCTGTTCCCGAGCCTCACCACCCTCACAGCAAAGAATTTCTTTTTAGTATCTAATGTAAATCTCCCCTCTTTCAGTTTAAAACCATTACCCCATGTTCTATCACTCCACTCCCTGATCCCTCCCCATCTCTCCTGTAGTCCTTTTAGGTATTGGAAGGGGCTCTGAACTCTCCCCAGAGCCTTCTCTTCTCCAGGCTGAACAACACCAACTCTCCCAGCTTGTCTTCATAGGAGAGGTGCTCCACAAAGGGATTGACACTCTTTGGATAAGAACATCTGAAAATTCAAGTTACTGTTCCAAAGGCTGATGAGACACCTGAAAAAAAAATAATCTTGGATCATCCTGTTCCTTCTTGTGGTACAAGCTCTCGGTTGTGTGCCTTGTCCTAAATAAGTGCTAGGATAGCGCAGAATTCCAGCCCACTGATAAGCAAACTACTCTCAGCCACAGGCCACAACTTCAGGGTTGTCCAAAGCCCCTCAGTCCAGAAGGGAGGCAACCATATCTATAATTTTTCACATAAGGTAAAGATGAATTAAGAGCCATTTGCAGACATTGCGTGAGATTTGACAGTCTGGCCTTGAAAAGGTGTTGAACTAAGGAAAGTTATGGCTCTCTTATTGAAGCAAGTCATTTCTAAAAGGTCTGCATCAGGGGCCAAATGATGTTGACAATGAGGGGGCTGTATAAATCTGGTAGGCTGACAGAGGCTGTTTTCATGCAGGGAAAATTTTGGTAGATAAATATTGCTTGAATAGGGTAGAACAGAGCCAATGAGTAGAACTCTCCCATCTCGTATCACCTGATACTTTAATGTTGCTCACAAGTCTTTGGCCAAGTTGGGGTGTGAAAACTAAATAAATTCACTGCCCTTAAAGTACATTTCATTAAAGAATGTACTACTTTGGGAAATATGGAAGCTTGTAAGCAGAAGGCAGTAGTGTGAGCTGGCGTAGAGTCCAAATCTCCCTGAAAATTCAGGGAAAGATGAAGACCTTGAAGAGTAACATGATTATTTATTGGTGCAAGTACTATTTATTGGTATGAAACTATAACTTGCCAAAAGAATATTGCAATTTTTAAAAGGCAATGATATATTTTATTTGTTGGAAAGGATATAGCCTACCTTTTATGTGGTGTTGGCACTAGAGGGAAAAGATTAGTCAGAGTAAAGACATTTAACTTAGGATCATGTACTTTCTGTCCAGTCTTCTGCACGTAGATCCACAAGATGACTCTTTTAATGAACCAAATGAGTAGGGTCTAATAAGCGCGGTGTCAGTAACAGTCACACAAACTGTCCTTCCCATGTGGTGAAAAGCTTCAGTAAGAAATGCCTTTGTTTCAGAGGACTCTCTCAGTAGGATGCACAGTGCATGTGCCAAAACCCAGAGACTTGTCAGTTCCCACTGGCTCAGAGCACAGATGCCCTTGAAACAGATAAATATGAGTCCTCCAAATCTGTGGAAGAGGGAGAACTATCTGCTCGAATCTCACACAAAGAGATGGTGGAAAAGTGGGGAAAAAATAACAAGCACAAGCCAAATAGGGACAGGAATTCCCTGAAAAAATGGTGGGAAGGAAGTGGAGAAGGAAACAGAGAGGTAGGTACAGCCCATAGGATAATTTTAGCACTTTTGCATGGAAACCACCAAGGATGGTGTTGTAGAAGGGCCCTGAGGCTTGCAAGCAGTTTGCCACAGAAGCCTGTGCTAAGAGGGGAAAGGAAATGACCAACTACTGACAGCTGCCAACCGTTTTGAGAGTCATGTTTTGAGTAGGGATGGCCTCATTTCCTCCCGTTCACAGCCCAGATGTACTCCCTCCAGAAAAAAACAGAGCAACGCACCATCAAGAGGTAGGAACTTAAGTCTGAAAGCCAGAAATTCCATGCTTGTGATGTGTTTTAGGACAAAGCTTCTTTTATGACCATGATGAAAAGTCCCTAGAAGATTACCTGTGCAAGACATCATCTGTGTGGCTCCTGAGAGGAGGAAGAGATTTACAACAGGTAAACTCACACAAGAGTAAATGAAAGAATAGCTCAATGTGTGACTTCTGTAAATACCCTCCTTCTACTATCAATGCAGGTAACACCTACAAGCAAGCATCAAGTACATACAAAAAATAACACCATGCAGAGGACTTTCATAATGCTAGGCTGGGACTATACCTTCTCTGTTTAGCACAGAATAAAACCACGGATGATTAGCCTAAGGTGCAAGTTTATTAAAAAGAGAAAAATTCACGCTAGTGAAACCTTTTGCAAAAATATTACTAAAACCCAGGAATTTAACACAGTTCAAGAGAGACCAGATGACTGCATGTGTGTCGCCTAAAAAATATCCTAATCCTTTCAAAATCAAGAAAGGAATTCAACACTCTCACGCCATGCCAATTCTCCTTTTCCAGCTTTCAGAGCAGGGCAAATGCTGTGCTGGGAGAATCTATGAGCTTTACTTTCAAGCCGAGGTAGGAACAGCAGCCTGAGCTAAGTTTTAACTTGATGAAGGTAACAGAGCAGATGAGAATCAGGCCAAAGAGCAGAATTACTGGGTGCCATGAGATGCCACAGGGCTTGAATTCAACGAAAAGGCTGTAAAACAAAACCAAAACAAACAAACAAACAAACAAAAAAACCAAGACGAAAAGCTGCCTGGAAAGTGTCAACCGTTGTGATCTTCCCAAGAAACAAAAGTGAAAATGACAAACCAATATATATTACAGAAGTGCTCGGGGAGGGGCTGCAACTGCCCTCATCACCAGGCTTTGGAAGTCAACAAGAGAAAGATTGGCTAAAATTAGAAGAAATGCCACAGCTACCCTAATTGTCTCGTGTAATGTTACAGAATAACTTACCACCTGAGCCACACTGTTAATACACACAACCCACCCCAGTGCCTGCTGGAGAACGGCACTCCAACAGGAGGCTACTTTTTTTCTGTATTGTATGTCTTCGTTGCAACGCATTCTGATTTCAGAGACTGACCTTAAAAATCAAGTCCTTACAACGGATTGCGTAAAAATACCCCAAGCTTTCTTCTTCTTTTCACTTCCAGGTGAAAATTCTGCCTGGTTTTCAGAGAAAAATTACTAGGAAAAATTACTCTGAAACTATTGCTTTGTTATATCATTTCATATCATTTTATGTTACACAATAATAAGTTTTAACTAAATGAAAGTACTAAAATAATTATCCATAGTAGCAATCAGATTAATAGAATCTAAAAATACATATATCTGTTTTGGCTGGGAAAAAACATCTAGATGGGGCAGTTATACCGGTGAAGAAGTTCAGTCAAATCAATCCAGACCTTCTGGTCTCAGACAGGAAAATACCACTTATCTGAGGGTGAGACATGCACTGGGAACAGAATTTTCTTGGCTTGTGTGAGCCAGGAGTACTTGACAAGTTTTTGGCCTCCTATAAACCCAATCTGGTTTCTGAAGAGATGTGGATGTCAAAGATGTCCAATGGAATTAAGAAAAAGAAAAATCCAGACTCCAGTGAAAGCTTCATTAAAAACCACCAAAAAAAAATATAATTATTAAATGTACCTGTGCTGCCAAACAGACTGCAACCTCTGCCCCTGAGGTCTAACATTTTATAAGTTCTGGCACAGAAATCAGTATTTCCTTATGTTCTAATTGATTTTCTTTTTAAAAAGCGATGCTACTTTGCAGCTGACAATCTCAATATGTAAACCTGACTATGTCAACAACAAAAAAGAACTCGCACTTCCAGCACTTCTATTTCATAAAGTGCACCTGCACCACTGGAAATGTAAATAAATACAACAAATGTCAATAAATACACTCTCTTTGAGGAATATGAGGAAAGGAACCAATCTCAAATTTGTATGTGCTGAGTCAGTCACACATCAGTGAGGAGGAAATATGGTATAGTATCAGCACTTGAAAACTCAGTGTTTAGCATGATGAATTGCCTTCTGAAAAGTTGGTAGTGAAGACTGTTAATGACATCCCATTTTTATTTTTAAGATACTTATTAAAAGTCAATTCAAAATTTAATCTTGCTTAGGCCTGGAATCAGTAAGAAGCCTCTAGATATGCTACATCTCGTCATTTGTGAGGAAGGAAAACCAAACAAAAGAACCAGAGTTGAAAGAATTTTTACAGAAGAAAACTTCTGTGAGAACACTTTTCTGAACAAGATCTGCTTCTGTATGCAAAAAAAAAACAACAAAGAGACTGCACCTGTATCTTCAATATGCAGCACCAGTTTCAATAGAGCTGCTTCAAAAATGGTTCCTCATCAGCCTGACAGCGTGTGACTGCATCGGGAAGTTATTCCAGGGGAACTTTGCCATGCCTGTGTGGCTGCAATAGTCACCAGGGCTTGCTTTCTTCACATTCTGTTTGAAATGGCTTTTCCTTCCAGGAATGGAAAAACCTAAACAGTCACCTAACAGTTTAACAACATCCAAAGTCTTCGGCAGAGCAATACTTGGCAATTTTTCCTCCCTTCTCTGAATGCTGAGTTTACACAAGACTCTTAAGCTCCTGGGTGTTCTCTATATGATGTAAAAAGTTGAGTTTGGATTCTTAGAGGAAATTTCCATTGAACTTTCCTGTATTTATTCTTTTTGGATGAATAAAGCAACTGAAAGAACTGTTATATTTTAGAAATCCTCTTGCAGAAATGGATTGTTTCGGGGTAAGTCAGCAAAAGTTGCCATATGTATGTACACGCTTTGTGCAACTGAGGAATTTTTTACTTTAGGAATTTATTTTTCGAACGAGGGATAGAAACTCTGCACCAAAAAGTGACCTAATATAGAGATTCTCAGATAATGCTTTTAATGACAACATGACCACTGCAATAAAACCACAACTCCGTTACGTTCCCAGCATAAGCCTTTAACGCTTTTATCTGCCCAGGTCCAAATTCCATCTCTGACCTACCCGCCCTGGAGAAGCCTCTTTCCTCCCTCATCCTCCCCAAAGGTTGTGAGGAAAACCAGAGAGACTGGTCCTTCTAAATTATGTTTCTGTAACTGTGTGGCGTAGCAGAGCTGCTATCAGATCTCTACTGTTCGTTTCTAGAATGATGCTCGTCCTCATTAGACTGGTGGATTTGAATGTTCACAGCCAGTGATGCAATTTTTGAGTTTTAATTTTACAAAACCAAAAAAACCAAACAATAATCAAGCAGACGAGCTTCAAACCAATGAGTCAAGTCACTTCGCAGCTGTTTCTCTTAAGAAATGCTGCTTAAGCAGATGGTCAGCTGCTCAGACATTAATGTTTATTCTATAATTGCAAAAGACTGCTTCAGAATGAAAAATATCTCGCCTGAGCCACGGTGTCCTTCTGTAACTATAAGCACATGATGGGAGCCCATACAGTCTTCTGAAAACAGGGAGTCACAGCAGATGACCTCATTTAGTGATCCCATGAGACACCTGTTTTTTAACTCTAAATTTGTTTTCATTACTCCTTGCCTGAAAACATTAATTTGTGAGCCAGAGTCTTCAAAGTCACCTCACAACGTAAAGAAGTCGAACTGAATGTAAAAAGAAAAAGCCTTTCAGATTTAAACTGAATAATTAGACATTGCCTTGCAACATCCAGTGGGATAAATATGATCTGCAGCAACTGGATAATTTTTAACTTCTTTACCTATATAAACAAGTTTGTTTCTAATAGGATCTTTGTTTAGCTATGAGATATTGAACATTTTCTGAGCTGTGGGAAGATCCAGTAATGGAAACATTCTGAGATAAAAAACATTCATTTATCAGTAAAGACAACATTTCAATATGAGGCAGCATAAAACAAATACACACCATCTTTACCAGAAAATAACCCTTTTTTTTTTTTAAGGTATATAAGATCATACCTTTCTTCTGAATTGTAATAACTGGAAAAATCAAATAATGAAAAAAAAACATGAGGATGTATACACTGGACTTAATTTAAATCTTCTCCTTCTGTATGTAAAATTAAATTTTTCTTCCCGGTGAGCTCAACTCATGGAGAGTGCTGTTTATGAGTGATGCCGGTACTTTTTGCTAAATATAGCATTAGAATAGCACTAGAATTTAATTTCAAATCAAATGAAATTGATTGCTGTGCAACAGCTGATTTTGGAATAAATTTGAAAAGCTTTTTCTTAGAAAAATACCAGATCTCTGTAACAGAGCACAGAGGAAGATCACAAAGTTATTCCTTAAGCAGCAAAGAGCCTGTTGAAGGGGAAACTCTTCACATTCCCATCCTTTGAGACCTCTACTGAAGACTAGGTGTTGAAGGAAGAAGAGAGCAGGTAGTGAGATAACAGGAATATAACAGTTGGAAATTTTATGGGAAGAGTAAACATCCAACTTGGTGGATGAGATTTTGTTCTTAAGAAAAAAAATAAATCATAGAATCATTCAGGTTGGAAAAGACCCTTGGGATCATCGAGTCCAACCATCAGCCCTACTCTACAAAGTTCTCCCCTACACCATATCCCCCAACACCACATCTAAACGACTCTGAAACACAGTCAGGGATGGGATTCAACCCCCTCCCTGGGCAGCCTATTCCAGGGTCTGACCACTCTTTCTGTGAAAAATTCTTTCCTAATGTTCAGCCTAAACCTACCCTGTTGCAGCTTGAAGCCATTCCCTCTCGTTCTATTGCTAATTCCCTGTGAGAAGAGACCAGCACCAACCTCTCCGCAATGTCCTTTCAACTAGTTGTAGAGCGCGATGAGGTCTCCCCTCATCCTCCTCTTCCTCAAACTAAACAATCCCAGCTCCTTCAATCACTTTTCATAAGATTTATTCTCCAGGCCCTTCCTCAGCTCCATTGCCCTCCTCTGCATTCTATAAGGATCTATGATCCTCTAAGGAGATCTATGAGATCCTCCTTAGGCAGAAAAAGATTGTTCATGTTTTTCAGCCGTCTTTAGTTAGATGAGTCATTAAAACACTTATCTGAAACCAGTGACGCAATTCAGGAGAATTAGAACTAAAACAGAGATGTATAAACATCTTATACATCACCCCCAGAGAGTGAGTCAGGTATACAAAGCAGACATGGAGTTGAGGAAGCGGCAGACAGATGAATATAGGCAAGGCTGACTTCAGTACCTCAAAAATCCAACAACTGAATACCAAAAGACACATCAGTTAAAACACCATTTAATATTGATTAAAACATATTTCACTCATTAGCAGCTCAACTGCAATGAAAAACACAGTGTGGAATACCAAATTATGGAAGGTCCTAAAATGATATATATATTTTTTTTTTAAGTTAAATGATAGGGGAAAAAAATTATCTAAGTTGTATAATCCGCACTGAATTTACTCGTTTTCAGTAAGCAAATGAACACTTTTTTTGGAAAAAAAAAATCAGACTTCATTCCAATATTGGTAAAGAAAATCATACTTTCAAGAACATACAAATAATATATTTCTCAACAAGCACATGGATCGTCACTGTCGCCGTGCAGAATCACTAAATATATCATCAGAATGAAAATTCACTACCCACGTGCCAGAATAACAAGCTTTTAAAGCAGAACAGAGGAAAATCTGTGGGGAACATAGGGAGTTAGTACAATGTTATTTACACGCACTAGTAGTTTTACCCTGCAGTCATCTGCTGAGTTGAGAAAGTTCAGCTGGCAATTCCAAAGCCTGCACAACGTATGTGTTACTGCTACTACGCCTTGCTTGGGAAAGCTTTTCATGTCACATTTGAAACTAAAAGGAAAATAAAATGTCAGCTTGTGATGGCACGCATTAATGATTCTAACAAATCCCTAAAGTGTTAAAGTCTACTCACTTCTCATTACAGGAGAAGATAAACAGCGGTTTAGTTGCATGGTGGAGAACTCCGAAGTTCTTGTTTCCCCACGTTATCTGCGCTAACTGCATGTCCATAGCACAATTTGTTTCAAGTTAACTACACAGATCCATAAATTTATGCCTGATGCAGCAGTGTGCACTAGGATTTAGTCTTAATATCTAGAGGAGAAAAATTTGGGCACCTTTTCAAGTCCACTGAAGATAAAAATTCCACTAAATAATAAAAATTTTTAAAAAGGCAAAGAAGTTGAAACGTTTCCTCTCCCTGTCCCTACCTCACAACCCCCCCCTTTTTTTTATTCCTTATCTTGAGTGTGCTTAGGATCAGAATGAAGAACGGAGACTGAAAATCTCTAAAGGGGACTGGTGAGGTGTTCCAATTGCTGTTTCTCCCCAGTTGCAGACTGACACTCAGCTGAGCTATTATCAAATTTGACAGGGCTTTTTTCTCCACACATGACCCTAAGGTCAGGGAGAAAGTGAAAAGTACATGCATGGGCAGAGGTGTTCCTTGTGCAATACCCTACACTGCAAAAACAAGGGGCAATGAGACCAGTTTAGGCAAAGACGTATTTTCCAGACACCTTTAGGACTTCCTGGAAGGTCAGAAAAGTCACCCTGGTGGTAAATTCTGAGGGGGAAAAAAGGAGATGACTTCTCTTGCTAGGGGAGGCACCAAAAAGTCACAGATCATTAAACAGGTTTAAGTAAGAATTCTTGAGGTCCTTTTGAACTTTTAACTATGTATAGAAGTGGGAATTCTTGTTTTCTGCAGTTGACCAGATGGTCCTGACTCATTCTGTCAGTCACAAGGCTAAAATGATTTTTACATTAACAACAAAACCTTGAAGCCATAAGTCTTCTCCCTCAAATACCTCCTGCTGAAGAATTTGTGAGCCGTCATTTATTCCCTTAAATCTCGCAACCTTCTTATTTTCGATCAACGTCTGGACTGTGAAACAGCTATTTCTGTTAACAGAGCTATGCACACACAGCTCATTTATCTCTTCTTTGGCCAGAAAATTGTACAGAAGGCTCCAAGGCGTTGTTCCAGCTTGCACTTGAAGGCGCACAAGGTTCTTAAACAGCAGCCACCATAAATCTCAAACCCTGTGGGCTGGTGTTCAAGGGGGCGGATTGAAAGAGAAGCATCTGCCCTTCTTTCCTACCACTTCCTCGTCACTCTATAAATACAGACACTCCATACAGAATAAAAACACTCCAGAAACCAACCTACAAAACAACAAATTATTAAGAGATGGGCGCTTTTATGACTACTGACTATTTTTAAGATATCTGTATATATATATCTGTATATCTGTATATATATATTTTAAGATATCTATATATAGAATCACAGAGCAGTTAGAGTTGGAAAGGACCTTAAAGATCATCAAGTTCCAACCCCCTGCCCTGGGTAGGGACACCTCCCACCATACCAGATTGATCAAAGCCCCATCCAGCCTGGTCTTGAACCCCTCCAGAGATGGAAGTGTTATATACAGGGATATAATGCATCCTTGGTTCGTATACTTATTATGTTTATATACGTGTGTATAAAATACCAATAATATAAATATAGCAGGTAAAAACCTATAAATAGGTAAAAGTCTGTGCTCTTCAGGTTGCTAAGACAAATCTAAGACTAAGGATCCATTCTTCTCTGGTCTTGTGACACGCTGCTAGAATTCCAAAAAAAGTCAATTAATGAGATCAAAAATGTACCCCTGTTTTAATGCAATTAAAACAACCATTTGCCCTCTTAATGCAATACCATTTGTTGTGTCACGTACAGCAAAAGCGTAGTTTGAATTATCTCAATTATTGCAGTTTTGGCTGACATCCAGCTATGTCAGAAAACCCCAGCAGAAATCTGCCAAGAGGAAAATAAGATACAATGGCTTCTATTTGAAGTATAAACTTACATACCTTGGCCTCCGAAACGCTAAACCGTATTGTTGGCAAGCCAGTCCCACAGTGGGAGTATAAACAATGGGCATGAACCTCTCGATGTCAGAACTCAGCACTTTATAGAAAAGTTTTTCATTTCGATCCTGAAGACTCATCAGTAGAATATATCTGTGGAGAAATACATACAATTAGGCCGGCATCAAGCGAACGTATAAATTAAATTTAGAAATACAAAGGCATTTATGTCATTAATTAAAGCTATGTTTGCTCTGTAACAGCTTGTTTCTTGAGAGTAAAATCCTCCTTGTCTTATTTGCGCAAATGGTTCAGACACAAAGGATAAAAAATTTTTGAGAAGCTGAAACTGTCACAAAGCTGACAAACTCTACATACTCAGGAAGCTAATCCTTCTTGGGTACAACCACTATGCTGCAATCAAGTATTTGCTCTGTCAGAACCTAATCCCTACACATCAGTTGTTCCATCATTAAATAACACTTTAAAGAGTTTACTCTCTTGCTCAAAAAAATGAAATAAAAATGTCAGCTTTGTCTGCTCTTGTCTTGAGAGAAATTTCTCCTAAATTCAGACTAATAGTTCAAATAGATACTTCACATGAATACTGTAGAATAAAGCTATCAAAAACAAAGCTTCCACATATGGCCTTTTGTGCCTGAAGTCTGTGTTTGTAATGAAATCTGTAATGCTTTATTTCCTCATGGAAATCAATTTTTACTGCATTTGAAGAAATCTTGTATTTCTTGAAAAAAGAAAACAAATGAGAAAAAAAAAATCAGATAAATGATAATGAAAAAAAGTTCATGCTTAGTTTCATCTACTTTTGACTACCATCACTCTACCATTGAATAAATAGATTACTGCTCCAAAATCCCAGCCAGGACGCCAAATTTTAATGCTGAGTATGACAGGTGATATGAGCCTATGATTGACTTCAAGTTCTACTGGTTCACACAGGCGTGGCTCGTTACTTTCTGATCACTTAATATTTAGGAACTGGATGATTCTAAACCTCACCTCGCTATTCACTAGTTTCAGGAAGGTTAGGTATTACTTTAAAATGTAAGTAGTTTTCTATACCAATTAGCTTACATAAAAACTTGAACTTAATTTATGTAGGTTGTTGGGGTTTGGGTTTTTTTTAATTTACAATGGATTACTAATTACTTATACTCAAAAAGTTTTATATGCCTATCACTTCATTACATAAGTGTTGAGGAAACGTATATAACACATTCATTACACGAGCTCTGGAGGTTTGTGTGCTTAAATATTATTCACAGGAACTTTCCTTCAGCATATTCATGCATCACATGCACTAGTAAAATCTAATTCCTACTTTAAGAAGACACAACTGTAATCAGGTAAATCCAGCAAAGAACACTTTGCTAAATCTGCATTTGTTTCATTCAAGCTTAGCTTGTATATCCCTGTAAGTCAGCATTTATTTTGTGATCTGCTACAGAAGATGTGTCTGTGTCAGAGGCAAGGATTTCAGTGTCAATGCAGAACAAGAAGAATGACAATTAAAAACATTCAGAGGAGGGAAAAAAAAATAAAATTAAAAAAATTAAATTACTTGCAGAATCCGTCACAGCTTTTCCAAATTAAGTTAGAGGAATAGAATTATTTCCTGTTATTGGCTTCCTTTTTGCCAAGCATACCAGGCAATATATTTGCCGCTGTTTCACATTCGTCTTGTGTATGAACTGTGTATTTCAGAGCACAGCAATTCCATGCTGCAAGTCAGCAAAGGAGCTTCAGCTGTGCCAAAACATGTCATGCCATGGAACTCTCAGCTTCAGCTTTATGAATTTACACACACCCTCTTGCCAGTCAAAACCAGGGCAAGCTACAATCCCTCCAGCATAAGATGCTGCCACACACAGCATTAGCGTTTCATCAGTCAATATCCTTCTGTGTAAGGGAGCTTCCACCTCTGCAATATGCAAATGCTTGCACCTTTTTTTTTTTTTTTTGGATATAAAACACACAGGTACACACCCACTAGCAAATCCAAGCTCTAGGAAAAAAAAAACAACAGCTTCCCTTTATCACTGTTCAACTACTGCTCCTATGGGAGTGAAGACTATGCCAGATGCATACTCAAAAAAATGTGTTTTTTTCTAGAACTTGTACATTTACATTCAGTAGAAGGCAACAGCAGGATGCTCTTACATGAGGTTGTCCTTGAGGCCCTCCCTGTAGAGGGAGCACTTGGGATTTTCTTTCAATTTCCAGTTAAAATCATAGATTCATAGAATGCTTTGGGTTGGAAGGAACTTTAAAGATCACTCAGTTCCAACCCCCCCTGCCCTGGGCAGGGACACCTCCCACCAGACCAGGT
>VXBJ01000167.1:211967-245290 GCA_013400055.1 Nycticryphes semicollaris | reverse complement strand
AATATGGAAATGCTTGTCCCTTTTTTTTTTTTTTTTTGGATATAAAACACACAGGTACACACCCACTAGCAAATCCAAGCTCTAGGAAAAAAAAAACAACAGCTTCCCTTTATCACTGTTCAACTACTGCTCCTATGGGAGTGAAGACTATGCCAGATGCATACTCAAAAAAATGTGTTTTTTTCTAGAACTTGTACATTTACATTCAGTAGAAGGCAACAGCAGGATGCTCTTACATGAGGTTGTCCTTGAGGCCCTCCCTGTAGAGGGAGCACTTGGGATTTTCTTTNAGCCCCTTTAGGGACTGGAAGAGCCCTAAGGTCTCCCCAGAGCCTTCTCTTCTCCAGGCTGAATAACCCCAACTCCCTCAGCCTGTCAAAAATACTCAGTTGTCTTCTGTTGTTCTCTACCAGTGAAAGTATTCAAGGTGTAACTGTGGCAGGATCACAATTACTCTTTCCTTCAAAATCCTTCGATATGAGTACAGGAGATGAGAGTTCGCCTACTGAACTCGAAGGGCTGAGCTCACACACATGTAAAGCACGTGTCCTCAGAGCAGGATCTCTATTGACACACTCCAATCAAATCTGCAGACACTTGACACAAGCACAGCTGCAAATCACGTTCTGCATGTGTGAGTTTTTTGGACACTCAATTCACACACAGGTTTTATCTCTGCAAAGCAGCCCAAGATGTCATCGTTGATAGTCTTCAAAGGAAGTGTCCCCTGCATGCATGCCTTTCAGTCAGTAGTCTTAAATGTAAACCTACACGTAACACACAAATTACTTTATTTTGCTAAAAACTGGAGAAAACACCACAGCAATATAAACTAAATATATCTATATATATATAAAAATAAGGGATTCCTGGTTTCATAACTAGGATAAGGTTTCATAGCCATACTTTTACCTGTCTAGATCAGACGTCAGCCTTTCAAAATTCTTAAGTATACTATAAACCTGGGCATCTTGACCAACGAAGCAAGGTGGCAACAATCCATGAATATTCAACTGTTGCCTCTCCTCCAAGGTAAAAGCCATGCCCTGAAAAAAAAAAGAAAAATAAAAACCATGTATGCATACATATGAGAGATACTCATTTTAAGAAAAATCTGCAGTAAAGTATATATATACAGCATCAGGATATATAAAGTATATATACCACATCAGAAAAACTATTTAATATTCAACAGAATTAACAATTATGCAATGATTTGGGGAAAAGTTTTTACTGACTCATAAGAGAACAGGCCTGTACAGACATTTTAAATTATTTAGTATTATGTGAACAGTCCCAGAATGCTTAACAGTTAAATCCAGCTTGTGGATTGGCAGAGACTCTACCAAGTATTGATATTACTTGGTATTACTCTACCAAGAAGATGTGTGTGCGTGAATATACACAGGAATAAGCAAGGCATTAGACAGTTGCCTAATATTTCACACCTATTGTATGACTACATACAAAATACTTTGCTTCTTGTGGAAAAAATATTTGAGAAAACACCTCGAGAGAGTTGAAAACACGGCAATGGAAAAGAAACACTACTAAGATACTTTCATAACTACCTCTTTAAATATACTTTTTAAATTTCTTTGTTCATGCTACCATTAGAATTAGCTGGGCCAACAAATGATGGGAACAAACAGGTAAAGCAAGAGCCCAAGTATCAAAGGCATCCTTCAGTGTACACTTGCACCGCTCCTCCCTCTTCAAGGGACCAAAATCACAGTCCTTTACGCAATGCTTTTCACACAACACCTGCTGAGTGATATAATGTGATAAATTCACACCAGTTAGTTTGATTATCTGAACAGATTTCTTTTACTGCTTTTTTTTCTTCCTTTGTTTTTTTCCCCAGAAATACTCACTTCACAGAACTTATTCTTACAGAACAGAAATATACTATAAAATCTTCCTGCCTCCTACTTCTCTACACCTATTACACCATCTTTAATCAAAGTAATTTTCAAGGGGTTATGTCATTGTTGCTTGAAAAAAAGTAGGAAAAAAAGAACCCTAAGGCAACCCCATTACACTATCTGCACTGAAATGCCATTAATCTAGCTGTTACCCTTAGATGAAATGATAGCCCAAAACCACTTCTCCCACACACAGAAATGGAGGGAAACCAAGTTCAATAAAGGTCAATAACTATTTTACTACAGCTTTCCATGCACACGAAATTTTAAAGGTTCCCAAAAGTGTACATGGCCCTGTTTTTTTCTTGCCCCTACCTGAATTTTCTGTGGCCAGATATGTCAAAGTGTCTTCAGCTTATACTACATTTTGAGAGACCATGAAAGAAGGGAGAGTCAAGGCTACTCACAAGTTCATTCAAAGCTGATGCCTCCTATCTTCAGCAATATTTTTTTGGCTTTAAAAAAAAAAAATCCACATAAAAGCTGTGCATGTGTGCATCTCTCCTTTTCCCTCTTTCTATTAGTCAAATTTTCTCAAATAACAAAATTGCAAAAGTCTGTGTTTTCCTTCACTTTAACAATAAGGTAGTGGGACTTTAGGCTAGGGTTTCCCCTCTTACTGGAAAATATGTTTCATTTTAAAGGAGACAGACAAAGAATTGATACATCTTGCCAAGTGCTTTTTTTAAAAACTACTTTGTCCTGGAATGGCGTATTTTCCACATATTGGAAACAGAAAGTGTTAATTTCTTTTGGGCATTACTACAAAAAACCAGCATCCAGCTACACCTCCTATGCCACACATAGTTTTTAAACTCCTTACTTGCATACTCTTCCTTGGCACAGATATTATGAATTTTTCAAATTTCTACGAAGGAATGTTAGTTCATTTTTCCCCCTCTGATATCATAAATGCTCAAAAGAAAAGAACCATCATTAAAACCCATCACCTGATGATATAATAAGAGAAGGTCATTTTATGCAATGAATGCACGTTGTTTCATCTGCTTATAATAGGAAGAGTTTATCTACGCAAATTTGGTGGCTTATGTCTCAATTTCTTGCACCAGCTTCTCAGATTTTCTTTCCTGCACCAGATTTCTTATATTTTTTTCCTGTTTGAAGTGTTGTTTCCCAGCCATCCAGCAGAGAGGGCTCAAGGTCCAGCTTGCTTTAAAGGCTCCTTTCTCCTCCCGAGAGCCGCATTTTGTGCACACCTGGATGGGACAGACACCTGAAGCACACACCAACTATAATAAAAGCCATGTGCGTTTTCATTTCACGCTCTGTATCACAAACAAGTTGTCCAAGAGGAGCAGCAGTGTGACAACTAAAAGCAGCACAAGAGCAAGACACCACAACCACAACTATTTGCCTAATTTGGTTGGATCTAGTCACTGCTTTTTGCCTTCAAAAGATAATATATACACCATAGAGAGGAAAAGCATAGTTATTATNGGTGGTGGAGTGTCCTTCTCTGGAGACATTCCAAACCCACCTGGACACGTTCCTGTGTGACCTGATGTAGGTGTTCCTGCTCCAGCAGGGGGATTGGACTGGATGATCTTTCAAGGTCCCTTACAATCCCTGATATTCTGTGATTCTGTGATTATTAAGCCTCCCAGATAAGAGTTTGCAGTTCATCAAGGGCTGTGGTTCACATACTTCTTTAAATGCTCCATCCTTCTTCAACCCACACTCAAGGTACTTGTAAGCATGAATAAGGTCTCCTCTCAGCCTTCTCTTCTCCAGGCTAAAGAGTCCCAGCTCTCTCATCCTTTCCTTACCAGGGAGATGCTCCAATCCCTCCATCACCTTTGTTACCCTACGCTGGACTCTCTCCAGTAGTTCCCCATCTGTCTTGAACTGGGGAGCCCAGAACTGGATGTAATATTCCAATTGTGGCCTCACCAGCACACAGTAGAGGGGGAGAATGACCTCCCTCGACGTAGCAGTCACACTCTTCCCTGTGCAGTCCAGGATTCCATTGGCCCTCTTGGCAACAAGGGCACGTTGCTGGCTCATGGATAGTTTACTGTCTACCAGGACCCTCAGATCCTTCTCCTCAGACGTGCTTTCCAGCAGGTCTACCCCTAACCTATACTGGTGCCTGGAATTCTTCCTCCCCAAGTGCAGGACCCTATACCTGCTTTCATTGAACCTCATTAAGTTCTTCTCCACCCAGCTCTCTAGCCTATCGACATCACACTGGATGGTGGCACAGCCTTCTGGAGTGTCAGCCAGCCCTCCCAGTTTGGTATCATCAGTGAACTTGCTGAGGATACACTTGGTCTCCTCATCCAGGTTACTGATCAAAGATACTGCCAGAGAAAAATCACAATGTCTAATATGAGTATGAGGACAACAGACAAGTAGGTTCATTATTATCTCAGAGTCCATCAAAAAGTAAAAAAACTTCCATTAAAAAACGCATTCTGTGTATCTCAGACACAACAATGAACCAATTTCAGTGATAATGTGAAAGAACTCCCCAGATCTGAGGGACTCAGATCTGCACAACGCCTGCTGCCACGGCTGGAAGGAGGATGGGTCGCTCAATATCAGGTCTTGCAGCCTTCCTCCACAGCAGTCGGGAGCCCTGGACAGAGTGAAAGAGGCCGGGGAGCACTCAGCTGGGCAAAGCTCTGGGAAAATCCTACAGCTGCCTGAAATACAAGTCTGCTCAAGATCCGAATCAGTTCTTTAAACAAATGGACTTACAGGACCCTGCAATTCCATATTCTAAGGAAACGCAAACAAGACGAATGCTTTTGGCCAAAAGATGAAGAACATTCCCCAGTTACTGGAGAACAGTTTTCTCTCACACACACACACACAAAGTGTCCCAGATGAAAAATCACTGCCATCACTATGTCACACACCACTTTACAGACAAGATTGTCTCCAGGAGAAATTCAACTGCAGAACTAGACGTGGTCTGTAGGAAAACATCATCCTTGTAACCCATAACTCTTCGCAAGCAAATCTTTCATTGGTTGAGCTTTTCTTTTCGCTAATTTTGGCTTCTCATACTACTTTAATGCTGGTAAGGAGGAATCCAAATCAAAATTAATAAAACAATTTTGTTTTGCTTTATTTTAAGGAACCCTTCTTAGGCTGAGGAAGCAGCAAAACTTATGTATAGTCCTGCTAGGTAGATGTTACATGAAAACAGTTTCAGCCATCTAAAATATCATGAGTCCTTTTAAGACCAGAATATTTTAAAAACAAAACAAAACACAGCCCTGCAAAATTTTACACACAAAAAGAAATTTTTATAAAGTCTCTGTAAAAATACGGCACGTGAATTTTCAACTGTTTTAAACTACACTTAAGAGTTTAATGATCTGCAAATCCCTTTGAGATATTTTATATAATTTGTACTTTTAAAAAAACCACCTTATGGAAGAGGCAAAAATAAAATTTTACAAGCATTTCCCCTCCAGTTTGCATTTTTATTTTCTGAACATGATGTCAGAGAAACCAGATAAATACTTTAAATACTGAGCGTCCAACCCTCATTTCAAGGCACAAACCTCAGGAAATAGTTAGAATAGCTAATCCGAGCACACGCTGCATAATAAACTCATTCTGCTGAAAACAAATGTGGTCCGTGGCCAGGCTTTTGGGCTGGAGCACCACATATGGCTGAAGATGTTCCTGCTAATTTCTCTACTCCTCCTTGTCATGGCTGCCAAAAACTATTGCAAGCACAGGCAACAAATGAACATCTCCTCCTCAACCAGCGCTTTAGGCCAGACTGGCCACACAAAGCACACCAGTAGGTAAGGAGAAGGAGTAATTATATTTTTTAATGGTGCAAATTCACACATCATTTGCCAGGGGTCATCTTTTGGACCTAGGGGAAAGAAATAGCCCCTCAACTTCTCAGTTTACATTAACAGAGAGCTCCACGTTTCTCCTTAGAATTTATTTGCTCTAAAAACTATATGCAAAAGGACTTCAATAGAAGAATCCAATTTTGACTAAAAATAAAAATCAGGCTTATTAAACTTTTAGAGATAAAAATAAACCTTTTAAATGGTACTCATGAAGCCATGGGAGAAAGACGGTAAATACAATTACAATTTGGTAAGAGGAAAGGATAGGATCACCAGCAGGAAGTTACCATGGTTTGAAGATGCGTAGCACTGAGTTAAGTAATAAAAACTGAACATCAAAATACCTTACCATGGTTTGAAGATGTGTAGCGCTGAGTTAAGTAATAAAAACTGAACATCAAAATACCAAATGTCTATTGCAACCCTCTGGCAACCCACACAGATAAAAGCTCAATGAACTTTCAGAAGCATTTATTACCCGTCGCAACGCAAACATTATCAAAGCTATTAGCAGACTGCAAGGAGAAAAGTTACTAGTGAAACAAAAACTGCCATCTTTCAAAAAAGTACAGTTATTTTCCCCAAAAGCTATGCTCCAATCATCATTTGGGCATTCAGGAGATAACCCCTCATGCACAGGCATGCACCAGGACTTGTGGGACTGTAAGAGATGCTGAAGTTAAATTAAAAAAATATATATACTGTAGTTGATGAGCAGAGCATTGACCATACGAGAAGGGAAAGAAGGGCCCTAGTTTCAGCTATAAAATGCCAAAAGGCACACGTTTTTCTTTCCTGTACGCTTTTTAAACTCAGCTCTTTAACAAGTATGTGAGCCGAAGAATGATATCCTGACGTTTGGCATTTATAATTTCAAAGATGTTTTTCTAGAGTGGTGAGAGACCCGCTGCAGCATGTTGAATGCACAGGCTTTTTATAGCTTTCAGGAAAGCTGCGAGACCTGAATTACATTCCCAGCCCAGCTCTAAATCCATAAGGATTTTCAAAAGCAACCTTAAAAAGTCAAGTCAACAGGGAAAAACTGAAACAAAAGTCAAAAAACAGCTTCCAGCCAATAAAGCAGTAATAAATACAGTAGCTAATAAACACACCCAGGGACTTATGACTCAAAACAAACGCAGATGGCCAGAAGGAGATCAGACTTCTCTTGGCAAATCCACCACGGGAACGTGTGGGCAGCTTGGCAGCCTGGCCGTGAGCCGATACGGCGATTGCACACAGGCACGATTCAGACCAGCCCATTAGAAATGACAAGTCACAGCATTCTTATTTTAGCGATCTTCCTTTAACCCACTGTGAAGCTTATCTGAAAGGAAGCAAATAACCTATTTTAAGAGCCCTTTTTGTATATGTTTGCTTCATTATATATATATATATACACAGTAAAACCTTTCTGCGTTGCATAATCTCTCCTCACCTTAAATTTGTGAAGGCTGCATTACACAGACAATAACAAGCTGAACAATAAAACAAGTCACCAAGATGATAATATATTAAAAAAATATATATTCTGTGCTGTGGTATAATGTAGGATGGGACTGAGCTTTGGTAAACACTACATTTAGGTCTTCATACGCCTTCTAGGTACCTATCCTCCCATAGTGATTATAGGATATATAGTATTGATTAAAATAAACAGCCTAAAGAAAGATCCAGCACACCCTAGATAAATACGTGGTGGTCACTAATCCAAATTGCTCCAGTGACAATACTGACTGTAGATCAAATGAAGATTTACACACATAAGCACCTACGGCCGATTGAGAGGGTCAAAGTTACTGGAGAAATCATTGTGGTGTAGCTGATTATGGCAATGATATCAACAATAAATCAACTGCACACAAGAATTGCACAGCAAGAGGAGAGCCTGGCACAATTCTCCTCTTGATCTCAAGGGGCACTAGTTGCCTATATGTGGGCTGCTACATCAAACCCAGAGCTCTGGAGCCTGGCGCTGCTGCTGATTCCATGAATAGCTTTCAGGAAAGCTGCGGGTTTGGGTTGGAAGGGACCTTCAAGATCATCCAGTTCCAACCCCCCTGCCCTGGCCAGGGACACCTCCCACCAGACCAGGTTGATCAATGCCCCATCCAGCCCAGTCTTGAACCCCTCCAGGGATGGGGCAGCCACAGCTTCTCTGAGCAACCTGTTGCAGTGTCTCACCACCCTCACAGCAAAGAATTTCTTCCCGAGATCTAATCTAAATCTCCCCTCTTTCAGTTTAAAACCATTACCCCTCATCCTATGGCTCCCCTCCCTGATAAAGAGTCCCTCCTCATCTCTCCTGGAGCCCCTTTAGGGACTGGAAGGGGCTCTAAGGTCTCCCTGGAGCCTTCTCCAGGTGGAACAACCCCAACTCTCTCAGCCTGTCTTCATAGAAGAGGTGCTCAGCACTCTGATCATCTTTGTGGCTTACTCCAGACCTGTTCCAACAGGTCCATGTCCTTCCTGTGCTGAGGGCTCCAGAGTTGAACACGGAGCTCCAGGTTGGGTCTCAGCAGAGCAGTGCAGAGGGATATGAGATTCAATGAACTCAGCACAACCAGAGTCACCAGCTCTGCATGAGGCTGCTGGCACTCACTCTCCTGAGAAGCCCTGAGAAACTTTCTGAGCATCCACCTCAAACTCACCAGCGCACCAGTATGAGACTTTGCTGGGGTTGGGGCTGCTCTCCCTGCTGCGGTTCCCCCCTGGGAGCTACAAGTGTGTGCGTGAGCAGGCTCCGTGGGCAAAGTTACCTGCTATTAACAGTAACAGTTTGATTCTGTTGGTAATAATTAATTAAAGGCATACTAAAAAATAGTGGTTGCGATCTGTGCCCCCCCCAATTTGATCCCCTACCAGGGACATCACACTAGTGCAGAGAGACCTGTCTCAGCTCTTCTGGTCACAACCAGACGGCAAGTGCAAACCACGATATGAAATACAGCTTCAACTGTAGAAGCAAAGAAGCTGGACAAATATGCATGCGTTGGTTTTTTTTTTTGTCCCTAGCTATTTCTGAGCCATTTTTATTAGTTTAATAATCCCTTGGGACATATTGACCCTCAAAGATGCCTACTTAGGAAAGCTCTGGCTGTAGGAACCATTCTGGAAAGAGACATCAGCAGTTTGCAACATCACTTTTGGACTTGTTGAGCATGTTCTTATGAGAGATGTCAATTTTCAACAAAGTTTATCTATACTATAGATTAAAAACACATGTTGTAGGCCACTTTAGAGCTCTA
The DNA here is from genome assembly GCA_013400055.1 of Nycticryphes semicollaris. Taxonomy (NCBI): domain Eukaryota; kingdom Metazoa; phylum Chordata; class Aves; order Charadriiformes; family Rostratulidae; genus Nycticryphes; species Nycticryphes semicollaris. The sequence continues at coordinate 236,275 of VXBJ01000167.1, read as the reverse complement.
ACCCCCTGGATGAATCATGGTAACAAAATTAATCTTGTTAATTTCTGCATTTGTCAATGTTGCCTTTCTTCTACAGATGCACAACCATAGAGCTGTACATACAGAGACAGTATTTATAACCACAGGAATTAACATTTAATTCATTATAGTGACTTTTTTTTTGAGTAAAGAAGTCACTAAGTTTTACTAGGCCATATCTGAAATTCTACTTAAGAAATTCATTCGCTTGTACAGTAGATGCCATGAATAAGTACTGGTATAACTCTAGTAAAGATGCTATCAGTGGAATAACTAATATGGAATCTCTATTTATGAAGGTAATTTAGATATCAGCTGACATGGGACATCTATTGCTAAGCAAAATGAAATTCCAAATGCAATGCCAAATAAAAGGTCTCCAACTGTAATAATTTTATAAGTAAATTACAGTCTCCAAGTACGCAGTCTCCAGTATGAAATATTTACATTTGCAAAATCAGATTATTATTTGAGAGTCAGTCAAGATTTCCAGGTAGGTAGAAGAGGAATTTCAGCGACTGCCAAAAATTCCATCTGTCTAAAATAAGTACTTATCCAAATACAGGTTAGTAAGCCCTGAAATCCTGAGGGGATTTGATAAACCTCATACGCTTAACAGATTTTATTGTTGCCTTTCAGAGACTAAACAGATTACCAGCTAGTGTATTCTGGGCTTCTGACAGGACTAAGCAACAAATTTCTCTTCACTGGCATGATAAATAATTAGCACAAATAAATACTATAACACAGAGCTGCTCAGAGGAAGGCAGAGGCCATTTACACCATCTACAGTGGTATAAATGAAATCTAAAATAACAGCCTGAGATAATGCTACACAAAAGGACGTGAGCAGATTTGTCACCTTTCTTTAAAACAATTCATTCTTGCAATAAAAATATTGTGTAGTGCCAATGCACATTTTAGTTTTATTATCCAAATATCTATTTTGTTACCAAGATTTCTAGAAAAGACTTATCAGGCTGGTACCCAGCCTCCTAAAGTATGATCTGTTTTGTATATAACCCAGATGACTAGTGCCAGGACCGAATCAGATGAACTGGGTGCTACACCCATGTTTTCTTGCTGGATCTTCCCTCCTGTAAAACATGTCACAGAATCACAGAATTTGCATGGTTGGAAAGGACCTCTGAGATCATTGAGTCCAACCATACACAAAAACACAACCCACTCCCTACAATTTCGGCCACTAGAGCATGCCCTGAAGTGCCACATCTACAGGTTTCTTAAATACCTCCAGGGATGGTGACTCCACCACCTCCCTGGGCAGGCTGTTCCAGTGCCTGACCACTCTTTCACTAAAGTAACTCTTCCTAATATCTAATCTGAACCTCCCCTGCCACAACTTCAGACCATTTCCTCTGGTCTTGTGGTTATTCACCTGGAAGAAGAGGCTAACACCCACCTCTCTACAACCTGCTTTCAGGTAGTTGTAGAGGGCAATGAGGTCTCCCCTCAGCCTCTTCTTCTCCAAATTAGACATGCCCAGTTCCCTCAGCCTCTCCTCATATAACTGGACATATCCAGGCTATGCAATTCAGCAGCAGAAATGGCTGGCTCCTGTGTCATGCATGTGGAAAGCTAAAATTGAATATTGAAACCTAAAAAACCCCACATTTACAAGTGATTTCTGGTATAAGCATCAGCACACACCACTTACGCTAAAAATGCAAATACATTGTGAGCAAGCAGTGCAGCCTTGCAGATTTGCAATAGGAGAGAACGGCTCTTAAGAAACCAAAGTGTCCTAATCTCTAGAACCATCCACAGACAGATGTACTTCCCTTTCTGACAAAGCATACTTACTATTGGGAAATGTACAGGGCTATTAAGAACACTGCAGTTTCTACCCCCAAAAAAACGTACAAAAGTGTATATCATAGAATCACAGAGTAATATGGGGTTGGAAGGGACCTCTGGAGATAATCTAGTCCAACCCCCCAAACAAAGCAGCTCCCACCCAGAGCAGGTTGCACAGGAACGTGTCCAGGTGGGTTTGGAATGTCTCCAGAGATGGAGACTCCACCACCTCTCTGGGCAGCCTCTGCCAGGGCTCTGACACCCTCACAGGAAAGAAGTTCCTCCTCATGTTTAGATGGAACTTCCTACAATCAAGTTTGTGTCCATTCCCTCACTGGGCACCACTGAAAAAAAGACTGGCTCCAGCCTCCTGACACCCACCCTTGAAGTATTTATAGGCATTGATCAGATCCCCCATCAGCCTTCTCTTCTCCAGACTAAAAAGATCCAAGTCCTCAACCTTTCCTTCTAAGAGAGATGCTCCAGGCCTCTAATCATCATCCTTGTGGTCCTCTGCTGTACTCTCTCCAGCAGTTCCCTGTCCTTCTTGAACCGGGGAACCCAACAATGGACACAGAATTCTATATGGAGCCTCCCCAGAACAGAGCAGAGGGGCAGGATGACCTCCCTCAACCTGCTGGTCACACTCTTCATGTACACCAGGATGCCATTGGCCTTCTTGGCCACAAGGCCACATTGCTGATGTATATGCAGAATTGCAGACCTTTTCTTGAAACTGTAATGACCAATCTTTTTCTTCTCCATTCAGTGTCCCCAGAATTTACTGATGATGCCACTCTGAAAAGCAACTATTTCATCCTTCTTTCTCAGGCCTCCCCAGCTGAAAAAAGCTTCGTATTGTAACTGTGAAGAGAGAAACAAAACCTGTTGTAATTAGGACATACAGAAACAAGAGACAAGTGTATGATGATACACTAAATAATCTTGGAAAGAATGTAAGCAGTTAATTTTATAGCATGCTGGAGTATTAGGAAAAAATTTTACACTGCAAATGTTATTAAGCCTTGGAATGGGCTGCCCAGTGAAGTGGTTGAGGCTCCATCCCTGGAGGTATTTAAAAGCTGGGTTGACATAGTACTCGGAGACATGGTTTAGTGATGTTTTTTTATCAGACTAGGTTAATGGTTGGACTAGATGATCTTACCGATCTAAAGATGATCAACTTCACTCCTGATTTCTCTCCCTCCTCCCGCCAAGCAACGCAGGGGGACAGGGGCCAGGGGTTATGATCATCTCATCACATGTTGTACCCTTCCTGCTCAGGGGGAGGACTCCTCACACTTCTCCTGCTCCAGCGTGGGGTCCCTCCCACGGGAGATAGTCCTCCATAAACTTCTCCAAAATGGGTCCTTCCCACAGGCTGCAGTTCTTCATTAACTGCTCCAGCGTGGGTCCCTTACCAAGTCACAAGTCCTGCCAAAAAACCTGCTCCAGTCTGGGCTACAGGTCCTGCTAGGGGCCTGTTCCTGCATGGGCTTCCCATGGGGCTACAACCTCCTCCACCTGCTCCGGCATGGGGTTCTCCATGGGCTGCAGGTGGGTATCTGCTCCACCACAGATCTCTGTGAGCTGCAGGTGGGTATCTGTTCCACCATGGACCTCTGTGGGCTGCAGTGGGACAGCCTGCCTCACCATCGTCTTCACCACAGGCTCCAGGAACCTCTACTCCGCTGCCTGGAGCACCACCTCCCCTCCTTCTTCACTGACCTCGGTGTCTGCAGAGTTGTTGCTCTCACATATTCTCACTCCTCTCTCTGGCTACTGTTGCACAAGTTTTTTCCCCCTTCTTAAATATGTTATCCCAGAGGTGCTACCACCATCACTGTTGGGCTCAGCCTTGGCTAGAGGCGGGTCCATCTCAGAGCATTGGCTCAACTGGACGTGGGGCAGCTTCTAGCAAACTCTCACAGAATTCACCCCTATAGCCCCCTCAATACCAAAACCTTGCCATGCAAACCCAGTATGTGGTGAAAGAATGCGTATATAATCAATAGTTTTCATTCCATGCATTATCTGTCCGTTTTGCTCAGTCCGTAGCAATGAAGCACCAGTTTCATGATGGCAGGGTCTTTTATCTATTTTGAAGAGCCACACTCATTACTTGAGCCACAGACAAAGATTATTCCAGCATCTGAAATAGCCACTAAGGGATAGAAGAGTGCACGTGACTTTGTCGTACACTTATACATCTTACTCAAAATGATTTTGGTTCTATCCCTTTAGTTTAAGGCAGGAGAAAAAAAAAAAAATTAAATCAAGGAGCATAAACTGAACAGGAAAAATAACACAGAATCTTAGTGTAAGCTCTGAATTTGTTACCTAAAGCTGTAATTTAACTGGTTATAGAGAGAAACCAAAGTCATACGACAACCTTCCAGGGTATGGAAAAAGTTAGTTGATTGAAGGAAGATTTCTACTAATGGCAGAACAATTCCATTTCAAAATGCTGTACCAGATGGATTCATACAGCTCTGCTTTTGCCAAGGTACAACCTGTGTATCAAGTGTATCTGCTTAGAATCGGCATAGAAAAGACCAGACTGATAGAAATCATGGAAAAAGCTGTGATAAAATGGGGTATATCACTTTTCTTTTTATTTGGGTGCTCTCCAAAAGAGCTAGACACATCAAAGCAAATACTGGATTAAAGGATAAAATCTGAATGGTAGTTATGGAAATAAGCCAATATAAACCCATCTGAATTTGCCATCAGGCACGCAACAGTTCTACCTGATAGAAAATTTGTGAAGGTGAAAAAATGCCAGGATTTCCCCCCCTGTAGACCCGATTCATTTCAAGTTCTTACCATTTTCCAAGCAAACCAAGGATTTATTCCCCTTTTTATCCACCTGTCCCACTGACAGAAATTCAAGTCAAAAACAACATGAGAACAAAAAACAAAACTGGAGATAAAAAAAAAAGCACCCAAAAATTATTTAAGAAAACCATTTCTTACGCTGGCATTGAAAAACATCAGGCATAGTTCATTGAACCTGAAGGAACTTTTTTTAACATATTCTATTATCTAATTATGCAGCCCCACTAAACGCTTTTTCTAGCTACATAACTGCTGCGTTTTCCTCATGGAAACGATCGTGCCAGATCCATCACTCGATCACTTGTACAAAATGAGCACAAGCATCTTTTTTCATTTATTTGCAACGTTATTTTAGGCAACAGTGAGAGATTTACTTGGGGCTAAAAAAGAAGAAAGATCTTCAATTTTCATCCGTTTCATAACCAGTTAACTACCAAACAAAAACCAAACAAACACCAAAAAAAAGCCTGGCCACTTCTTGAAACATTTCAACAGCCCACAGTAAAGTGAACCAGACCAGTAACACCAAAATTAAGGCCCTTTAATGCAAAATTGAACAAAAAAAATACAGTAACAAAACCAAGAAACTTGTGTTTTATTTGTTTCTTAACCTCCACATTACAAATCAGCACACTAAATTTATTCTATGGGCTCCTAAAGTTCAAATGGCATATTCTCAGGACAGAACATGGAAACATGCAAAAAGACCCCAAAATAACATGGGTTACATAAAAAAGACCAATCCTCACCACCAAAGTCCATGCTGAAATCCACGATGCAGTGAATTCACAGGACCTGAGCAAGCATCACTTCTAGCCTTAACCTCTTGAACACCCAAAGGAAAGCTTCTTTTGGGGTGCGTTACTTTTCTGGCAATCATTATGCAAAACTTTTGGGGGTTTGGTTGTTTGACATGAAAAGTGCAGCCCCATCTTTGAGGTTTAATGTTCACCATAGTTAAAAGACCAGCTGATGAAGAAAAGGAAGGCACAATAAGGAAATATACTGTACTTCTTGGAGACATTGCTGGGGATTTTGTTTTATTAGTTTTACTATTTCTACATATATTTGAGAGTAGAGTAGATCTTATTGCCAGCCTGGCAGTAGATAATCTTCAGATGTATTTGTCTCATGCTATGTTAGGAACTCCCACGCCAGTACATTAAGAATCTGCACTGTCTTCAAGGGCAAGAAATAGGGAGATAAGAAAAGAAGCAGAAACAAACAAAAAAACCAACCCAGCACAGACACATTTTGACATCAAGGCAAAAGTTTCCTTTTCTGCATTTCAAGCTTTTCCTCTAAAAGACGAAAGGATGACAATAAAAACACTCCAAAAATTAAACAACGAAACACACAAGCTTCATTTTTCTCAACTCAAACAGTAAAACAAATTGAACCGTAGGTGTTTCAAAGAGCACAAAATCCTGCTTTTTAGCTTCAGTTGCCCAAACTGCCTTTTGGGGGTTTTAGACAGGTTCTCCTGGTAGAAACTAAATGGAAAAGCGGACCACATTCACGGTGGTTGTCTGTACCTTGAGTACCTTCACTGTAGTAGTACAGCCAGGCACTATTCAGACCAGTTCCCATGAAGGTGTAGGAGGAGCCTTCAGGTGTTCCCAATAACTTCTGACAGCTTGGGACCCAGAGCTTGATGGCAATCTAAAAATCTTTTGTTATTTCCCCAGCGGTCCTGCAGGAACTGGGAGCAGAGATCTCCCAAACCAGCACGGTTGGTTTCATGAGGGGCTACTCTTGGCTCTTCTTCTTCAAAAGGGCTGGTCTCAGAGTAGTTCCCAGCATTGTACAGAAGTGTCAGTTTTAAGTCTGAGGAACAGATTTCTTTCATCAGGACTGGCACTCAAAATAAGACCATATGTCTAAGCCATAATATGCAAAATTTTCCAACGACGGCTTATTCTTCTGGTAGGAAATGTGATTTACATAGGCTGAACTTCAGGATCTGTTTACAGGATTCATGAGAAAAACTGGTTTCATTATGGTAAAAAAACCCACTTCCTTCTGCTCACGAGAAACAAGCTTTAACACCACAAAGTCAGTAGCTTTCCTGGGGGCAAAAAACCCAATTTAGTTATGTCTATCTGCCTCTCACAGGAGCCAAAAGAATTAGCTGACTTTTCCAGAAAGAAGCAAAAACAGGAAGGGCACAATAAGGAATTACTGGGAGCTGCTGAAAGAGCACAACAGAAAAAGCCTGAAATGATGTGACTGAAAGCCATGGAAGTAGAAAAGGTAAGCAGAAGGCTCCAGCAGATGGGGAATGAAAAGGCAGCTAAGCTAAACAGCATTTATTTTCCATGGATAACTGGAACAAAGCTCAAAGGTAGAAGTCATAGACAACATTGAGCAAGTCCAACCTGTGCATGGAAACACTAAGATCAGAGAACAGACCTGAATGCAAATGTGGAGGCTGAAGAAACCGAGCTCAGAAGAATGAAAAACAAGAATGAAAAAAATGGGTGTTGGAAGCAATTGGGCCAGAAGAGATTTGGGCTGCTGCAACCAAGCACGCACAACACAGACACACAAAGCATCTTCCTTTGCCGTTTCCTCCTAATTATGCCTGGAAGGAAGCTTAAATCATACTGCAAAAGGTAACATTTCCTTTCACAGCCTTGACAACAGAGAGGATGAAGCACTGGAGAGTGAGGGAGGGCTCTCCAGCAGCACTGAAAAACTACAACCCGCATTCGGAGTGATTACACCCGGTTTCGGGCATTCACTGGAATTCACGGCCCTGGCCAAGTTACTTGTTCCCACCCAGTAATCACGATCTAAGCTCTACGTGCACCAATGTCACCACCTCCCAACTTTTGTCAGGTATCTTCACAGAACAAGTAGTCGTGTACAGCTTTCATTTCACACCCACGTGCACCCATTCCAGGCTGACTCTCCATCACAAGGAACCAAAACTACAATTTAATGACAATCTCCCCTCCCCTTCCACCGACCAGCATGAAGCATTTCTGATTCCAGGCCCAAGAACCACATCCCTGACTTATCCACATGGGAAAAGCAATCACTTTCTGAAAAGGCACCGCAGAAACTGTACTAGTGTGTTGCACTATCCCACTGGAAGCTCAGGAGGATAAATCCTGAATCCCAGCTGGCTTTCAGAGGGAATTACTAATCACACGCTCAAAGGGGAATATGAGGATCCCTCAAACAAAGCAGGCACCCAAAATACGTCATCCACTGGGGAAGCATCTCCCAGTTTGGCAAGTTTTTAAAGCTGGAATCTTTGAATTACTGCGTTGAACCAGAACTATTTAATAGTCCTCTGCAAAATGAATGATTTTATTTAAGGGCTTAAACAAGCCTGTTATTAGTAGTATTATAGAAAACAATTTTAAAAACCCTAATAGATACTCTAATTTCTCCCACATGTGGGAGAATGAGCTGAGCAGCATTTAGAGATTTCTTTTTAAAGTAGAGACATGAATTGTGAAAGGTACATATGCAACTCCAATAAACAGGGATAATTAGAAAATTCTGGATTTGTGTGCACAGAATCCACAGCATTTACCCAGCTACACATACAGGTATAATCTTGATGAACTAGGAAACGTCCTCCATAGACTACACAATTTGGCAAAGAAACATCTTCTAGTACAGACAACACAAGGAAAATTCAATTTTAAAGTCAAAGTTACTAAGCCCTGAAACTTTCGTTAGGGTTATGTTACCATGGTACCTAATGCCTGTCATTTCTGAAGGGCCAGTGACAGTGCCAAGTTTAAGATCTGTTACCTACAAGTAGATCAGCAGAACCTCTTGACAGGGCTCACACAGCTCTGTCCTTCTTCTGTAGGGGCCTACAAGAAGTCTGGGGAAGATTTTTTCACAAAGGCCTGTAGTGACAGGACGAGGGTCAATGGCTTCAAGCTGGAGAAGAACAGATTTAGATTGGATATTTTGTCCCACTTCTGATATGTGTGTCCATCTGTCCCACCTCTGGTCTATTAACCTTGGTGTCATTGCCAGACCCAAGCCAAAAGCTACTCCAGCAGCAAAAGTTATCCTTGTGATTCAAGCTGGGGAAGAGCAGATTTAGATTGGATATTAGGAATAGGTTCTTTACTCTGAGGGTGGTGGAACACTGGAACAGGTTGCCCAGGGAGGTGGTTGAGGCCCCTTCCCTGGAGATATTCAAGGGGAGGCTCGAGAAGGCCCTGGGCAACCTGGTCTAGTTGGGGGTGTCCCTGCTGACTGCGGGGAGGTCAGACTAGATGACCCTAGAGGTCCCTTCTGGCCTGGACCATTCTAGGATTCTATGATTCTATGATTCTTCTTCCCATTTGCTTTCCCAGTGGATTTCCTACTCACACTATCTTTGCTATCAGTTGCACTGTGAAGGAAATCTACCTATTCAAAACCAAAACCCGGTCAACTCCCCTCCTTCCGAGAGGAGCTCTAAATTGTAGGAAATCCACAGTCTTTCAGAAATAGAACTTTTGGGCATGTTTGTTTGTTTGTTTGTTTCAGATGACTGCAAGAAAATACACAGCATTGACAGAAGTCCATCAACAAAATCCCAAAGACTCCAGCATACTTTCTAAGCTATTAAAGCAAAGCTTTTATCTATCCAATTAAGTATCTTTTACCACACTTCAGATAAATACACAACACAACTATTATAAAAGCCACCATTGCTTATTCAGTTTAAAAAATAACACTTACTGCTTTCTGCTTTTTGCTTTCCATAAGCTTCCCAAACATTTGTACTGGTTTTAGATCTATGGTCTGACTTTATGGTTTTAGGCCTAGACTGGTTTCTATTGTTTGGGATTTTTTTTTCTTTTTCTTTTTTTTTCCTTCCAAAGAGAGGAAACAACCAAAATACATCCTGAGCTTTTTTCAGAATTGGTTGTCAGAAAGCCCACATGCCAACATTAGACCGTTTTAAGGGGCTACAGTTCATATGCCCTACATACACTTGTTCTTAAAGGCATATATATAAACTGGAAAAAAAACCGTCTGCTCAAGGGGTGAATACCCTTTGCAACAAATGAAGGCACAATAATTATCTGCTAATGCACTGGCTTTTCTGTTTTTACTTAAACCAAACTTTTTCATTTTAAGACCATTTTTTTCTAGCAGCATCTACTGGATTTCCATGGGAAACTTTTAGACGCTGAGGTTATGAAAGGTGGGAAGATTAATCTAACCTCATTTTCACTAATTAACAACTTCATTTTATCCATGTTTTAGCTTGAATGGTTAATAGCTGACAGACAGTAATCTCTTTTTTCTTTTGACTTCCCTAAACACAGTTAATATCGCTTCTAAGTTAGACCATAGAAATATTTATAGCATCAATGTTAATTTTTATTGTTTCAGCACAGCACAGATAATTAGAGACAGAAAACTATTTTTTCCCTATTATTTATAGTGTGTTCACTCCTCTTAGAAACACACTTATTTAGAAACAAAATCTAAGGAATTTTTTAGGTCAATTCGCACCCTTGGACAGTTCTTAACTAAAAAAAGTAACACAAAAAAAAGCCAGTGGACATTGCAGCAGCATTAAAGTACACTGATTCTAAGCCCATCATCAAAATCACAAATATTTTATTGTTAAGCAGCTGAATTTTTCACAGTTCAACAATAATTGCCTACAGTTAGTTGATTAATATATTTCTAAGGTACATTAATGAATGATGAATTACAGAAGGGATTGTTTCCATCCGCATACAGAAAAGGAGCTCAGAGTAAAAAACATAAACGTGGGGTTTTTTTAAACATTACAGATGGTAAAAAGTTTAAGCAATGGGGGAGAGAGAGAACCCTCTCTCTCCCGTTTCAGCTGGAGCTCTGCAGATACCAAAACGTGGAGGACATAAAATCACCACCCATCGCTTCCCGAAAAAGCCTTCAACAGAAGCTTTTCACATCATTGCCATAAAAAGAAAACCACCACCCAAACAAAAAAAAAAGTGAAAAAGTGTGTCTGGTTGAATAATTTTGATCAGTGTAGCTTGTTTCTGCTGAACAGTGTGTGCAGGCAGCCCTTCAAACACATACACACACCAAAACCTGCTTCAGTCTGGTCACTCATCTGTAACAAGATTTGTCCCAGATGAAATGGAGACCAAGACATAACCCCGGTTAATGCAGTACCACGACTGAAATGAAAAGCCTTGTTATTCTCCTGGCTGAGTGAGAGCCGATAGCAAGGTCACACCGGGCATTTCTCAAGTGGGAAAGGGGAAACGGATCATCAGCCAGGACACTTTCCAAGAACATATTTACAAAACCTGGAGCGTTCCAGCTCCTCGAATGAGGTGACTGTTGCATGCACTTCATCAACTTTCTCTTGTGGAAATACAAGAGAAAACGTAACAACTCTTGCAGTAAGAAAACTTTCTGGAACCTTTTCAGGGTGTGATGCATCAGAAATGCTGATGTACACAATTCATGTTCTCCCTTATTTTTGGCATCTACCCCAAAACCTCCTCCCCAGATCTCCTCTATATCCTGCCAATGAACCTTTTCAATCTTGTCAAGGATTAGTTTCTGTCCATCAGAAAGATTTAGACAACTATCCAAAACCAATTTTCCAGGTGATTCTCCTATAGAGGATTTTTTAACTCCAGAGGAGTTTTCTCCCAGGTATAGACGCATCAGTGAACCAAATAAAAATCAGGGGATACCCCACCAATATTAATGAATAAAAATACTGTCACATGTTCTTTCCAATACTTTGTAGGAGAATTCATGGAAAAGCTGGCCTGCAGATGGTCTCGCAGGCTACGAGAAGGTGCGTTACCCAAAAAGCTGGTTCTTTGTTCCTCATTTCCACACTGCGCTAGAAGAAGTTCTAACGATCCCTGTATTAATTTGTTTTATGGGATTTGTGCCTTGAATGAGAATTCAGAAAAACGTATAAATGAGAGGAGCTGCAAACTAATGGGCGGTAAGCAATAGGGAGAGAGATCTTATAACAAGATGCCACTTGTTTAACAGCAGAAAGGCAGTCAGCTGTATTATTCTTTTTAATATCTCAAATAAAATAGCATTTTATTATGGCATTACTCAGGAAGATAACAGTAGCCACCCAACAGCTAATTTCAGCATTACACCTTGTTACTCTGTGTTACTGGAAGTACTTCTGCTTTGTTTTTTTCCTTCCAAATATGGTTGGAGTAAGCCCACAAAAACACACTGACCCAAGCGATTAGATAAGAGCCAAAAAAAGGAAGCTGAAAATACGCTTGCTAAGGGTTTGACACGCAGAGTGTACAAAGTCTTTTGTCAGGAAGGAAAGAGAACAGCCAGCTCTGCTTTTCTTGAAGCAGAGAAGAAATACAGGAGGAATTGCTGGCACCACCAGTCTCGTAATCATCCAGTTCTGGATGGGCAGGATTCAATGTCACTATGTGTTGGACCACAATTTTTGAAACATCAGGTAAAGCAAGAACAGCAGAAATGTTTTTATCAGTCTGACTCAGAGTGCAAGACCTTTTGGTGGCTATTAAGAACTAGCCTCTACCTTCATACCCACACTCAGAGTAAGCGCTGCTCCCAAGTGAGAATCATAGAATCATAGAATTGTCTGGGTTGGAAGAGACCTTGAAGATCATCGAGTCCAACCATCAACCTAACTCTGATAAAAGCCATCACTAAACCATGTCTCTAAGCACTGTGTCAACCCGTTTTTTGAATACCTCCAGGGATGGTGCCTCAACCTCTTCCCTGGGCAGCCCATTCCAAGGCTTGACACCACTTTCCATGTAAACATTTTTCCTAATATCTAACCTGAACCTCCTCTGGCTATTTCAGGGTTTAAGTGGAAAGACACAAAGGCATGTTGTACAAAGGCAGGTCCACATGTCAATTTTTTTCACCCTTGCATTATTAAATCCTATAAATAACTTATTTCTCTCAACTGCAGCAAACTATCTGTAGTGTTTGTTGGGTTTTGGTTTGTTGTTTTGGGGTGCGTTTTTTTTTAAAACTATCATTTTAAGTTGCCTTTGCCATCTTTAACAACTCACTCAACTGGAGCAGGTGACAGCTTGGGAGGGAAATGACTCCTAGGAAAGTGCTGCCTGCACTTTGGTATGTGTCTAATCTCATGGATCTTATTTATTTAGAGGTGAAATTCTCTACCTTCTCTGTTATGAGAAGGACAGTTGCTCAAGCGAAAAAGGAAACAGTAAATCAGCCATGAGAACTTCATATTAGGTCTGATAAACAAATGAAATACTCAGAAAGGCTCTTGTATGGATTTAAACCGTAGCATACATCCATATACATTTAAAACACCATAAGAAACATTTTTACTCCACTAAAAGCTGATGGGACCTATAGAAGTGCTTAAGCCCAGACAGTTTTGAACCCCCTAATGATATATATTAGATGCAGGTAGAGCAGCTTTTTTCTGTTTCTGAACAGTCTCAGAGCACTTGAAGGGAATTCTTTTTGGATAAAAATTAATCAGAAAACACGTTCCAGGAGTTCACCTAATATACCTGAGCTGTTAGCAAGCATTCAGTCAATAGGATCAGGCTACGGTTAGGCCAAAAGTAAAAAACCAAACCAAAACAAAAACCTCAAAGTACCCCACATCTCCCCCCCACTCCCTGCCAAACAAACAAAAACAAGCCAACCAAAAAAAAAAATAAAAAAAAAATAAAAAAATTACTCAAAAAAAATTCACCTCCCTCCAAAAAATTCAAAATAAAGTTTTAAATAGCTCCAAGACCCCAATTCTCCTAAAAAAAAAAATCCTTAACACTGTGGGCATCTGGTCTGTGGATCAACCCTATCTGCTATTGAAGACCCCGGCCATAAAGGGCAGAGTGTTCATTATTTGCCCACACTTTGCAAATCTATATATGTAAGTGCATTACTTTAATTAAGATGTAAGAGATCAGCGTGAAAACTGTTCTAACACGAGCATGGGGTACTGCAAGTGCTCTGTTTTTCTCTTCAACAGAATACAGAAGAGGAAAATGTCACAGTCTTTTTTATTACGGACTTGCTATATTTCCACTGACACATTAACATAAGCAAGAATAATATGATTAAATTATTCTGAATTGTGCAGTCACAAGGAATTACACTCGACTCAGAACAAGTGAATATTGAAAAAAGCAGCCTATAATTCCAAGAGGAGCAACAGCAGCCACTTTTGGCTTTTTCCCTGAAAAAATCTTCCTGCTCAGGGGAGATTCTGACTCACCAAAATGCTTTATGCTATTTCTATTCCATTATCATTGATAAAGTCAAGCACGGCCCCAATATGTCTTACATTTCATTAGCCAAGCTTTATGGTTTATTCTTATCTCCTGCAAGCTCCATTGCTTGTGCAGCTCTAGGAGATGAGTTTCTTCTCCAGTTGCTGAGATTGCTGAGCCTGTAGAGCTCCATCCTGCTTGAGCAGGCTGAGACCTCACCAAGGACGGTGGTCCATTCGCTAGACAATGCCATGGAGGCTGCTTTAAGCCTTCTTTGAAGCAGACAGCACACTCAGCAAGGTTTCAGTGCAATGGGCCAAGCCTTTCACAGGAACCAAAAGGTAAAAGCACACAGGCGTCTCCACTTCCTATAACCTTTATCAGGGAGTGGAGCGATAGGACAAGGGCTAATGGTTTTAAACTGAAAGAGGGGAGATTTAGATTAGATCTCAGGAAGAAATTCTTTCCTATGAGTGAGGTGAGACACTAGAACAGGTTGCCCAGAGAAGCTGTGGCTGCCCCATCCCTGGAGGGGTTCAAGGCCAGGCTGTATGGGGCTTTGAGTAACCTGGTCTGGTGGGAGGTGTCCCTGCCCAAGAACAGGGGGTTGTAACTCCACGATCTTTAAGGTCCCTTCCAACCCAAACCATTCTATGTTTCTTTAAGCTCTAAGTCCACCAGACTCCATTTGATCTTCAGGTTTCATCCAATTCACACACGTTGCAGTATTTTGAAGTTGTCGCAGCAAAAAGCTGGAGCAGATAAGCTTCAGCGGGTCCCTTCCAACCTGAATTATCCTGTAATTCTGGATCTAAGATTGTAGGCTACTCTTCAGGCACCCAGAAACCACTAAGAATCCAAACAAACCTCAAACCTGTAAAACAATTTCAAGAAAAGTAACTGGCATGGCAACAGCTGAAAACGGACGTGATAAAAAGGAGAACGAAAGATTCCAAAAATCAGAGAGAGAAACCCAGAAAGATGAATGTGAATTGCCCCCTTTTCCAGGGGGCAAAATCAGTTATGACAGCAAAACACACCATCTTTTCTACATGCCTTGAACTTCTCAACTACAGGAGGGTTTCCAGTTGCCTTTGCTAGCTTTCAGTAGTAACAGAGGTAGGAGCTACTTTAACAATTCACTCAGTTGGAGGAGATGACAGCTTGAAACAGTTGGTGTGGAGGCTTTTCAAAGCTTTCATTTATATGTCTCCTCTGCAGCCCACTTGGACTGTGGCTTGCAGTTTAATTTCCGAGCACCCAAACCTCTGAGAGATCTAGTGAGCTGCAGAAAGTGGAACAACTGGCAAATATTTAAAAAAAAAAATAAAAATCCAAAACCAAACCAAACATCACAGCTGATTTGTTCTGTAGACCCAATCTAAAAGGTGTTCAACCTGAGAATTACATAAATATTTAAAAAAAAGGATTGTTAGTAGTTATAAGGAAAATGATTAGTAGTTATAAGGAAAATGGCTTAAAATTAACAATTTTGCTTTAGAAACAGCCCCAGATGGCCTTCCCTCAGGCCAGACAGAGCTGGATGCCATGAGATCTATAGGGTTCCCCTGCAACAGCTACTCACACAAACAGAACGAAGCTTTAAAGAGAAAGCACTGGTTTGGGTTTGCCTGAAAAAATATTTTCCAGCTTCTCAAGGAGCTGCTGTATTTGCACTGTCTTTCCTTTACAGACATGTTGATACCTCTTGCAAAATTCCGCAGCAGCAGAGGAATAGTATCATAGAATCGCGCAGGTTGGAAAAGACCTTCAAGATTACCAAGCCCAACCATTAATGTAGCAGAGGAACCAGAGGTACAATAGCTTCTTTTTTTTATAGTATTACAAAACTTGTATGATGCTGCCAAGAGACTCATATTCAACAGTATTTATGAGTTTGACAGAGAAGTTGTGCACATGTATTACATGTATGAAGATATTTCTTCCTCCTCCTGCTATTTATATAGGGAGACTATAAATGCTTCGCTGAATAAGTGAAACCTCTGACTGCAGTAGATACCAAGAGCAGTAACCAAATATGAAGCTGACAAACTGTCCTTGTTCCTTGAGTACCTACCAGGTGAGTCCCTTTATGGCAGACTTTCATCTCCTTCACTTCTGCTGGAAGAGGAACGTGGCAGGACGCAAACAACCCAGAAGGTTACCAGAGTGTGTCAGGGATCACAGAATCATTGAATCATAGAATTGTCTGGGTTGGAAGGGACCTTTAAGATCTTCTAGTCCAACCATCAACCAAACTGATAATAACCATCACTAACCCATGTCTCTAAGCTCTGTGTCAACCTGGCTTTTAAATACTTACAGGGATGGTGCCTCAACGCCTTCCCCGGGCAGCCCATTCCAAAGCTTAATAACCCATCTAGTGTAAAAATTGTTCCTAATATCCAATCTGAACCTCCTCTGGAGCAAAGATGACGGATGATACAAGAGATACGCGGTGAGCCAGCCAGGGGTGAGGCGCAGCTGGATCAGCTCTTCACAAATAAGACCTGACTGGGGATACAATAATCAATGCCGGCCTTGGGTAGAGTGACTGGATTAGTACAGTTCAAGATCCTAAGGGGACTGAGGAAGGCAAGTGAGACATCACAGCTGGACTTAAGCCAAGGGTAAATCATCCCCAATCAACCTGATTGCTTCCTATGGTGAAATGACTGAACTTATGGACAAGGGAAGACAGAAGATGTCATTTACCTCACCTTAAGCAACGTTCTCAAAACTGGCTCCCAAAAAATCCTTGCTTCAAAAAAATCCTTGCTCCCAAGATGGGATATTACAGTCTAGATGGGTGGACAACCAGATGGGTAAAAAAATGCTGTAGGATGATGGAGCTCAGAAGGAAACAGTTGATGGGTTATACCCCACCTGCAGGCCAGTGAAAAGTAGAGTGTTGCAAGAGTCTGTAATGGGACTTGTTCTTTTTAGCACCTTTATCAACAACCTGGAGAAGGCAATACAGCATACTCTCATCACGTCTGCAGATGACACCAAACAGAGCAACCATGGATACACCCAAAAGCAGGGCTGTCATCCAAAGGGACTTAGCCTGGAGGAATGGGCTGATGGGAACATTATGCGATTCAACAAGGACAAATGCAAAGTGCTGCAACCTGGAAAGAGAACAAGACAGGCTGCAATGATTGAGGCTGGTGACAGAGAGACTGCCTGGGGAGGAGGTCAAAAAGGACCTGGTAGACAGCAAACTGAGCAGAAGCCACCAGAGTGCACAGCCTATGGAGACACTAAACAGTATCCTGGGGCTTATTAGCATCAACAAAGATGGACGGAAATTCATAATAACACTTTACTCTGCACTCATTAAAATGCATTTGTGATAGAGTCCAGCTTTGTGTCCACAATATAAGAAGGACACCAATAAACTGGAGCGAGTTCAGTAAAGGGCCACCAAGAAGATCAGAGGCTGAAGCACGTCCCCTGTTAGGAACCGGACTTCTTCAGCCTGGAGAAGAGGTTTTTGAGGGGACCTAATAGCTGGCTTCCAGCACCTAGAAGACATCTTCCAGTATCTAGAAGACAGTGCCAGGTCCTTCACAGCAGTACACAGCAGAAGGACGAGAGACAACAGGCATAGGATAACAGAAAAAGAGGTTCAGACTGGATATAAGGAAAAAAAAATCCTCCCGTGAGCACGAACACATATATAGGTTGCCCAGAGAAGCTGCAGTCTCTGTCCTTAGAGGTTTTCAAGACCTGACAGGATACAGCCTTGAGCAATCTGTTCTCTCTCCATATCTGATCCTCCCTTGAGTAGGTGGTTGAACTACAAACCTCCTGAGATCCCTTCACACAGGAATTACCTTATGGTTTTATAATAATACTCCACTCACATTCCCCACAATGATACTACAAGCTCCTTCCACAAAGTAACGTTCAGGCAGTGATCTTCATAGTTCTAGGGAAAACGGATCACGTCAAGAAGCATCACAGTTTTTAACATCAGCCATTTGAAACAACTACTTCATGCCGAGGAATGCCAGGTGCTTTCATTTCAGTTGGTTTGTATTATTATTGTTGCTGATGTTACATTTTGAGTCAGGCAGGGGGAAAAAATCCCAACACACACTGACATTGGTTTCAGGCATCTCTGTAAGGTGGCTGAATTTGGGCCAAAGCACTGGAAAGCCTTATTGAGATAGGCCAACTGCAGTGCAATAAACATACAGCCCAAAAAATTACTCCCCAAAACTAAACTAGCATGATAAAATGTCAGAGCACGCACTAAATTGGGTAGATTAGGTCATGGAAAAGGCTTAGAAAAACACTGTCTTTGCAAGTTCCTTAGCATGGAAACCTATGGGAGGAGGAGTAATTTGTTCAGAAGGTATTCTTTTAAAACCCAGGACATGCTGTTGTGTGATTACTTCAGATACTTCAGTCCCAAATGCCACGTCTGACAAAACCACTCAGTCGTTAACTCGCATTTTCCTTTAACTACTCATTTCAAATCAGCGTGGAACGGCACTGCGCGTGATCTGGAGAAGCTGAGGCTCCCTTCACACTGTGACTCAAGAGAAGAGCTTCCAGCCAGAACAGGTTCTGCTCCTGCAAAGTGCATATTTGGTGTTGCAAACAGAAATTCATTTGCCTAGAACAACACAGATTGTCAACTGAAGAAAGGACAGGGCAAGTAGGAAAAATCCCTGTGCGAGTCACACCGCCTTCAACCCAAGCTGGATTTCCTACAGCGCTAGCGCTTGGATTCCAACACCCACAGCACCAAAATGAGATAAACGAGGTTTTTATTATCACTGTTGTTGTCACCCATGAGAATTGCTGAGGATAAGAGATCGACAGACTGCAGAGCAGATTCACCATAACAGATCCAGCTTGGGTTTTCTACAGCTGTGTGCCTAATTTACTGCATTATTGCTCTGGTTTCCACACAGGAGCTTCGCCCATGTAAAGTAACGAAGTGTAAGTAAAAGGCCAGGACAAAATAAATGGGGCTTTTATGCAGGAGCCACGTTTCCTCCTACTATCAGAAAGATTATCGCTATGTATTTAAGTAAATAGATGCACGTAAGTATTTTCACAGCCAAAAAAAATGCTTATCCTTGTATACTTTGAGACCTGCGCTGCTGGCAACGTGGAGCAAAGCCAGGCAAGCACTACCTCTCTGTAGCTCCTCGTATAATTAAGTATGTTCAGGATTAGGTTCACAGATACAAATTCATCATGTAGGTTTTCTGGTCACTGCTGAAATCCCATAAAAGAAAACAGTGATCTGTTTTGAAACAAACAGCAAATCATTACAAACTCTGGAGTGATTGAGACGTAATCCAATATTTTGACATGAAAACAGATTCATTTTGCTAATTGTTAAACCTTCATCAAGTTATCATTCAAGTAAAATCTTATTTTGCTGGATATTTGTATGACAGAAGCATGATTTGTAAGAATGTCATCATTCATGTGTAAAGAAAACGTATGCAGTTCCTTCTCTTTAAAGGACATACATGTGCATTGTTTTTAGCGTATTTTAGAAAAGAAAAATCTTAAACAGAGATCTTTGAGGGCAATAGTCAGCTCCACTACACAGAGTATGGCAGGAGTTTTATTGAGCTTTTAGACATTTTCTGTGCAGGGCATCTTCTCTAGGGAATCGTTAGAAACCTGAGTGTGGGAAAAGAGTTTATTTCGAATTTGTATCACCTCTGCCTGCCTATCCACTAGCTAGCAAAGTCTTCAGAGAGCTAAATATACCCTTAGAAAGCCAGCCTTCATTCACCTCATTGCATGAATTTAAGCCCTGGGGACATGAACACTGGCTTCCTGAAGAAATGAAGTTTCACCGAGTTAAAAACTACTGAGTAGTGGTTAAGCTAAAGATTGAAATACCTTTTCTTGTAGGAAGCCTTGACCTGAGCTTCCTCGGGGATTCAGCTGATAAATACCAAACACTTTCTCACCTCTCTCCCCACCCAGCTGGGGTGGATGCAGCCCTTCCCGACATTACCCAGGACCTCCAAGGCTTAGAGGAGGCAGCCAAGGGTCAGCTACCACTTCAACTAATTGGATCTAATCTGCATGTGGCACAGGGTGGCCTGGAGCCAGGAGCAGGTTTAGCTACACAGATGGATGATTTCTTCCTGCCTATTCACGTTCTTCCTTTCCCACCCAGTGTTCAGCACTGGCCACGATTTGCAGTCCCATTTCAGGGGTTGTTACGGATCTAGGATGCCGGAGACTGCACATCCCTTCATACCCTCTCTACCTGTAACAGAAGGGCAAGGACAAAATATGTCAGGGCTATAAAAATTAGACATGGGTCTACTTAGAGGTGGCTTTAAAAGCAAGAGCAGCCTGCTGACTGATTAACACAAAAACTAGAAGACGCTTTACCCTCACCGAGGAAAGAAAATTGTAAATAGAAACTAGATTATAGCAATGCAAAGACAACAGAGCAAAGCATTACATTAAAAGACTACCTATACAAGACTAGTTTTCACCCTCAGAAATTCTCAAATGCTGTTTGCCTTTTCAAATGAGAAAAATAAATGACCAAGATTTAATAATCACAAGTGCATGACCTAGTTTCCAGTCTAGTGCCCAATCTACTACACTATTTCGTATCTCTTGCTGAAGTAGAGCTCCCTAATAAAAGGGAGAGGGGGTGGGGGTTGGAAATGTATGTGCTCATATTCATTACATAGCTCTGAATTAAGACAGAGGAAGCTTCAGCCATATGTTTGAAGTTTTGTGAAGTGTACCTCAAAGGAAACCAGAAAGGGTGTCTGTTAGTTCCACTCCCTGTTTAAATGGCTAGTGTACTAAACTGGACTTTCATCTAATAGAATTCACCTATTCTTACCTGTGTTTTACCCACTACATCCTTACTGCAGAATAACTTTTGAGGACCCGGTAACTGTAGAACCAAAAGAAAGCTATTTCTTGCTATAAACTACATAAAAGTAAGATGTTCGGGAAATAACCTTAGTTTGAAGGGTGTGTTTCTTTATCCTACAGATTTTTTTTTTTTTCTAAGAATTACACCTCAGAAGGAAGCATTCACTTTCTACTTTGAGATTATCCATATATTCCAAGAAGCACGAGAGCTTGGCACCTCGAAAAGCCTGGCAAGGAGAGCAGAGGCTCCAGTTTCACGCAGGCTCCTGACCTGGAACACTTCTGCTCTTCTGGCAAACGCAAACCCAGCGGCTACGAGACAGAGCCCGACCGGTTATGTTTCCCCAGGTAAGATGCAAAGTGAGATGTTCTACTTTTCCTGAGCTTGGATAAAGTGTTCCTTTCAAGCAGCCGCGGGGGGCGTGGTGAAAGCCACCTTCCATGCAGGCAAAAAAGCAGGACAGTGAGTAAGACACCTTTACTGATACCTTTTACACAGACTCACCTACATGTATTTATTCATTCCCACCCGCCTACTTAGTTCAACCACCACAGTGTTCTAAAGGGAAAGATTTGTATGGTTTACACTAAGTAAAAAAAAATAAATAAAAGATCAGAATTATCAAGCTATTTGAAGGGCCATTCTTTATTTTTTTACTTGACCCTTGACTGACCTAATAAATAGCCAGCCATGACAAATCCTCTATTACAATGAGCAAAAGGAAGGCTTTATCCAGTCTTTGCTTAGAGAAAGCCATGGAATCGGTAAACCTCATCCTTGGAGAATTTGGCATAGAATTTTGTGTCTTAATAAAAAGCAACACACACACAGAGAAAAAAAAGGATAGATAAACCGCACTACTTTTATGCTCCCCCACCACTATAAAAATCATATGCCTGGAAGACATACATTTGTATGCCTTAAAAAACAAACAGCAAACATCTTCATGTCTAGAAGTCTGTTAAAAACTGTATTACTTCAAGCTTGTTCTTATACATAAATTATACATAGAAATAATACACCAACGCTCACTGACTTCATGAATAGGTGTTTGTTAGACACAAACTCTAGTCAATGTTTTTTTAAAGAACTTCAGCGAATACCCTGTGCAGAGGAAAGGCTTTGAAGCAGAGCAGGGAACCAGCTCTCCTTCACCAGGCCTGAAAGCTTTAGATGAAATCTGTAACATGGCTTCTACGTTCAGCAGCAGCCTGAAAAAACAAGGAAGGTGGGAAGGTGGCATCACTGAGCATCAAAACACCCCTGGGACAGAGGTGACTTGAAACATCCCAAGACAATCATGTGGGAATCACAAGGACAACTGTCTCACTTGGGCTCCGGGAAAAAGCAAGGTAAGAATTTGAGGGAAACCTTGGGAATGAAGATGTCAAGCAGTCACCTAAAATGTATGATCTGAGGAAGACTGAAAAGCCCAGACAGAGGGAGGAATGAGCTTCTGCAAGATCTCACTCCTGCAGAAGGTCCATGAGCTTGCATCCCAATCCCCTGGCAGAAGGTTCTCCATCCCACCCCCAGCACTTGCCCCCAGGACGGGACTTTTAACAATAGCTTGGGCCTGTGAAAAAAACAAAGCTACATAAACCTAAGTGCAAAATCAAGAGTTTGAAATGTAGTTTCATAGTAACTTCCACTTGCCTATATATAGCAACAGATAAATTTACCTTTCAAGAGGCGGTATCTTGAAATCCAACAAGGATTTTATTCCCTATATTTATCATGGACTAAAACTGCTGAACATGTCAGCATAAGGGTTCGATATTCTGTACTTCTAAGGATCTTAAAACGTTTTTTCAGCTTCTCCTTTACGTAAAGAAGCTCGGTTGTCATTTTAACACATTTAACAATGGCCAAAAGTTCCTACAAAATCTTGAAAAGTCTCCTTCTTAAGAGTTTTGGAACCGTGCACTTCATCAGCTCTCAGGTGGTGAGATACTGCATTTTAATGCCTCACATTTTTCACCCATGTTTATTAGCTAGATAGTACTTCTCTTCAGGTCCCAAGCAAAGACAGAGTGGAGAAGCCTGTGTGTCATAAGCAAAGACACAGAACCACCATCAATACCTTCAAAAAGGCATTTACCTCCCAACTAACACAAAGAGGCTTCCTCTCCTCCGGGCGCACTGCTCCTGTCCGACCCCTCCAAAAAAACCGTCATATGGGACCTGNGTCAGCAGTAAAAGCCAAAATTATTTTTGCCTTTGTGGAGAAAGGAATGATGTGTTTCATAACAATCTGTGCTCTTCTCTTGCAAAGCAGTGACTCTGTACTATCAAATCCCAAAAGGAAACTTAACAGTGTATCACTCACAAGGAACAAGAGGAAGAAAGCTAAAGTGTGATATCCCACCTGATCTGGATGCCAGAATCATTTAATACCTTGTAGCACCTACTCTGCTCCAGAGACGCACACGAATCCTTAATAAGGCAGGTGAATCTAAAACACTGACTGAAGACTGAGTTTATTTAAGCAAAGTTAAATTGAACCAAAGGTGTCTGTAATTTTTCAAAGCGCTTGTAGGGTCATTTATTTTACGAATAGAGAAAAAGAAGTGCAGAACACAGTGACGCCAGTTGTAACATCTAACTTAGTTACTGGAGAAGAAAAAGCAGTTTTCCTAACCCAGAAAGAGGTAACAGTTGCTATTTCAACAATACAGTAAGTAAAAATCTAAGCATAAACATGCAATGATGAAATGCACTGCTGCTCTATGCCTCATTTATATTTTAAGAGCAGAAGGGTGACGGATTTGCTTTCTGGACTCTTACACCAGACAACTACATCCTGACCCATTTCTGCATCTTTGGCTGAAAGCCACAAGTATCCAAAGCATAAGAGAATTATGACCTTTTGGTTTGGGGTTTTTGGGATTGTTTTATTTATTATTATTTTTTCCTAGTTCTAAGTTATGGATTCTTTATGTACATAAAAAGCGTTTACTCTGCGCTTCCTCNTACTGCATTTTAATGCCTCACATTTTTCACCCATGTTTATTAGCTAGATAGTACTTCTCTTCAGGTCCCAAGCAAAGACAGAGTGGAGAAGCCTGTGTGTCATAAGCAAAGACACAGAACCACCATCAATACCTTCAAAAAGGCATTTACCTCCCAACTAACACAAAGAGGCTTCCTCTCCTCCGGGCGCACTGCTCCTGTCCGACCCCTCCAAAAAAACCGTCATATGGGACCTGGAGAGATTCAGGCCAAATCAAACCAACATTAAGCACTTTGCAGACTCAGATATTCATGTGTTTTACTTTAGCAATAGAGTGGTCTGTTCTTTTGACATCTGTCTGTAATTACTGAGCTCTTTTGGACTGTTGAGGTAAAGAGGCTTTACTGCCTCCTTCGTAAACACACCTCTGCAGGTAAATCTGCTTTCTTAAGTCAGGTATCTGGAGGAAGAAATCCAATAAGGCAGCCAGACAGGAGTACTGAAAA
Organism: Nycticryphes semicollaris; assembly: GCA_013400055.1. Classification (NCBI taxonomy): domain Eukaryota; kingdom Metazoa; phylum Chordata; class Aves; order Charadriiformes; family Rostratulidae; genus Nycticryphes; species Nycticryphes semicollaris. Next base: position 212,050 of record VXBJ01000167.1, on the reverse strand, counting down.
CTTTATAAAACACTTCATATTCACCACTATGCACTCATCACCAGGACAGATTTAAGGCAAAGATATATACATATGTATATATA
>VXBJ01000167.1:177647-199206 GCA_013400055.1 Nycticryphes semicollaris | reverse complement strand
AATTGTTTAATGATTTAAAAATAGAACTGAAGCATTTTTGAAGTCTCTATTATGTAAACATTTTACAGTAGTGTTAGCAATTCAGACTTGGGCTTCATAATTTGAAAAAAAATAATTTTTTTGTTTATTGGGAAGCCTGGTTCTAGTTACACTGAAAGAGAAGGAAAAATCAAACAGCCCAAGCAGCAAAAGGTTGTTGTTTCATTTTAATTTTGATAGTTTTTGATAATACAAAACTGTTGCTTCTGCCACAGAGGTGGATTTGGGAGTTTTAACTTTAAACTAGGCAGTGTGCTAAGAGAGGAATCTAGTGGTAGTTTTGAAATGCCCAAGGTGCCAGCACCCCAAGGGCCCCGCCAGCCCCAGGGCTCTCCCCACCCTGCCCATGGCCCAGGACTCCATTCCAGCCCCCTGGGGCCATGGGTCCCTGTCCCAGCGACGCCTCAGCAGTGGCTGGTCCCCAGCTCCACCACAGCCATGCCTGTGCCTGGCCATGGGTCCTGGTGGCCTTGACCCTGACTGCCCGTGGGCTGACTTCCAGCCTGGCCTCAGCCATGCTCGTCACTATGGCCTCACTTGGTGATCACGGGGCTGCACCTTACCCGGGTTACCCCTCACCAGGCCTGACCCAGCTTCACCTTCCCAGCGTGACCTCAGACCAGCCTCAGCACTGCAGCGGACCTGGATGGAGCGACCTCCTCCTTCGCTGAGGTGATGGTACATGCCCTGGCTGGTGAAACCCTGCCACGCTGGCCACCATGGGAAGCCCTCATGACCCCTACTGTGCCCTGGTTACTGAGAAGACAGAATCAGGCTCTTGTCACAGCTGAGGAGTGCAATGCCAAGGGGCAGCAGTAGCAAGGTGCACCTGGAGAACATCCAGTTGGGCTTCAGCACGGCATTTTCCACCAGAAGGGTGGTGTGCAATGGAGCAGGCAGCCCAGAGAGGTCAAGCAGTTCCATGGCTGGAGATTTTCAAAACTCTAATGAGGCCCAGAGCAGCCAAGTCTGGCTTTGAACTTCGGCTTGCTTTGAATAGGAGGTTGGGCCAGATGAACTTCAGAGGTTCCTGAAGATGAGAAATTCACTGAGCATGCAGGCATATCTACAGGAACTTCATCACAGCCACAAAAGGCCATTCCTCCTCATGAAACCACCAACTTCCTGCGATCTCAGTCTTCTGCTTCTGTCTCTTTTTCTACTTAGGTGTATATCTGTTTGGCTGGTGGGATTTTTACCCAGAACTGTCTTTGAACCTATTACACTTTACCCCTTTCTCTCAAAGGCTTTATCCTACGTGTCTTAAATCTAATTAAACTGTTCAACAACAGGTGGTAAACACCTTAAGACTCCATAATTTTAGAATCTGATGCCAGATTCATAGAAATACTAAAATTATTTTGGTGTAACATAGACATAAAAATATATATAAATATGATGAAACAGAAAAAAGACCTGTTGCATTTTTTATTGGTTGACCTCGCATAGGCTGGGTGTTGCAGGAAAAAAAACGAGACCTGGCCAACCCATATTGGCTGTAAATTAGGAAGAGACTCATAGGAGTAATTTCATGCCTCTACAGCCATTTTGTTCGTGCTGCTGCTGTAGAATGAGAATTTAATTCTCCCACGTCCCAATGTTACAGTTTTGATTTGTAGAACACGACCTTCTTATTACAGTAAATCTAGCACAAGGCAAATAAAATATATGTGATACAGTGCAGCATGTTCTCAGCAGATACTCTGGCCCGATTTATGATTCAAGAAGATTAAGTAATGCTCAAAGTAAGCATCCAAACTTAAAAATAATAAAATTAATCTGAAGAGGCCTAACTATTCGCTGCTTTTGTTGTCACTTAGTCACACAAGAACAGACCTGATGTGTGCAGTAATAGCCTTCCAAAGGTTATCTAAAATTCTTCTATTTTAAATATACAAACACTCTGGAGCGACTTAAGTGACCTACATAAAGGTGGGGAAAATCACATTCCTGCTCCTCAAACTACACAAAACGCTTGAAGCAAATCTTCCTTGAAAATACCCTTTTTAAATTAATTTCCTGAATTGACTGGTGATGTGAGGAATGTAAAATATTTCCAGATTCCCAAGCCTGCTTATCTCAAAGGTAGGAAATCTTGATAGTGCAATCTTTTCATGACTGATGCAAACGCCTTCGTTTAACACTACACGTAGTTTTAGAAATTTGGATGTGCACACATATTTCCATCTCAGATATTTCAGAGATAATATGTGGAAGAATATTTCAGATCTCTAGAATTAACATTTTTTAGGCTGTTTGAATGAGTATCCCGTAACAAATTTTTCTTGGCTTCATTTTAGTTGCACTAACAATTAATTTGGAGCTGAAGATTATTCAATGTCAAAATGAAATTACTATGACTTTATGGTATCATTTGTATCTTGATACTGGGAGTTCAGTGTCTTGCTAGGAATAATAGAATTTAGAAAAAGGCCCCAGACAGCATTTTTACTTGAATTACTGTATCAGATGTATGTTACAGCAATAAGAGTGGTGACTCTGCGAGACTCCCTTCATTGTTTATAAAAATGGGCTGAATTCTTTCAGCGCTGCCAGTTCCAGACACGGTTCCAAACAACTTCAGCACCTTTAGAGTAATTTTGGAATAGTATTAGAGAGTGTGCTTCCATTGTTTGCTTCCATGGTTATGTCTGGCGCAGTAATTTTAATGGTTTAGTGACTGATAAAGCATGCTCAGAAATTTTCTTCTTTTAACTACTTCCTCTCCTGTATGAAGGCAGATGATTTGGGGAGCACATGGAGGACCTTTTTCTTTCCCATGTGCTAATTACCGTAAATATTTTGGGGACTGTCCCACAAATTCCTGTTGTGTTTTCCAAATCATTAGCGATGCTGAAAACAAACCTTCCCAGCGAAATGTTGGCAGAGGCTCAAGCACAAACCAGAGCCCCTTCCTTGTGCGAAGGGAGCTGCGTGGGGTTTGGGGTTTTTTATACAAATCATTTAGACAAGACCAATTAAAAGTTAAAATCAGCGGGGAAAGGGAATAAGGCAAAAGGTTTTGAGGTAATGAATTGCTGTCACTCTGCTTTTTCAGGAGTCTTTATGTACAAGGAATCATGGGCATTGATGGCTACAATGCCTGGTTTGATAGTCTCTGTAAGGGGCCTATACAGCTTCAGCAGGAGAACCAAACATAAGGGAAAGATAATATTGTTTATAATTTTACCAAGCTCAGCACCTGAAAGAGAACTCTTAGGTAGAGGGCTTGTGTCTAGGCCCCAGAGATTATTCTTTTCACTTCATGCTTCACAAGAGAATAAAGAAAACCTTTTCTCTGCAGCTACTTTTGTGGTCATTCTCAACCTTGTGTTACTGAGGTAGCAGCAATGTCCCATGAATTTATTCACTGACAGATCCGTTCACCTTGTCATCCAAAGCGCCCTTCAAAGAGAGAACGGGATCTACTGGAGAGAGTCCAGTGTAGGGCAACAAAGATGATGGAGGGATTGGAGCATCTCCCTGATGAGGAAAGGCTCAGAGAGTTAGGGCTCTTCAGCTGGGAGAAGAGAAGGCTGAGGGGAGACCTTATTCATGCTCACAAGTATCTGAAGGGTGAGTTGAAGGAGGATGGAGCTGGACTCTTCTCAGTGGTTTCCAGCGATAGGACAAGGGGCAATGGGTACAAACTGGAACATAGGCGATGCCATCCAAATATGAGGAAAAACTTGTTTGGGGTGAGGGTGGCAGAGCCCTGGAAGAGGCTGCCCAGGCAGGGTGTGGAGTCCCCTTCTCTGGAGACCTTCAAGCCCCACCTGGATGCAGTCCTGAGTGATGTGCTCTGGGCAATCCTGCTTTAGCAGGGAAGTTGGGCTGGATGATCTCTACAGGTCCCTTCCAACTCTGACAATTCTGTTATTCCATGATTCTATACAGCTCTATAGAGGCCCTCAGAGGTCTGGATACTATACCTTTGATGCAATGCTTATGGATACTTTAAATTCTTAACACGGAGCCAACAAGCATCTAAGGAAGATAAAGCTGTATTCCTAGAAACATAACAATAACTCACCATACCAAAAATCCAAAAGGATGCCACACTTCTAAGACAATACTTTGAAGGTGAACTAACCTGGTCATGTTGAGTTTTGACATTTTTTTCCAAATAGCATGATGTCCTTTTAACACGTTAAGTTTATTTCTTCTGCAACTTGATTTGTAGAAACGTCTAATGTTATTTTCTGTCTTGCCAAAGAAAGGAAATGACAGAGGCTTCGTTTAAGCAGCAAATTTTCTGATTCAAAGTGGTCACGCACAAGATAATTCACCATTACCGTGGACTTTCAGTTGCAGGACAATGATGACAGGGTTTCAGAAATAATGCGGTGTTGTTGCCTTTGCATAGCAATTAATTAGTGGCCTAGTTCAGATGAGAGCTTCAGTGTTTTATAAAATGTCCAAATAATAGCTGTCCCAGTTAACATAATTAATGGCAAGGGACAGTTGAAAGGCGCAGTTGATTTATTTCAGGAAATAAATAAATAATTTGGGGGCTATAAACAAGCTCTAGGGAGAAATATGAGTAAATGGGGAAATTGTAGGTAGAGTACAGGGAGAGGACTGATAAAAACATCACTGCACAGTACTACATATCTTACCTGGCAAATAATCAGATGTCTTCCTGCTTAGATTTGTGAGCTGTTTTAGTGATTCCCATTTATAAGAAGCAAAAAGGTATTTCCTGAAGAAAAACATGAGTCAAAATATGTTTAAATGTATAAAATAAAATTTAAAAAAAACTACAAAAATTCCTAAAATGGTTTAATGCTATCAGGAGAGAACAGTATGTCTACATAAAGCTATATGCTACTACTTCTTACTCTGTCCTACCATGTCTGTAGAGTCCTCCAAACTCTTTAAGGAATGTTCACACCATGGATTTCCCATATGCCATCACCCAAACCCTCTAAATCTCCATTAAAAGCAGAATGTTAAATCTATTTTCAGCAAATCCCACCACTTTATAGCCCATGCAGTCTGTGCTGCGACGTGGCTCAATAGGAAGGCAGTGCTCAGGGGAAGAGAACAGCAGAGGCACTGCTGGAACAGAGTGCCTTCATGGGTGCCCTTTAAGCTCCCACACCATTATAAACCAGCATTACAGAATCTTATTATCCTCTGTCTCTCTGCATTGCCAGTAAAATCTTCCATACAGTTTGCTGAATGTAAATGCATAAGGACTGTCATACTCAGTCTGACTAAAGGGCTGTCTGTCAAAAGACCCTCTTTTCAAGAACAACAAGTAGTGAGTGGTTTCTTTGGGAACAATCATAAGGAAGAGCACTCCTTGGCTTTCCCTCTAGTTCATGGGAGTAACCTGCAGGGACCAGGGAGCACCTGAGCCAGAGTTTACAAGCAGGCCACCACCTTTAACTGATGTGGATTTTCTCTGATTCCTTTTTGAACCTCTATGCTTAGGTCTGTACAATATCCTGGTGAGATGTGTTTCATAATTAACAATGTATTGTTTCAAAATATGTGGTGGTGTGTGTTCTCAGCTCTCGTCTAATAATTTTGTTGGATGACCCCTACTTTTGCAGTGTGAGAAACGATAAATAATCTTTACCTCTATATACTCTTCACAACCATCAAAACAGAGAACTGTGTTTTCTCCCACTGCAGTAGTTTCTTTTCCAAACTGAAGTCTTAAACAATTTAAACCTTCCTTTCAAACCCTCTATCCTTTTTCTAGCTTTTGCTAAAACTCTTTGGAGTTGAGATGACAAGTAAGGCAGACAGTGTCCAAGATGCAAGTGTTCTACGTGTGGCTTTATACATCACAATCATAGTTTGTCTTTCGTTTTCACTTTCTGTGTATAAAATGCTTTCTGCAACTGCGTGTGCTCTTTTTTACTGCCTCTAAAATTCTGTGCCAGTTTTCAGTGGCCTCTTTCCTAAGTGGTCTTGAGTAAATTAGAGTAATCCATTGTGTGTGTGTGTGTAATACTTGGATTAAATATAATCTGCTGTTTCGTTACCCGCTCGCTTGGTATTGCAAGGACTTTTGGAACGGCATCTCTCTCCGCCTCCCTCCTGCAGCTGTGAGTGTACAGCCAGACTTTCTTTGGCCAAGCTCTCTGACATGAGGATGTAGTTTCATTAGTCCGAAAAGACAAGACATTCTCAAAATCCTGATGTCATGCATTTTTTCTGTAGTTCTTGGAATGGTTCTCATGATCTTGCCCTGATGGTGACCAAATGCCACAGGTGACATTATTTGCAGTAAGAGAACTATGGGTACAAGTATCAGCCTTGTTCCCTTCAAAATGTGAGCTCCCTATTATCTGAAAGGCAGAACTTATCGTATTTCTGATGCCCATAATCTTTGGTCAAACCACAAAACCTCTGTTGCCGTAAGTATTTTAGTGGTTAATTAGCCAACACTACTCAGGATTGCAGGTGACGTATGGAGTTCGCACATAGCTAAGCAGTGATAAAACTTCTCTGTATATTGTGGTTTCAATAGAATCATAGAATTGTCTGGGTTGGAAGGGACCTTCAGGATCATCGAGTCCAGCCTTCAGCCTAACTGGTAAAAACCATCACTAAACCATGTCACTAAGCACTATCTCAACCCAGCTTTTGAATACTTCCAGGGATGGTGCCTCAACCTCTTCCCTGGGCAGCCCATTTCAAGGTTTCATAACCCTTGTGGTGTAAAAATTTTTCTTGATATCCAATCTGAACCTCCCCTGGTGCAACTTGAGGCCATTTCCTCTTGTCCTATCACCTGTGACTTGGGAGAAGAGACCGACCTCCCCCTGGCTACACCCTCCTTTCAGAAAGTTCTGGAGAGCGAGAAGGTCTCCCTTCAGCCTCCTTTTCTCCAGACTGAACACCCCCAGCTCCCTCAGCCTCTCCTCATCAGACTTGTTCTCCAGAACCCTCACCATTTTCATTTCCCTAAGCACCACTAAGTGCTTATTCCATGACAAATATATAAGCAAGATTAGATCACAACTATTTACTAGTTTTATACCCTAGTAGAGACTGGAAGAAGTAAATAGAAAACTGAACATGAAGAAGTTTGAGAAATGCCTTCAAATATATCTGCATGAAGGATAAGGAAGGGTTAGAGACTTCTTGTGACACAGACTGGTCCCAGACTAACTCCAGTTAGGATGGCACAATAAAGGTGGGTTGTCTTCCCAGGAATCACACTGTACCTGAGATGCCGTGGGTAGAAGGTTTAGTACATACTTATCCTTGGTAATGCAGACGCCAGGTGGTGGATCTGGACATGAGGAAACCAAAAAGGGATATGGGTGGTACTATTAACATACGTTAAAGAGAGATGTTGGTATTCTTTATCGACTGAAATAGTGCTTTCTCCATCATAAGGTGACAGAACTTGCCTCCTAAGAGAGGTGCCTAAAGGTGGTGAGATTTTTTTCCCTTTTGTTACTAGAATAACTGTTAATTTAAAAAAAATAAAAATTAATTCCTTCTAATGCAAGAGATGCAGTGCATCTGTAGAACGTATGACTGAGAAGGCAGCATCTTCCCCTTTAATTCTTATTCTTCCAACTGACTATTGTTTCTCCCTTGTAATGAAGTTTTAGGACATACTTGTTTTGACTTCTCTGACCACGTGTGCCTCAAAACTGACCTAATTCAATTTCTTTCCTGCTAGAAATGTAATTTATTCCATCTGAGTCAGAATCCAGTTCCAGTGTGTGTTTTAGACCTGGATTCCCCAAAGGAATTGCTTGTTCTAAGAATCGGCTTCATGGGACGCGCAGTGAGTCCAGACTCGGGGCTTTGAACAAATTGTCCAGATTGGAAGGGAGTGGGTAACTTTCCTGTATTACAAGGTATTAATTTTAAATTCTCTTTAAATGTTAACAGTTCAAACAGTACAAAGCAGTTGCTCTCAGGCCAGATGCTGGTGTGTTCAGCTTTGGCTGTAAGGACATTTTACGCTTGGGTCAGAAACGTAATCTTCATCTCAGAAGAGCACCACTATAATTACTGGGTCCTAATGAGCATGACAGCGCAGAGATGCAACGAGAGCGCCTCTTTTAGTAACACATAGCCTTTGCACAATATTTAATCCCCAAACTATTTTGTAAAGACCAAGTGAATAATCTTCATGTCGCCTCTCTGGAAACACGTAGCTGCACTCTTTAACTTTCATTCTGTGAAACATTATACCAAGTCAATAAGTGCTCATCATCCGAAGCGCTGAACACCTTAAATTTCTTTTGGTTTCCAGAATGTTCCTATAGCTTTTCTAGAACTGTGCCTTTATATGATTTAGCATCTTTCAAAGGGAATATTTTAATGACTATTTCTGTGGCATGCAGGACCCCGATCCAGAGTCAGGGTGTGCTAGTGCATACTAAAAGACTTAGACCCTGCCCCTCTCAGTTTTAAAACTGAGGTCCTGATCCAGCAAACATTTGTGTGAGTATTATATTTTTATCTGTGTGAGAGGTCCCCATTAAACTTCCCCTGGGAAAGATTTACAGAAAGACCACACCTGCTGAGCTTCAGCCTTCTGGCAAGTGCATGACAGGGGCCTAATGGGAATTGAGGGAGAAGAAAGGTTGCCTGCATTTAAAAAAGGGTGCGAAACTTCCAAGCTCTCAGGCTACGTTCAAGTTTATATTTGGATAACCCAACAGCTATGCATATAAATTGTCAGGCAAAATTAATGGATGGTGCATGTGCACTCTATCAAACGTCTCGGTGTCTCAACCAATGTTTTCGTATGCACCAAAGTGCACATTCCTTTCCGAGGGTTACATCCAATGAGACGTGTTTAACGTTTAGAAAGCCACATTATTTGAATGTATCTGAATGCAGAAACCAGTCACCCACTTTCATAAGTGGGCAGAACTTTTTTTGTGTTCAGTCATGGATTTCTAAAGAAAGTAAAGGGGTTTGTGATCAAGCAGTCTTGAGACAGTTCATACTAGATTTTAATGTTGAAGTTTAAAAGAAATAAAACAGAAGTGCTATCTCAGCCACAGTTTCAAGGTTTTATCAATTCCTTTCCCTCGGCCACATGTGTTTTTTTATCATGTAATGTATTTTTAAGAAGCTATGTCATGTTTTATACATGAAGAACACTATGAATGAAGTATATATTCTTTATCTTTTCCATGGATTCCATGCAACAACTCTAAATCTCACATTTTGTCTTTATTATTTATTTCTGATGACTGATATTAATCTCTTCACACAGGCCTTGGCATGGTTAGGATTATTTATGTCCTAAAGTTGCTAGCAGTTGTCTTCATCACACCTGAATGCTCTACAGTTCTTGCCAGCCTTGCAGTGGCTCTGAATCCTCCCTTTGCCTTCTCACCCCAACCTCCGTAAAAGGCCTGTTATTTCATCTGGGGTTAAGGTTCAGCACGTTTACCTGCTGAATCTTCTCCTTCGGACCTGTAGGTAGCATTTGTACCCATTTGTAGCATGATGAGCCTTTCCTGTCATTTCTAAAAATTCGTTTGGTATCTCAGTTTCTCTCAAATGGCGATTCAGATTCCTGAGAACCATAGATTTGACTCTACATATATTAAAAAAATATTCTACATGACGTGAAGATCTTAGACCCGCCTTTACATTCAGCATTTCCCCTCCTCTGCCGTTAACTGAACCTCCCAGTGTAGTGGTGGGCTCATTTCTGAGAGCAGCGATCCCATCTCCTGCAGAGGCTGCCTCCTTCCAGGTGCCGAGAGCTCTGGACCTCATTCTTCAAAGTCTTTGGATATTTAGCTGCTGGACTAAGATCAGCATCTAACGCTTTTCAGGATAAAGCTTTGCTCCCAGAAGGGTCTTTGGCTCTTTTCTCCTGTCAGAGGATGGGTCCTAACCAAGGGAATTAATCTATTCTTCCCGGTTTGATTGTCTGGCAGCAGAGAGACTGTTACACTAGGCTGGAGGACCCTAAAATTAGCTCAATTTACAATATCCCATCTGCTTTGCTCTGTAATTACGCTAAGATTACGATAAGCTGTATCTATCTGCGTGAAAGTGAAATTAATAACAGACATAAATTAATAGCTAAAATAATCTAACACATTTTAACTTTATTATTATTGTTATTTCATCAAGCAATAATGAACTGGGAATTTGGCCCAGTGGACTAAAAACAGTTAATAAATCCTACATTAATTTTTAATTAAGAACTGCACAGAAAAACAGTGTCAAAAAATGGATTCATGTATATGGTTGCTAGAGTAACAATAAAAAGCCAGGCCTTTTCTTGGAAGATAGTACAGCCTTGAGTTAGGACTTGCACAGCAGCTTAATCCTTGAAGGGAGAGGAAAACAGTAAACATTTTCAAATGGTGGTGGTGGTGTAAATTCTTCAGGAAACGAGAAGTTCTGGATCATCCAACTGGCACTGAAACATATTTCTAATGCATTTTAGTGTCAAGAAGGAAAAGAAATTTTACATGTGGCCCTCTTTATTTAAACATTAATATTTAAGGACTCCTTTTACATAATACATAAGGTTTACCTCAGTTCAACCGCCTCCAGTAAAGCGTTAAAACCTGAGCCATTTCAGACAAACTCTGCAGAGGAAGAGGAGCCTCTTATCTCTACTCCCTTCTCTGGAGTCAGGATCTCTAAGTGTTTTCTTAAGGAGGACCAGAAAACCTCGACCTTCACCCCAGCACCCATTGCATTACTGTTGCCTCTCGCAAGAGAATGAATTTATTTCTTGTATTTATTTATTAAATTATTTTCCCCGTGCTGAGTCTGTTTTGCCCGTGATGGTAATTGCTGAGTGACCTCCCTATCCTTATCTCAACCCACAAGCTTTTCATCACATTTTCTCTCCCCCTGTCAAGCTGAGGATGGGGAGTGATGGAGTGGCCTTGGTGGACGCCTGGTATCCAGCTGGGGTCAACCCACCACAGCCAGTACGATGCCATTTCCAAAGTGCAGTCTTTGGGCGTGTGACACTAAAGCATTTGTAATGTTATCCTGATAATCTGTAGTGATTTGAAATCCTATTGTAGTTTCTGTATCACCAGTTTTATTATTCGATTAAAGTCCAGCAGAGCATTAAGGATTACATTTGACTGAGGATGAATGATTTACAATTAGTTAGGAAAAATAAAGGTATTAAGGATTGTGCCAGGTTCATTTATTTGACAAATGAGTGTAAAGCTACTTACAAAAGCACCTGGATCGCAATATATTTTGTAGAAGCAATGAAGAAAGTAATTAGTATGAGAACTGTAAAAACAGTGCCAGGAGGTATAGCTAAGATTTAGCTCCCCAGGAATGCAGGAGCTGACTTCTGCCACACTCCACACTTGTGTTGGGTCCCCACCCCATGATTGATCAGGTGGTGACAGTCACCATCCTGAGGAACCCACAGGTAAGGAAGACATAAGACATTGTACTTGGGAGTTAAGGCATGGTTTGGCGGTGTCCAGCCTGGGATTTGTACAAAGGGATCATTGTGATTATTTTGTGTTGTAATAGCCTCAAAAATATTTGACCACGTTTGATGCTTTTGAATGGAGAGGGCAAAACATGGAAGATGTAGTCCCATGAAGAAAAGATCTGTTTTGTGAAAGCACTTCTTCACGTCCCGATAACTTTCCCCTTAAACTTGAATCAAAATTAATTTCTTGAATAACCAAACAGGTCATCTTTAATTTCTCACAGCTTTTTGACACAGAGTCTTCTCAACAGAAAACACAGTCTAAGGTTAACTGGGAAGTGAGATGCTGACTTTTGAAGTGCAGGTAAAAATTTGTGCCATGAGCATTCATCCTGTATCAACCACTGCAGTGCTGTATTACATAGGGATTCAATTAAGGAATTAATCAGTGGTTTGAAACCCATGGGTTGCAAATGCCAAGCTTTTAGTATTTTACAGTTCACTGTCAATAATACTACAGTAACGTTGACATCTAGCTTTTTAAAACACTGCACTTTCCTAATTTGTTTGCATTGGCAACATTTGGTGATTTCACAGTAGTGTAGGAAACACCTAGTGGTGATGGATTGAAGCCGCTTATGGTCTGTTTTAATTTGATAATGATATCGCTGTGTCCACAGGATGGACAGCGTAAAGCACAGCGTTGCAAACGTAGAGAAACAAGCCCTTCCCAAAAGTCTGATTATGCAGATTTATGTCCATAGATATTCCATAGCTTAGGCTTTCTGAGTTTAAGTGTTACGGAGTGTTCATATGTTCCCTATCCATTACACACTTCACATAGCTGTTAATTGTTTGCATTCCGTATATTTCAGCAGCGCTAAGAATTTAGTTAAACTTCTAAACGTTGAAGGAAAGGTATCGCTGGCCACACTGAGGTGGGGAAGACAAAGAGATAATAAGCCTTACAGCTGATATTCTTGGATCATTTCTAGCTTCCATTAAGGCTAATTGGTATAGCTTTTTTGTTGACTTCTTCAGCATAGCAGCGGTTACCTCTCTATATCCGGGATTTTTTTTCAAGTATCTTCTTCGTGGATGTGGAAGACATACAGATTATGGCAAAGGCAGTATAAATGGGAAGTGTACCAACTCTCCAGCTCATCTGACAAATGAAAAGACCCTGAGTTTCCCACAGAAACTGTGCAGGCAATCTCTGTGCCGCTGCCAGTCTGATCCAGTGGGGAGCTCTGCAGACATTGGGCCTGAATCCCCGCCTCTCTTTGCAAGCCTTGGGGCTTGGTGATGGTATTTGTTACGGCTCCCTAAAGAAGGTAGCGGTTCCCTTTGCAGTCTGTAGACTCCATGGGGAGCTGCATTTCCCATCTTTTGCTACAAGAGAAGTGCCCAGCCATGAACATATCTAGAGACTGGCCAGGGAGCTTCCCCTTGGGAGATAGTTTTTTGGGGTTTTTTAAATTCTCATTATTAAAAAAGATAACATGATTGGAGAACATAAGAACTGTCTGAATGGAGACATAAGAACTGTCTTGGTTCTTACAGAATCATAGAATCATAGAATCATTGTCTGAGTTGGAAGGGACATTTAAGATCATCTGGTCCAACCATCAACCTAACTCTGATAAAAAACGTCACTAAACCATGTCTCTAGACACCACGTCTACCCATCCTCTAAATACCTCCAGGGATGGTGCCTCAACCCCTTTCCTGGGCAGCCCATTCCAAGGCTTAATCACCCTTTCCATGGAAACCTTTTTCCTAATCTCCAACCTGAACCTCCCCGGTGCAACTTGAGGCCATTTCCTCTTGTCCCATCACCTGTGACTTGGGAGAAGAGACCGACCCCCCCTGGTTACCCCCTCCTTTCACGAAGCTGTGGAGAGCAAGAAGGTCTCCCCTCAGCCTCCTTTTCTCCAGGTTGAACACCCCTAGCTCCCTCAGTCTCTCCTCATCAGACTTGTTCTCCAGACCCCTCACCAGCTTCATTGTCCTTCTCTGGACCCACTCCAGCACCAAAATGTCATTTTTGCGGTGAGGGGCCCAAAACTGGACACAGTAATGTGTCGTTTATGTCTCTGATGATGGGGGTGCTTTTATGTCTAAAAGATGTCAATAGACATCTTCCACTGTAAGGAAAACTGCCCTCTCTCTCTCATTCTCTCTCTTCTCCTGCCAGCAGAAGTCAAGCCAGGTTAAAAAACCAAAGCAGTGGCTACCAGCAGGCATTGTAGTGACGCTTCACAGAGTGAATTCTGGCTCAGGAGGGCACTGAGCTGGAGACGGGGCATTTGAGCGAGAGGAGGTGCGTTTACATTAAAAGCTCAGAACAGATTTTACTTCCATGATTTGGTCCAAACGGACTTTTGATTTATTTGCACTTCTAGCATCCACAGTGTTATGTGGCAAGGACATCCACAGGTTAACAATATAGACATGTAAAAGTACTGCCTTTCTTTTATTCTGAATCTGTCAGCTGCTAGTTTCATTTGATGGTGCTCCGAGTGGGAAAGATAGTGAAAAATCATTCCCTGTGTCCTATCCCCATGACATACAGGATTTTAAAAACCTTTTTCTTTTTGCTTCTAGATCCACTGTTTGCAAGAAGGGGCTTTCCGTTTCCTCATAATGAACTGTTTGATACTTTGTATCCCCTTTGTTGCCATTTCATTGTTTATTTATTTAATTTCTGAGAGGAATGGAGAGAACTGCAAATGGGGCTCAAGACACAGGACGTCTTAAATTTATTTTAACGTGGCATAATAATGTTTTCCATTTATTTTGCTCTATTTTTTCATTAAAATTCCTAACTTTCTGTCTGCTTTAGCAGCTGCTGAACAGTGAGGTGATATTTTCATAGAAAATGTCATGATTACAGACTCTAATGGTAATAGTCTACTTTGGGTCCACCACTGTATAAATTAAACTGAAATTGCTTCTTCCTATACATAATGCCTCACGCTGATCTCTGCTGGATTTTTATCTGCCACTTTATTACCTGGACGCTCGGTGAGTACCATTCACATCACACTTATTATATCCTTTGGCGGCTCTTCATAATGACCCTAATTTTTAATTTACTTCGGTGACTAGCTTAGTACCCCTGCAAATATTGTCTGTGGTACCTACTTTGTTCCCCAAGACCTTTCTTAGATTCACCTGATGTTGTAAGAGTTTGAAAGAAAAAGGTGTACCGAGAGTGGAAATCTTCAAGAAACTCCTGCTAATGGAGGAAAATGTTCTCCTACCTTCCTTCTCCTCCTGGCTTCGTTTAGAAACAGAAAACCTCACAGAAGCTGAGAGAGGGAAGCTTAAGTACCAGTGGTAACCTTTCCCATTTCTTCCCTAGGTAATTGGATCTCTTCTGCAGTCAGAGAGACGTAATACATCAGTCTTCATACATCATCTCCATCAGCTAATTTGCCAGGCAAGTTTATGATCTAACTTAAAAAAAAATCCCCTGAGAAAACAAATAATTTCTTTTCCCAAATGCCTGGACTTGAGAATGCAGAATGCAATATTTGGGGTAGATAAGCAAAAAAGCTAAAGGCAAAGGCAATATATTAAAACTTGCTCTCAGTAAATTAAATGGGACTTCGGTTGTTTTCTTTAATGAAGGACAAAATGCAGTGGTGAACCTTGGGAACAACACCCTCTCCCAAGGCAACATAAGCGTGTTGAGGGGCTCTCATTCTCATCCAGTATCCAGATTCCCCAAGTCCATTTTTACCCTCTGCACCAGCCTTCTCAGTCCTTCCTTCCTTCCTTCTTTCTTCTGGCATGGAATTAATGCTGAAGCTAATTCCTCACACCTCCTCCTCTGTTATCTGTAGAGTCCTGCAGCCTCTACTCTACTCCTAAAAAAGCATGAGAAATATTTCCAGTACTAGAAGTCCTCTTTCTTCTGGGGACAGGATACACAAGGGGGGAATTTCCTACCTCTTCCTCTCAAGCAGACACGGGTTCTCCTCATGGAGCTTCAGCCTTTGCTAGTCCCATCTGTGTTCTCAGGCCCAAATTCTCATGATTCTCATGAAACTCATGAGTTTTCTCTGGCTCCCTTCTGCCAAGCTGCCCTGCATTCAGTGCTTGAGCCAGTATCTAATTTCACTAGCCACGGTTTATCTTGGCAGAACTCTAAAGGGGTTTAATTTGCTGATGTCATTTGTCTATTTAATTATTCTATTTCTACTTTTTCCTGTAATTGATGTCTCTGCCAGAATTGCTCTAGCTATTAACAGAATTGTGGTTATTTCATTAAAATCAAGAATGTTGAAATATGTTACGGTATTCTGCTTTTGCCCTTAAACATGAAAATACTTTATATAATTTCAAACCATTTATTATTATGTGAGAAGGCGTTTGATAGCCAGATACAGTCAGAATATGAAGGTTTTCCACAGTCAGATCAAAACCAATGCTGTTTTGATTTGAAACTTGAAATTACAAGTCTGATTTTGACAGAAAACACTTTCCCACACAGCCAGCTAAAGGAAGAGTTACTGTGTAAAATACTTACGTGATTAAAGCAGCTCATGAAATTCCCTGTAGATATTTTGTATTTTGTTTTTGGCTAGAATATATCTGTTACAGCACAAAGATAGGACAGTTATGAGTCAAGTCTTGGTATTGGTGAAATGGCAAAAAAAAAAAAGGAGTCCTTTCCCGTAGGTGGAATTTGAAATAGGATATTTTGATACTTTGCAGATTTCTTTATTCAGTCCTTATTCCACTCATTTCCCTAAGAACAGATCGAACGTGAGTGACATTTATGTGGATTGTTTGCATTCTCAAAAAAACATGAGGAGCTGGGATAGGCCTATAAGCTCCAGATAGCTGTTTAATTTTCTTTTTGTTGGCAGCTGGACGTTGCCACATTTCTGAAGTTTCTACAGACCTTTCACAGTTCACAGTGTAACATCTGCAAAAGTTACAAGATCATGTGCAGTCTTACTTTTGTTTTCCTTTTGTGCATAGGATTATCTTGTACTGGAATTCCAGAACAGCGGGAAACAGAAGTAAGCAAAAGAAATGCAAAACCGGCATGAACAATATTGGAAAATAAGATGGAAAGAAAGAAATCCTGCCACTTCTGCCAACCTAGGAAATATGAAAGCTCAAAAGTCGACGTTCTCGCAGTGAATTTTGATACATGGCTCGACAAGGATTATGACAGCACAGAACACTGATATCTCTCTTTTCTCTGTAACTGGAGGAGAAAGGAGTTTTTGTAAACCACCTCTAAAGTACTGGTACTTTTCTCAATCTGCTCTTTCTTGCTAGCAAAAGAAATCTAAAGCAATGACATGGGGAAAAATAATTGTCATGTTTTAAATGTATTTGTTGTGAGAGATTTGGTCTCAAGATACAATCTCTGCTACGTATTTTGAAAAAGATAGAACAATGTGGATCTCGTCTTCCCATAAAAGTCAAAATCTCAAATGAGATAGATTGTACTTTACGTAAAGGTCTGGATTAAAGTTCTCATTTCCAGAAATGTGTGGTGATTAAAGTAACCTAAAAATTAACAAAGGAGACATTGGAGCACCAAACCTGAGCCTTCAGATTTTAAGCCAAAAATCTTTGGGCTTTAATCCTTTATTTAGGGATTCACAGTCGTTTCTCTATAAGAGCGCAAATATCTCAAAGGACCAAGAATGTAAAAATTGCTGCTTGTTTGTTTGTTTGCTTTGCTTTTTTAAATCTATCAAAAATATCTATTCTTTAATGAATCTTCAAATTCTAAAAAGTTTATATAGTTTGGTTTTGTTTTTTTTTTAAGAAAGTAGCTTTCAGAATTATCCTCAATTATCCTTATGCATAACTCTGATCTGGAAAAAAAAATCATATTCTCTGATTGATTTTCATCAGTGGGAGTCAGTTGTTATAAACTAGCTCATGATTAAGTGCATGGCTGAATTGACACCATACTGAGATTGGGACTTACCTCAACTAAATTTACCCACCTACGAGTTTGGCATCTGTGAGGTGTTCCAAAAAAGGTAACTTTAGCTATTCAAGCTTTCTAAGCTCCCTCTATAGTTTTCTACAGGTTCAGAGCCAAAAATGCTAATTGCTCTGCATTGACCCTTGGAAGCCTTAGTAAATGCTTCTCCTTTGTCATCCCCCCTCCCGCCTTACTAGCTCTCCTTGTGTTTCATCTGGTCATAAAGTTTCTTTTGATAGCTCCTACGGAAAAAAAGATACAGAGTGTATCATCAGTAAGTTCACAGATGACACCAAGTTAAGCGGGAGTGTTGATCTGCATGAGGACAGGGGAGCTCGACAGAGGGACTTAGATTGGATGGATGNAGAGTGATTGAAGGAGCTGGGACTGTTTAGTTTGAGGAGGAGGAAGCTGAGGGGAGACCTCATCCCTCTCCACAAATACTTGAAAGGACATTGTAGAGAGGTTGGTGCTGGTCTCTTCTCACATGTAATTAGTGATAGAAGGAGAGGGAATGGCTTCAAGCTGCAACAGGGTAGGTTTAGTCTGAACTTTAGGAAAAAAATTTTCCCAGAAAGAGTGGTCAGACCCTGGAATGGGCTGCCCAGAGAGGAGGTTGTGTCGCCATCCCTGGCTGTGTTTCAGAGTCGTTGAGATGTGGTGTTGGGGGATATGGTGTAGGGGAGGAATTTGTAGAGTAGGGCTGATGGTTGGACTTGATGATCCCAAGGGTCTTGTCCAACCTGAATGATTCTATGATTCTATGAAAAAAAGGACAACCATCTCACTCTAAAACAGGTGGAGCAGACAAAGCTCAAGAATATTGTGAGCTTGTAGCTTGAGTCTCTCTTTTTTCCTCCATTGCTGAATGTGATTTCTGGAGAAAATGGAGGAAACAAGTTAACAAAAAGTTTGCTTCAGAGGTATTGACAGTCTTGAGGGAGCTTATGTCTACTTTTCTCAGAAAGAAATCCAGATTGAATATATGGAAGAAAAATGGGTCGTAATCACTTGCACTGTGTCCCTGTCTCAGCTGAAATAAATAAACACATGGATACGGATCAGGTTTAAGCTGAAGGTTTACTTTGGACTAAAATAGTTGGCTGAGAACAATGACTGGAATGAACAATAATACCAGGGAGGCGTCTCATCCTGGTAGCGCTTATTCCCATACACTGATACCGATACAGTGAATGCCTTTAAGTGGTATGAAAACAAGTCAACAAAGCAGGGAGAAATATCTGTCATTAATTTTTAAATGAAGGACACTGCACACAATTTATATTATAACATTCTTTTTCAAGAAACTCATTATGACAGTATTGGCTGGGTTGTATTAACATCTTTATGGAACCTGTGATTTACAAGACACTGCAACTATATAAATTATATAGGCTCTTAGTCTTTGAAGCTAAAACTGCAATGGTGTCAATCTGTGTGCAGTTTCATTTCTAAAGAATGTACTGGAAAAGTGACAGCTATGATAACCACGGGCTGGAAGAGAAATAGCTCAAATGAGAAATTTTCCTTGGCATACGCTTTAATGATTTTATATCACAGGGAGCTACATTTTAGTTCTGTCCTGTTAACTGAGTATAAACCACACTGTGTGAAAACTAGTGAGAGTCTGTATGTTCTCCCTTAGCTTTTATGCCTGGTGCTGTGATGGGGCTATTGACAGTTGTTTTGTTCAGCTGATTTCCAGTATGTTCAGGGAACATAAGATGCTTTGGGGGTGGATGAAAGGCTTAACAATGAGGCTTGCAGCTATTTCTGTGAGCGTGCAAAGGCCCCAAACAGGCATAGAGGCACAGAGTAGATCATATGGCCATCAGTTGTTAATTGAAAATGAGGCCTTTTTCTGGAAAGGCAGCCCTAGGCTCCCTCCTTTGCCTTTTTCCCCACGTTCAGAAACCATATGATTTTGGTAATGACCTTCCCACAGATGTCATCTCCAACAGGACGTTTTCTAACTACTTTTCATGAGAAATTACAGCCTCTAACTGGCCTTTATGAATTTGTTCTGCCCATAAATAAGGACCTGAATTCTCTTTTTGTTGATAGGCAATGCCTGAAACGCACAGACCTTTCCTCAAGTGCAACACAACATTCATCCAGTAAAACACCTGAGAAAGACAGAGAGGTGCCCATGGTGAGGGAGGCTGAAAGCCCAAGTGTGCTCCGTTGCGGATTCTCCATCCTTGAAGATGTATGGGATCAACTGCACAGCTACCAAGCACAAAGCTTTGTTTTGCAATCGTGTAATAACACTGAACCTGGAATTTAAGACAGTATTTAAGACTAGCTAAACTGATTTTATCCCTTTCGTTAAGATCTGCAGCTGGGGCCTAAAATCAACATGGGCAGAAACATCCTCTACCATCCATTTCAATTTGACTGTCCTGTGCTGTGGATGAAAGAGGAATAAGAAAGCTTTGATTAAACCAATGTACATTTCTTTGATCATCTGACACAGGGTTAATAATTCTTTGGTCCTTTAACTTCCATGATTTGACTGCCTCGTTTCTAAATTGGGTGATCTGGCCAAGCGATGGCTTAACCATCACTTTATTTATTTTATACACTATTTTATACACTATTACACTACACTATTTTATACACTTTATGTATTTTTAACCCACCATGATTCCATATCAGTTTCAACCTTGATTTTAAAAATTATATTAATTCCTGTTGACCTTTATAGCACCTTAAGTCTTAGCAATATTGTCACTTCTGCAATGTTTGCATATTACAAAGCAATGGAATTTTCTTTTGCAAACATTAGCAATTCACAGCAGTAACCAATTAATCTTATCTCCTTTTAGAATTATATGTTAAAAGTCAAAACAAAACTTCTATTGAAGCAAAATAGGAACATTTTATAAAGGGGAAATTTTCCTGGAGTTATCTCAAAAAATGGTCCATTCTGGAATTACTGAATGAGACTAACCAGTTGCTATTCTGTATGTTTTAGTAGAAAGAGCTGAGTCAGTGGAAGCAAATCCAGTGTTTCCAGTTCTTCCTGGCAAGCGAGAGAATAAAGAAGCAAAAAATGAAGTCAGGATCATACTTTGGGAATAGCATCATATTTTTCTAATGAATCCCATTCAAGAATATCTTAATTGAATATTTCAGAGTTAAGATAAGAATGCTACTAAGCAGGAATGCAATTTGCTGAAGTCAACAAAGCATGACTGTGCTAACATACATAAGAAAAATTCAAAGACATTGGATTTCCCCCTTAGTCTAATCTTATTCCCTCTGGACTTTATTTTCTGTGCTTCGGTTTTTAACCTCAGAGTCACGCTCACATATTATTAAATGGCTAACAAATTTTGTTGAAAAAGCTTTGCTTTCTGTAGCGCAGGGAATAATCTGGAGGAGCAGTCTACCTCCTGTGGGGAATTTTCCTTATTGGAAGCTGCTGTGACCTCCACTCAAACAGTTTGCACACGTAATTGCATTTGTGATGGGCTGTGCTTGTACCCATAATTTGAAAATAATCAGAGGGTGGTAGTGAATTTTGTCTGGAAACGTGACCCATTACGTTTGCTTCTTTAGTTTTACATCATGTACATCAAGCACATGATGGATTTTTGTGCCATAGGATACTCCAATTAATCAAATTACTTAATTATGCCATTTACATTCTTACAGATGCCTGCATTACTTGGCCTTCTTTGCAAATGCACACGTATGTCCTGTGTGCAAAGTTTCGTATCTATGTATAGTTATGCCAGTGTTTACCCTGTTCTAGACCCGTGTAACCAGCTTGGAAAGTTTGAATAAACTGCTGGATGAACCTCAACGGAGAGAAATTTATGAGGTTTACAAAGGGCAGATGGCCCCCTTCTAAATATTGCTAGATGCCACCTCCCCGTTCAGACCTTCAGCAGGTGCCAGGGAGCAACACAAACACATTAGCCCTAAGCCAAACATACCCAGCTGTGGAAAATTTTGGCACCTACCAATGTGCTAAAACCAAGCCAACCCAGCTGGGTCTTTCCTTTATAACTCCTCCCCTGTGATTTGATAGATCCTGCAGGAAAAGTGCAGAAAAGTTGATGGAGATACTAACAGCCCTGGAGCTTCGCTCATCTGCTCTGAGGTTTGTATATTTGTGTATATATATATATATATATATCACAGAATCAGGGAATTGTCAGAGTTGGAAGGGA
>VXBJ01000167.1:166494-177635 GCA_013400055.1 Nycticryphes semicollaris | reverse complement strand
GCTCCAACCCCTCCATCATCTTTGTTGCCCTAAGCTGGACTCTCTCCAGTAGTTCCTGGTCTCTCTTGAACTGGGGAGCCCAGAACTGGCTATCTGCTCCATCACAGGCTGGAGTAAATGGCCACACACTGCAAGACCTACCCAGCATTAAGAAAAAGGAATTTGAACAAGGAATTACAAACGAACCAGAAGAGGACCTCATTGCCTTGGGACCCTCTTTCTCTGGAGGAGTTCTACATTGTCCTGGAGGACTCCTTTTTATTTTGCTGTTTGCAACCGGGAAGCCTTTGCCCTGGCTGGGTGCTTGTTTAGCTTGGAAGGCCAAGGCCATTTTGTTCTGTAGTAAGTCTGTAGATTAGGCATATCGTCTTCAGCATGTATTTGCCAAAGTAAATCAAAGGACCGGGCATTTCCATATGTTTTTTGGCATTCTATAGCTCTTTCTCTAATCTGTGTGACTGCAGCCAGCTGCCCCCTACTGCTACTCAGCACCAACCATCAAAGGGCAAGAAAGTACAAAGCTGATACATGGTAAATTTTTTTTTTTTTTTTAATAAAAACCCAAAATATTAGAGATAATTGAAACACAGAGCAATGTCATCAAATCAGTTCTGAACAAGGAAAAATGGGAGAAGGCTATCTGGAACAGCAAAGGTATCTTTGGTGTTCTTGCATAAAACTGCTGATATGGCTAAATAGGTTTAAATGCGAACTGCTTCTAGACTGGAGCTTGAATGCCAGTTTACAAATGAGGATATATTTTTAGACTCAGTTCATGGATGGCTAAGAAAGAGATTTTCAAAAGGAAATGCGGAGCTGTTGCTGCAACAGTGTGCTGTCAGTAATGGTGATTAAACCAGCATCGGTATTGGCACCAGCAGAGCAACTGCATCTGTTTAAATCTCTTCCAAAACCAGCATTGTGGCAACTGAGGTAATGTATGTGTGCTGGGATTTCACCCCATGCCACAAAAATTCATTTATTATCTGTGTTATTCTTGCCTATAAAGTCTCCGTCTTCAGCCCGGACTCTGCAGACATCTTCTGATAGAGGCTGCAAATGGGACACAGACAGAATCAAAGCTACAGAGAGATACTTGAGGCTACTCACATCTCGAGTGCTGTGTCCAGTTTTGGACACAAAAAAACCCCATTGAGGTGCTGGAGCAGGTCCAGAGAAGGACAATGAAGCTGGTGAGGGGTCTGGAGAACAAGTCTTGTGAGGAGAGGCTGAGGGAGCTGGGGTTGTTCAGCCTGGAGAAAAAGAGCCTGAAGGGAGACCTTCTTGCCCTCTACAGCTCCCTGAAAGGAGGGTGCAGAGAGGTGGGGGTTGGTCTCTTCTCCCAAGTCACAGGTGATGGGACAAGAGGAAATGGCCTCAAGTTGCACCAGGGGAGGTTCAGGTTGGAGATTAGGAAAAAGGTTTCCATGGAAAGGGTTATCAAGCCTTGGAATAGGCTGCCCAGGGAAGAGGTTGAGGCACCATCCCTGGAGGGATTTAAAAGCCGAGTTGACACAGTGGTTAGAAACATGGGTTGGTGATGGTTTTTTATCAGCGTTAGGTTGATGGTTGGACCAGATGATCTTAAATGTCCCTCCCAGCCCAGACAACTCTATAATTCTATGATCACAAATAGGCTATGCTTGCTGTGATAGAGAAGGATTATCCAGGGAGTAGTCCCACAGCTTCTGGCAATAATCAGAATAAATGTATAAATGTTTGCCTCTGCTGAGAGTGAGGTGAGGTTTGTACAAATTCAAGAGGCAGGGAAACCCCACCTCAGGGAGCTCTGACAAAACACACCGTTAATGAGGCTTTGGTAACTGAGTGACGTGCAGTTGTTAGTTTAAAAATCTTGGCTGGGCAGAGGTATGTGGATGGGTGATAATTCTTAAGATGAGTATCAGTTTTCCATTACACGTCGGGGCTATAATTTTCCATTTATTTTAACTTGCATGAAATTAATTCTAAAGTCAATCTTCTCACATCTGTTTTGCTTTAA
Organism: Nycticryphes semicollaris; assembly: GCA_013400055.1. Classification (NCBI taxonomy): domain Eukaryota; kingdom Metazoa; phylum Chordata; class Aves; order Charadriiformes; family Rostratulidae; genus Nycticryphes; species Nycticryphes semicollaris. The sequence continues at coordinate 175,633 of VXBJ01000167.1, read as the reverse complement.
TACAGTTAAACTATGCAGGGAGACTAGGGACCAGAGTGTTAAGCAGAAGCGAAAAATGTAATGGGTAGAGGAAGAGAATCTAGGTGGTTATTGGATCTCCACCATCGTTTTTCTCTCCTGAGACCTGATACAAAGGCCTGGGTAGCAAAAACACCCTCTCACTGGCTTGCTTGAGCTTTGAGTTTGTCTCCCACACCTTATCCAGCAAGCAGACCATCAATGGGGATGAATATTACATCAGCATCACATAGTCCATGTGATGGAGTGGTTGGACCAGCCACCGAAGATGGATTCTACAGTATGTTTAATTCAAAAAATGTCATTCAAAAGGAAAAGTGTGGGCACGATGGGATGGCAAATAAACCAAAATAAACCAATATGCTGCGCTTGGTTTGATGATACCTCTCTGATATAAACTGCTTCCAAGTGTCACTAGTATCCCGCTCTCCAGTGCATGTTTCATTGCAAGAGTTATAGCCAGCTGGAGAGTCTTGAGGCAGAAAGGAACAGAAACACAGAACTTTCTCCCCCAAAAATTCAGGTCACAACATGGTTAACTCAGCTCTTGTTTCTCCAACGACTCTCCAGACTTACCCTCAAATGTACAGCTTTCCCAAGCAACATCTGAAAAAGACTACAAGAACTTGTTTTCTAATTTCTATCTTGTTTTGTTTTGTTTTTGTTAGGGCAATTAACATATTTTGTTAATTCACCTGCCACAGGAAGAATGTGTGCTGTAGCTTGCTCCTTCTGTCTGTCCTTTGTCACTGCTCTGCCGGGAGAGGCCCCAGTGAGTCTGGTTGTGACTGTGTGAGGATGCACCTTGCCTGAGCTTGGGAGTGAGATGAATGACAGTGAAAGAGGATGGGTTGGAGGACAGTCTTAGGACATGTTTTGACTAAGATAAAGGTCAAATTTAGCTCAGGCTTAAAAAAAAAAAAAAAAAATTAAAAAGCTACATCATCCTTAGTATCTATTCTTAGAACCATAGGATTGTCTGGGTTGGAAGGGACATTTAAGATCATCTGGTCCAACCATCAACCTAACGCTGATAAAAAACCATCACTAAACCATGTCTCTAAGCACCAAGTCTACACGTCTTCTAAATACCTCATGGGATGGTGCTTCAACCCCTTCCCTAGGCAGCCCATTCCAAGGCTTGATAACCCTTTCCATGGAAACCTTTTTCCTAGTCTCCAACCTGAACCTCCCCTGGTGCCACCTGAGGCCATTTCTTCTTGTCCCATCACCTGTGACTTGGGAGAAGAGACCGACCCCCCATTGGCTACCCCCTCCTTTCAGGGAGTTGTAGAGAGTGAGAAGGTCTCCCTTCAGCCTCCTTTTCTCAAGGATGAACAACCCCAGCTCCCTCAGCCTCTCCTCATTAGACTTGTTCTCCAGACACCTCACCAGCTTTGTTGTCCTTCTCTGGACCTGCTCCAGCACCTCAAAGTCTTTTTGTTTTTCTGTGTGTGTGGTAAGGGGCCCAAAACTGGACACAGCACTTGAGGTGGGGCCTCACCAATGCCCAGTGCCTGTTTATGTGTTCCCTTTGAGGATGTTTCTGCCTGTAACCTCTTGAGAACAAGGCTTGTCTGCCAGAAATCCTTAGGGAATAGCACAGCCAGAATGACAGACAGGAGATGGCATTCTGTGCCAATACTGCTGCAGAAGGCCACACCGAGTAAGTGCAAAGGGGAGCCTGATTATGGCAAAACCTTTCTGCCTTCCCTCCCCTTGCTGAACTATTCACTGGGTTGTGACCATATGGAAATGATTCCAGCAGAAAGCCTAAAACCTACAGACAGCTTTAAAACTATTAGAAATATGCAGAGGCTTTGAGAGCCAAGAAGGACAGCTCTGAGTATTTACTTCAATCTCCTGCATAGCCTCACCCAGAAAAAGAGCTGCCCCGTTCCTTTAGCTGCAGCTGTACTTCCCCGGGATACCCACAGGACCGAGTCCTGCCTGACACCATGGAGAGAACACGGGAAGGGAAGAAATGGGAGAGAGCTACCTGGGATGCAAAACAGAGGATGGAAGATCACATTTAAAAAAATGCATCCTGGACCTTGTTTGGTCCTCCTTTCTCCAGCCAGCTTCAGAGACCCAAAGATAACGTCTGCTTAACACGCTCTGGACAGCAGACCAAGGCATACTTGGCAACCCCGATGCTCTGTTCACCACTGGTCTTGGCAACTTGTTTTCCTAACAATAATTAGGGCTCTGAGAGGTATAAAATGCCTGTCTTCGTTTCAGTGGAATATTAAGCTTGAAGTCTAAAGTGAAACCTTAAAAGTTCCAACATTAGTAGCTATTACGCTCTTAATAATTTTAGCAGAAACATCCAGCTATTTTGGGGTGGTGAATGGAATTTTGAAGTGGTATCACCAGGTTTTCTTCAAATCTGATTTCGCACCTGGGAAGCACAAAGAATAAACCAAAAAGGTTTGCCTTCTGATGCAATGCTATTCTGGAATGTGGTTAAGCAAACGGTTATTTTAAAGTGTGGGTTTTCCCTCAGGTTTGTTGTGTTCAATTTATAAGCCATGCAGCTATAGCTGAAAAATTAATCTCTTGCTCTCCTGCATATGTTTGTGATGGAAATAAAGGGTTTACAGCCACCTTCAGATAACACTGACAATAAAGACAATATTCCTTAGTCCCCATGGATTAAGGCCAACGTCCCCATATTATCTTTTCTTGAGCTCTTGAAAATTGCCGTTTCTGCGACTGAGCTTTTCCTCCTTTTTCCACACTTCTAGAGGAAGATTGTTTCCATATTCTGCTTGGAAGTACCATAGGCACTCAATTTTATGCCAACTGTCACTTTTGCTCTTCTAAGGTATTGCTGTTAAATCCCTCTGATTTCTGGGACTTTTTAAGATGCGCATTTCGCTGCTGCTGACTCTCTGCTGATTTGAATAACGAGATTAGGCACCGTGTCCCTCACCAGTTCATCTTTCCCTGGAATCACTTTCCCCTCTGTTGGGTCAATCATGCTGATGGTAGCTAAAATCTTACTTTTTATCTAACATGTCAGCGTCACTCTATTAACTTTCCTCTGCGGTGTGCTCTTTCCATTAGAGGAATTTAGAGGCTTGGGGAGGGAATGAATATTCAGCTTTAGCCAGGCAAAGTCGGGTTTGGGTTTTTTTCCAAGGCTTCCCAGAGTCTCTGGTCCTGCACTTGTTTTCTCCTCATTTATCCATATCATAGTGTGCTGTATTACCATCTACAGCTCACTGATTTCCCAGTAAAGCTGTTGGTGCGCTGGGCACCACAGGAATGCCAGTTGGAGGAAATTGTTTCCTTCAAAATAGTAGGCTCTCAAAAATGGTGTGGGGTTGGTGGTTGTTTTTTTTTTTCCTTAACAGCACCTGCCTGCAACCTGCCAACACGTTGTGTGTATAAAAATATTTGCCATCTGACACATCTCCAGAAGTTGCTCTCCTCTTGGAAATTTTCTCCGTGATGCTCCACATCAGGTAGGAATTGTGGGTTCTTGCTTTTTTTAGCAGCGATGAGTGAACAATTGACTCTGCTTTTCTAGTAACCATATGAATGTCAAGAATAACGAGCCCGTCCAGCTTCATTTTCAACTGCTGTGCTAGAAGGGAGACAAAATAGATAAAAAGCAGGAGTTGGGTGATGGCTCTTCATTCGCATCCGTTCTGCGCAGTTAGAAGAGCCTCTCTCCCATGGATCACATGCTTAGACATATCCACATTTATTTTTGCTTGTTGCCTGACTGAAGAAAGAACCCTCTTGATTTGACCACAAGCCTGACATGGTTTTAACTCAGCGGTGAGACTTTATCTGTTTGTACTACCACAAAGTGGGTCTTTTCAAGTCTGTTATTTACCCATAAACTCATACTGTGAAAATCAGGTCACAAGAAGACGCCTCGAGTTTCACATTCCTCCTTCTTTTTGTCATCTCTAAGTTCTTGTGTTGATGGTGTGGCTCTCATTGCTGATGTCCTTCTTTCCGGCACCACACTCCCTCGTACACCTTTACCTGATTTAAAATGAATAGCAACCTCACCAGCCTGGACTGTAATAATCCATTGGTCTGTGCAGAACCCTCCTGAGCAGCGATGCTGTGGTCATCCTCTCTCCTCACTGGGGTGCACTCTTAAAAAACAAATGATGCGATTTATTGCGGTTCTTGCGTCTTTTCCAAGTCCTCAAAGGCAGGGTCTCTAACAGAGATCTGTTTCATTCAGTCTTTTAGTCTAAATGGTCAGCATTGTGTCACTGGAACCTCTGAACAGCACAATAACCAATCCCAACCGGTCCACAAAACAAAAGGGCTTCTGTGGCAACAAGCTGCCACAGAAGAGACACTACCATGGAGACCATTCTTGATCCTGTGAGAAAGATCCATTGTATTTCACATCCTTTTGTTTGGAAAGCAGTAGGAATTATCTCATGTCCATTCATCATGAGCCAATGAGTTACCCCAAGTGTAGTGTTTGGGGACTGGAAATGTGTTAAAGCTCATGAAAAACAGTCTTCCTGGGAGAAGAAAAGTAGGAAGGAAGTGAAACATACAACATCAGCTGAGATGGAAGAGCATCCAGCAGCAGCTTGAGAATTAAGGTGCTACTGTTCAAGTAATCACTAGTTTTGAAATTAGGTACATATGTAGGTGTATACATGAGTAGAGGAAGGATTGAAGAAAGGGAGAGATTAACGCTGACTGTGGGGTATGGCAAGGGGCAACGTGCTGAACTTTTAATTTGATTATAGGCATTTGCATTCTTTTAGACATCTATGAACCTTGTTTTAGTTTTCCTGAGTTGTACTTGCCTGTTTTCTCTTCCCAAAAGCCCTACTTCAAAGCACATTTTGTGGGCATGAGTATCTGCCCGCTGAGGCGTAACGCACCGCGTGGAATACAACAAAGAGACTGTGGACAAGGCTACAGTCTCTGCCACCATCAAATATTTGGTGCCACCATCAAATATTTTTCACTTTTGCAAGACCCACGTGAGAGCAGAGTGTGTTCCTCCAGCATCACGAGGCCAGATGACGTTACAGGAGTGTCCTCCCAGCTGTAACGTCCACACTCAGCATGTGTCACCCAAAGGGAAATTTGAAGCTCTTACCTCAAATTTCTACCCAAATAAAAATTCTAGGAAGATCTTATTTGGAAACATTTTGTAGCTCATTTTGTGGATTATGTCCCCTAAGAAAAGAACACTACAGTTCTGTGAATTCACTCAAATGCAGGGGACAAATCCGATTGATAGTTTTTTCCTTTATTTTCTTTGTAGATATGCAGGAAAAATTTTGATAGAAATCGGTACATTCTTGATGTTAATACCCATTTGCTTTTTTTTCCCTCTATTTTTTTTTAGGTGTCATTCTTTCAAAGCTCAGTTCCAAGTAAACATCTCTCAGTTAGTATATGATGTCAAGCTTATTTTTGGAACACACAGAAATACCAAAAGGGCTCACTAATCTTCTATTGAGATAAAATTACCTCTGAAGGATAAAATTAGCATGCTGGAACTTTTCCAACAATTATATTTTTACAGCCCTGTCATGTATATTATACAGTGTGTTTCTAAAGAATCAGTACTCTGTAGTATGCATTCCTCATGTCTTTTGCAAACTGTATTTTGAGGAAAATTTTAATTTGAGGAAATTTTTTGAGGAAACTTTTAATTGCAAGAATTAAAATATTAGTAATGACCCAGGTTTCAACAAAAAATGGCTTAAAATAATTTAAAAACATGAATATGCGTTATGCTCTGAAAAATGGGAAACAAAGTATAGGACTAAGGGATGAGTTCCTTACTCTTTGCATCGCTGCTGGTCTCTTCTCACAGGGAATAAGCAAGAGAATGAGAGGGAATGGCGTCAAGCTGCAACAGGGTAGGTTTAGACTGGACATTAGGAGAAAACTCTTCCCAGAAAGAGTGGTCAGACCCTGGAATAGGCTGCCCAGGGAGGGGGTTGAGTCCCATCCCTGAATGTGTTTCAGAGTCGTTTAGATGTGGTATTAGGGGATATGGTGTAGGGAAGAACTTTGTAGAGTAGGGCTGATGGTCGGACTCGATGATCCCAAGGGTCTTTTCCAACCTGAAGGATTCTATGATTCTTACAGAGGTGATAGGTTGCTGATAACCATCTGCTGTGTCCTGCGTTACTCAGCATATTTGTAAATGATCTGGAGAGAGGATGGGTAGCCAGGTCACAAAGTCTGATGAAGCTATTGAGTCATTTAGGTTAACAAAGACAAGACAACCTTGGAGAGCCACGGGCAAGTTTATGAAAGGGAGTGACTGAACAATAAAGTGGTGGATGGAGTTCAACGTAGATAAATACAAAGTGTTGCACAAGGCGGGAAATGGTCATTACTTCCGGTATGAAAAGCCAGGTTCTGACCTGGTCCTTACTTCTCAGGAGAGAGAGTCCTGGAGATATGAAATGGCTCCATTGGGAACATCAGCCTTGATGCTCAACATCTGCCAAAAAAATATAAAAAAAATTTTACAAGTGTTAGAAAATCAGTAGAAAACAAAACAAAGAAAAAATACCTTTCTGCTGCCACAGAAATCCGCATGTTGCTTGCATCTTGAGTATAGGTAATGAATGGTGGAAATATTGGTTGAGAGGGACCTCTGCAGGTCACCAAGTCCATCCTTCCACTTGAAGCAGGACTATTGCCTAGATCGGGTCAGCTGTGGCTTTCTCTAGCTGAATGTTGGAAACCACCAAGGATGGTGACTGCACAGTCTTTCTGGGCAACTTGTTCCAGTGTTGCATGATTCTATTGGTGAAGAATTTTTTTCTAATGTCCAACCTGAACATCCCAAGCTGCAGCTGCTGGGTCTCAACTCATCTGCCCAATACAAGTAGGTCTTGCTTCTTGTCTTCTACTTTCCATCACTGAGAAGTGTTTGGTTGCATCATCCTATGGATGCTGTTCTGTTCCTTACATGTCAGCAGTAGGATGGAAAACAGGAATGTCTTCCATGTAAAGCATGGCCAACTTAGCTAGAATCCTTCAGGGTGACAGAGGGGCTCCAGGGCATATGATGGGCACTTGTACATCTATAAGTGATTTGTAAAGGATGTATCTTCTGATAAAAAAACAGCGAGCATCACAGAATGACATGGGGCTGGAGGGGACCTCTGGAGATATCTAATTCAACCCCCCCTGCCAAAGCAGGTCCACCTAGAGCAGGATGCACAGGAACGTGTCCAGGTGGGTTTGGAATGCCTCCAGAGAAGGAGACTCCACCACCTCTTTGGGCAGCCTATTCCAAGGAGCATGAAACAATGCTAGCAGCAGTGAGATTGAAAATACACAAAAGGAGACAGGTTCTTGCACACCATGTGACTGACCTGGGGAATTTGTCACCACAGCAGGTGTAGATTCTGTAGATCTCTAGGTTTAAGGGAAGATGGGTGAGGGCCTGATGGACAAACTCAGTGAAAGTTTCTAAGGGCGTAGAAACTCTGTCTGCCTCAGAAAATCTCTGAATTTGAAATTTTGGTGGCAGGGAAAGTGCTGGAGGGGACTATTGCATGACCATGACCTTGGTCCAGCAAAATCTGACCCAGTATGGAAGCTCTTACCTTCAAGAAATTGCTTGTAAAACCTAACTACCTTACACTCATTTCTGTCTTGCCTTGTTAATTAAATTGGGAATTCTTCTCTTTGTTTTCTCCAGCACATGAGTAATTATTATTACTCTTTGGTTTTAAGTTGTACACACAAATAACAACAACAAAATCAGATCTGCAAAAAGAATTAGAATTTTGAAGAAATCAGCCTCAGTCTTCAAAATGAAACTGCAGGGTGCCGTTTCTGGCCAAAGCAGTATTTCCAACCTATTTATATAACTGGTTCCACTAAATTTCAGAAGTTAAGTGTTTGAAAGGAAGGATATGCCAATGATTAAGACGAGGAAACAGCACTCTGGAGATCTCGGTCTGATCTCTAGCAATGCCACAAATTTCCTGCAGGTTTTGGCAAATCAGTGGGGCCCTCTTTTCGTGTGAGCTGAGTTTTCAGATGAGCTCATTGGAACTACTCAGGTTAAGCACTTGCTAAAGCACTTAGTGAACCAGCTTTTCACGTCATGCATCTATGCAGCAGTGGAAAGGTTTGGTGAGGACCTTGTTGGCGTCCAAAGGGCCAACCTGCAGAGCAGAGACCGCCGCCATCACCCAAAGCTTTCTGCTTCAGGAGGAGATATGGAAAAGGCACCAAGGGAAGGGGAAGGCAGAAAGGCAGGGGGGAAAAGTGATGAGGAAAGGAGGGAGGTACTTATCACCCTGCCTCTGGGGGCTGGGGAGGAGAAGGGTGCTTCTGAGGAGCAGGGCACCCATGAGGAGAAGGATCAGGAGTGTTCCTGAAAAGTGGGGCACTCCTGAAGGTCGGGACCAGAAGTGTCCTGGAGGAGCGGGTCACCCTTAAGGATTGGGGCCAGGAGGGTCCCAGAGCAGCAGGGTATCCCTGAGGAGCAGAGCCAGCAAGGTCCCTGAAGAGCTGGTCCGGGAATGCGGAGCGCCGTCGGTTCCCTGAGGGGCGCGGGCTGGGAGGCGCAGATATGCCGGGGGGCAGGAAATCGCCTCTCGCCACAGCCTCAAGCCCCATTCCGGCCTGAGGAGCCGGCTGTCGCCGCCTGCCTTCCCCAGGAGTCCTACGGCAGGACGGGGAGGAGCGGCCCTCCCCGCTGCCACTGCCGTCCGGTCCCGTCGTGCCCGGCAGCCCCAGCCCCACGCAGGTGGCGCGATGCGGCGCACCCCCCGCAATTCCCTCCGGGACTGGGTCCCTCCGCCTCCTCACTTGTCTCCGCCTTCCTCCCCCCACCCTCCCCAACCCAGCTCGGGCAGGCTCTTCCGACCCGTCCCNCCCCCGCCTGGGAAGACCTGGCCGCTCCCCCCGCCCCGTCTTCAGTAGCCGCGGGCGCCGGAGCGGAGCGGGGAGGGGAGCGGAGCCCTCTCTCCGGGGCTGTCGCCGCCTTCCCCTCCGTTCGTCTTGCGGGGTGCCAGGTACGAAACAAACCCTTCCAGACACCCGGCCGCGGGGAGGGGGCGGCAGGCGAGGAAACTGCCCCTAGAGACCTGGGGTGGGCAGACTGGGAGATGGGGATGGGGGCTGGGGGGGGGTGCCC
>VXBJ01000167.1:78071-156223 GCA_013400055.1 Nycticryphes semicollaris | reverse complement strand
TACATATACTCAAGCCTCTGTGTCTGAGTGCATATGCATAAACACATGCAAATACGTGGGCTCATAGAGCGTGTGCCAATTTTGACTGGGTCAGGGCCTTCAGGCAAAGGAATGCAGGCACAAGAAGACATGGACAAACTGTTACTCCTGTTTTATCTGCATGCCAGGCAATGTTTCAGCCTGTCAGCTGGCCTAATAGAGAAAGATATGCTTTATGTAGGCATCGTGACCCCAGGGACTTCTGAAATAGTTCATAAATCAAGTACTTACAAGCCCAGGAGGTCAGTGTCCCACACAGAGCTCTTGGCACCAGCCACTACAAATGGATCAAGAATTTCTGAGTTGTGTTCATCTCGAATTTCCTCAAAAACCCCTGCGTTTCTTATCTAGTTATCAATGAGAAAATACAAGGAAGGGGTGTTCTTAGTAGGTCAGATCTGCTGTTGTCTAGGACAGCAGCATCAAGGCTGGGTTCCCACCCGAGAAGGGGGCAGAGCCTTTGTGATGTTTCCCCAAAGGATTTTTCCCTCTTTCAAGTACCGGCCTGTACATCATTTGTTTTCATCCGTACTAATACTTTTCCATAAGAGATGCTAGAGTAGATAATTTTCTTTAACTGTATTCCCTGGCTTTAGGGAAAAAAAAAGAAAAGCCAAAAAAAAAAAAGCCCCCAACTTGGTCAAATCCCTTTTCTGCTATGGGATTACTAGCAATTTGTAAAGTTAAAACTTTTTCCCTGGGCCAAAGGTGCATTTAATTTGGCACTCTGAGACATACAACGGAAGTCAAAGGGATTATCTGCAGTGTGAAAAATTCGTTAGGTAGCAAAATTATTTCTGTTGTATGAGGTGTAGAGTACCCAACGCTTTAAAAATTGCTTAAAGAAGCTCCTTGACTCAGTTCATAATTTGCCATCCAAATTTTGCAGATTTCTGAAGTATGAATCAGCACAGAATATGGCTTAAGTTGAAAAGTAGATCATCTGCCTGTGGAGGAGAGAAGCAGCTGGGGAGTCCCTCCTGTTCTGCTGCTAACGAAGCAAACGGCAATTAATCCAGAAAGAGAGAGCAAGAGAAGTAGATGGTACAGAAGACCAGGGAGACAGAGGTGGAATGGTAAGGGGTAAAGAAAGTGTGAAAATGATGAAATGTCTATGAGGTAGCAGAAGGCCCTATTGTGAGGAAGAGTAGGCAGCTGGTAAAGGCGTAACAGTATAAATTAAGATGTGAAAATCACGTTACATGAACCTTCTTCCTTGGCTGTTGGAGATGAGGCCGTTCTCCACAGCCAAGAGCAGCGAGGAAAGGGCTGTGAGCGGGCTCAGGTTCTGGCAGAGGCCACCAGCAGGCAGAGGGCTTATTGAGCCTGATCTAAAAGTCCCTGCCTGAAGTCACAGGGATTAGGCTTGGGCTCGTTGAGGGTCCATGGGAAGCAGCAGATCCATGTCCCGGCCAAAAGGCTGGGCAGCGTGAACCTCCCAAGCACAGCAGGTCGCCACGAGTGGTGTGAGAGAAGGGAGTTTCTTTCACTTCAGAGTTTCTCAAACCTGAAATTTTGTAGGGATTCATGTAAAGGCTCTTCCCCATTGGAAGGAAACAAAAAAAAAAAAAACCAAACCTGCAACAAATAAAAAAAACCTCTTGAGTGTTTAAATGTTGGCTCCATTTCTTGCATGTACCTACAAGTTCCAGCCAATAAATTGTTTCAAATACCTTCCGTTTGTGTTTGGGAGCTTTGTAAAAATTTAATCAACTCAGTTGATTAAACTGCTTCTAATTTTAAAGCACAGAATATTGCGGATTCTTCCATCTACAAATTCCTGGATTAAAGAATGAATTGGAAAAAAAAATAGAGCATTGTTAAATTGAAAGCTTAAAATTGCATATTAATCTCAAAGAATTTGGAAGTATGTTTGTGTCCCTGTTGCACCAGCCTTTTGCTCTGAGTAGGAGACAGCATTTAGGTTACAAAAAACTTCCAGAGGCAGTTTTGATGACTCTTTAATGTTCTAACCTTCAAACTTCAAAAAGTGTGGGTTTATAATATTTTCAACCACACAAAATGACAACTCTTTTGGGAAAATAAATGCAAACCTTTGCTATATTAAGATATTATACCACGTGCCTACTATCTTAATAAATATTTTCTATTGGTTTTCTTTTCCTCTGTCATGATGTAGTTTGTTAGCTATGGTGGTGTTACGCAAACTCCGTTCTCGAAATGCTTGTAACTGGTTATCAGTGAATCATCTGGGATGTGGTCTTACAAGATATTAATGTCTCTTCAAATTTGTTCTGGGGGGAAAAAAAAAACCCTCTCTGTCTACTCCTGTCTTCGAGATAATGACTCCCTGAGCAAATTTGATGAGTTAAAAAAAAAAAAGAGTTGGTTCAGCAAGGAAATGACTCACAGACTATGCCATGACTTATTAGTTCTGAAATAAGTAATTAGTTCTGTTTCTGCTATTGGCTATTGTATTTTCTGCCCCAGAGAGCTGTTGAACCAGGCCAAATTAGAAGTTCATAAAACACTGTAATTTTGGTTCTCAGCATTATCTTAACTCTGTGCCCTTGAAATTGGTGCTGATTTGATCACTGACAGTAAAAGGAGAGGGTTTTTTTTGGCAAGGATGAGAGGCTGCTGGAAGTATTTAATGGAAAGTTTAGAAATGGTTACAACAGTGATTAATGTTGTGTCTAATACAGGCCATATTTAACGGGTCTGGCAAGGGTTTCCCCACCAGCTCTGATGTCCTTACATGGGTGAGGAGTAAGGGCCACTGGGGAATAAATAGGACCAATTGCTTTGTCACCTGGACCAAAGGCTGGTAACGGGATCTAAATCTTTTCGTTACTTTCTGCCACCTTCTGGGAGAACATGTTGGTGCCTGAGAAATGTTTCTTATCCTCTATCCAGGGAACATAGACAGAGACCCAGGCATGACAGCCACATCCTCTGCAGGCCATGCCAAGCCACCTGCAGGGATATGGTTGCTCCCATGGAAGATACCTTCCAAGACGTGCTGTGAGTCTCACATTCCCATGGGCTCTGGGGAGCCTGAACCAGCATTGTATCCAAATCTATTCAGCCCTAAAATGTTCTGATAAGCCCAGTTCCTTGTGCAGGTATTTTCCCATCATACTTCCAGTCCCCATCATCTGTAACAAACGCTCTAAAGGCCTTCACCACATGATAGCAACTCAAACCCACCAAAAAAGTGGCATCTTATGCCAGTTATTAAGCAGATATTCCTGACAAACACTTCATTCCTCCTGCTTGGAATATGTCTCTAAGCCTTGATAATGGCTTGCCCTTCAGATATTATTGCTAAGGATAAAGATGAGATACACTGGAAAGGCTAAACACATATTTTACAAAGATTGTGCCTCTTGGCAGTTATGTACACATCATGGTTACTGCAGTTGCTATGGCTCTAGTTCTTTTCCATGTGAAAGAGTTTGAAAACATTGGCTGAAACCAAGTTGGGCTGTTTTTCAGGCAAATTACTCAGCTGCCCTTTGGCTGCAGTTGCAGCATTCTCCCACCCCTCCCCTCCAGTTTAATTCCCAGCTTTATGGATTAAAAGCTGGCTTTCAGCTTTGCTTTAATCAAAGATGAAAGCAGCCAGGAGGCAGCACATGGTGAAGGACCCTTCCTGGCTGGACCACTCTGTGGGCATCTTGAAGCGGGACAGGCCCCAGAGGGAGAAGAGGACAAGAGAAGGCAAAGGTAGAGACCATCAACAGCAAGAAAAATCACAGTGCCTTACTGAATGGAAGAACACATTATTTCTATTTTGCCTACAGTGAAAGGCAGCCCTAGTTTTTCCACTGCTTTGCCTTCTCTTCAATGATTAACTCATCAGCTAAATATTGTTGGCTCTTGAGCAAACCAACCCGCACAACAGTTGAGGGTATGACATGCCCTTGAACCCCCTCCCCAGCACACACACAAAAGAGAATGCTGTTACCCCAAACTAGTCATACAAAGGAAAAAAAAAATTAAAAAGTAAGGTCTAAGGCAAGGACCATATTTTTATTTAAGTAAAACAAGGGTATCTTGAACATAAAGGCAAGAGAGACTTTATAGCTCTGCGTGATATAGGGGTTTTTGTGCCACACTCGCCTGCACAGGACGTGGACGTGTTCCACAGCTGTGGTGAGTTACATGTTGAAAGAACAACCAGGTGCTGGTTGTCTCTCCCACCATGTCCCCCACAGGGGCAGGGATTTCCTGTGCTACCAAACTCTAGTGGCTTATTGTGAGTTTGGGCTCAGGCCTGCTCTTCATCAATGGTGGACACGAGCAGGGGCTTCAGGGCATGCGGCCACTGACATTTGAGGGTTTTATACATTTTCCTGTGTATATCCGTGGAGGATGTATGAAGTCATTCTTAATAATGCTGGGTTGAAACAACAAGCTCCAATAACCAAACAAGCTCCAATAACCAAACAAGCCCTGCATCACATCCTCCTCTCGTTTACAGTGGTGAACCTTAGAGGAAAACTTGACCCACCACATACTGTATGTATTTACTCAATATGGAGTGTTACACACTAGGCATTTATGATCTGTAAACAGGTTTATTTCTTTGAGAAAGAAATAAAAAGGAAGGCAATACTCAAAAGGGAAAGTAGCTTTGACAGGGTTCAATTTAGATATACTTTATTGCCTGTAAATTAACCTGTTACAGCAGGGATCTGTGATCCAGTAATGCTGCTTATACGACCGACACGCTTTGAGTCCTTCACTTCTTGCTTACTGATTTTTTTCTTACTGGCTGGGACTCAATAAAAATCAAGCATCTCTGCCATAAGCAATGTGAGGTTAGTTTTATGTCCATGCTATGAAAACACTGTGCACATGCCTAAAAATAAAAATAAAAGTACACCTGCCCCTAATTGTATTTTATTACCTTTAAAACGGTAGAGAATTGTCTTTATGGGGCTATGACTTTGGAAGCAGTTTTTGCTCGGTTCTTTTGATGTTCACATCCATGGTACACTGCACACACAAGGAGGGGCAGCCTTATGCTCATCTTCAGCTTGAAGGCTCTGTAGAGATTGCACTAGTTACCTCCAGCTGCGAGCATAAAAGAAATGCAATACATCCTCAGTTCAGCCTTCACCTTTGCATCCTCCACGTTAACGGCATCAACTTTGCCCCCCACCCAATGGTCTACACATTTACCACAGGGTAATGAAGCACCTTTTCTTGATTTTCTTTTTCATACGGGAAAGTTTACACACAGCCCACTTCTGAACTTGCCAATGAGCTTTCTTTTTTGGTTTTTTTTTCACCTTGATCCTATCCCTAGGAATTGCTCTTTATGCCTTTGACTTTTATCTTATGGCAACGATTTTTAGAGTGGGGAAAAGTCCTGGCTCCCCACTTCTCCAGTAATGTATGGACTTGATGGTGCTGCTCCCTACCATAGCAGCTGGGAAACACCTGCCTCAGTCCTACAAGGAGCAAACTCCATCAATTCCCTTTTTGCTTCTGGGTGCTGCTTCAGGCTGCTCTCCTTGGTCTTCAAACAGCTTTATATACGTCACTGCAAACAGCCGAGGGATGAAGGCAACTGGGGAACACATCCCCTGCTCTGCTGCAGAGCCCTCAGAGGAAATGCAGCCATGGTGGACCCAGGCATGGGCCTCCCAATATCCCCATCATGGGTCTACAGGCTCAGATATTCCCTCTCCTGTGAATCTTGTGCTGCGTCTCTCCCACCACACAGCACACCCTTCATCCCAGCCCATCCCATTCCATCCCATCCCATCCCATTGCATTTACTCCATCCCTTCCCATCCTCCCTCCAGGTAAGGAAGATCCTTGGTTGAGCAGCACAGTGCCAGCCAGAGGCCCAGCCAGGAGCTATGCCAATGGAGGGATTAGGGGGGACAATGCACCCCACCACTGGTGCTATCCATTGAGCAACACGGCTTTTCTGCCCAAGAGAAAGCACTTCAAAGTGCTATTAAGGTAAGAAGCTGCAAACAGAGAACTAAAGGCAAATCACTGCAAGCAAAGGAGCCTTGGCAGCTCCAGAACAACGCCTCCAGTCTGGAGCCAGCCTTGGGAAATGCTTTCACAAGCTCTGAGTCAACGTGAAGGCGGGCTGCCAGCCGAAGGAGTGATCTTGTGACGCCCCTTTACCAAACAGCTCTGGGCTTCCTTGGCCTGCCCCGTCCTCCCGAGGATGCTGACTCAGGGAGAGAGGTCACAGGCTCTGGACCCCGGCAGCAATCATGGGGTTTAATGTCCTAGATGCATGCTCCTCTCCAGGGGAAGCTTTATTTCATTTCAACTGGCAGCAAAAATAACAGTAATTTGATGCTATTAATCAGATCATACCAACTGGGCTGTAAATGGCTCCCATGGCTTCGCCAAGATCTGGTTTCAAGCAGTTTCAAACAAAATGGGAATGATCCCCAGCAGGGAGATGTGCCTTTGTGGGAGCCACATCTACTCAGGACCCAGAGAAATTCGGCAGGGACTTTCTCAGTGGCTGGCTGAGGCTGAGGTTTATCCCACCAGTGATTTGAACCCGCATCCAACGCAATGCCTGATTGCCACACCACAGCCATCTAGGGCTAATCCGAGCCATAAAGCCTGGAAAAGAAAAGCTATAGGTGTTGTAGGTGAGTGTTACCTGCAGCATTTCTTTACGTGCCATTCGCAAAAGAGAAAAATCGCAGCTCTACGGAAGGGGTAAGGCCTTCATATTCCAGGATGGAGAGTGAAGAGCACCTGCCTCTTTTTCCCCACCAGTACCATTAAACAGCATCAATTTAGAACACTGCAAATATTGGGAAGAGCTTAGGAAACTCCATGGGGTTTTTTTTTTTTGTGTGTGTGTGTGTATATCCCCATCCCAGCCCTGTTTTTAACATGCAAAGGGGAGGCAGGGCTGTAAGCACAGCCTGGTTGCTGAGCCCTTGCCGGCCCTTGTGCGCTCGTCTCTTGCCACATCAGTCAGAGCCCATGTACAGAGCCAAAATTACATGGTCCTGGGACAAAGGGGTGCAGCCAGCTACTTTTTCAGGCCACAGAGCCTTGTTGTTGGTTTTTTGTTGGTTTTTTTTTTTTTTTGGCAAAGCCTAAGTTTCAAGGCAAGTATTTTTAGACACATAAAAAGTCACGTTTCTAGATCAAGAAGCCAGATCCCTTCTCCTAATTGGAAAGCAAACTTTTTATAAATTTTTAGGCTTGTCTGGCAACATCATTGCGGAACCAAATAATATCCTGGTAGAAACTTGATAAAGATACAGCTCTGAGATAGAAGGCTGGTGGGAAACAAGGTTATTAATGAAGATAATTGCTAAATAACTGCAAGATTCACAGCCATTCTTAAAAAGAAAACAACATGGTTATTTTCTATTATTCTGGAGAATAAGTCTTATGAGGAGAGGCTGAGGGAGTTGGGCGTGTTCAGACTGGAGGAAAGGAGGCTGAGGGGGGACCTTCTTGCCTTCTGCAACTCCCTGAAAAGAGGGTGCAGCCAGGAGTGGTCAGTCTCTTCTCCCAAGTCACAGGCGAAGGGACAAGAGGAAATGGCCTCAAGTTGCGCCAGGGGAGGTTCAGCTTGGATACCAGGAAAAATGTTTACACGGAAAGCCTTGGAATGGGTTGCCCAGGGAAGAGGTTGAGGCACCATCCCTGGAGGGATTTAAAAGTCGGGTTGACACAGTGCTTAGAGACATGGGTTAGTGATGGTTTTTATCAGAGTTAGGTTGAAGGTTGGACTAGATGATCTTGAAGATCCCTTCCAACCCAGACAATTCTATGATTCTATGATCCTATTTTATATTGACTAAGCGCATGGAAAGAAAATTTTCAAGAAATTAGGGTTTCTTTTTTGGGGTGTTGTTTTGTTTTGCCTTTAATTTAGTGGGATGCCGAGATCATTTTCCTCTCAGCAGAGGGCTTCTTAGGCAACTCCACCAATTACAGAATTAGAGGTCCAGCAGGTAGCGCTCCGTGCCCTGGGGCAATTCAAAGGCAGTAGCTCCCAGTGGTGGTGATGATGATGATCAATCTTCTACTGATGAGTAGATGGCTCTCTCTTTTCTGTTCTTTCTATCTTATGATCCTGCCAAGTAGTCTTAAAGTGGAAACTTCACCTGTTCTGAACACACTGCCTTAGCAGTGGACTGCAGCAAGTGGTGGTGTTCTTATTTATCTATAGCAGAGAGACAACTTTTAAGTGAAAAAGCGTGCATAGTTATATAGAACTTCTTTGATATTGGCAATAAAATGCTTTGGGCAAGAGAAAAATATTGTATTTCCCATAAGAGTCCGTTCCAGTGCAGAGTAGATTGAATCGGCTCAGCTCTTCAGTTTGGGTAAGGAAAAATGACTTCATTTTAGCTGCATCTCTCCTCCATCTCTGAGAGATCTAGCGAAACACTGGACTCATCAGTTAAAGTTTCCAGCCACTGCAATTTCAGTCTCAAATGACAAAGCCTGTCTGGCAAGTTGAACTGTACAACTAGAAAAATAACATTCTGTAAGCTGGCCAGCTCTTCTAAAGCTCATTAAATGAGAGAATGACACCCATGACAGGCTCTTCATGCAAACTGTGCTGAACTGGACTGTAAAGAGTTCCTTCAGGAGACCACCTACTTCATTTTAACATTTGCAGGCCAACCAACCACTTGCAATACTACATTGGTGTTTTCCTTACTTAAAACATGAGGGCTATTCCTATGTGAGCCCCAAAGGTGTAAAGCTACAGCAAAGGCAGCATTGAGGGGCTGAGAGGGGGGATTTTCCTTGCTAATGAGAGAAAGTGCCTGTGGGTTATCAGGCTGTGGGGTACAGCCTGGCAGATGTATCACTGCAGGTCCCAGGGCTTGCAGTTCTCTGTTCCTCCAAAATTTGCATCTGAATGAAACGTGGATGATTTGCCCATTCCTCAGCACATACTCCTCATCCAAAAAGAGATGGAGATTGCAAGTGATACCTTAGCAAATTCTTTGAGGCATTTCTATAAGCTGTTAAAAGCACACACAACCTAAATAATGCAGTTCTAAACATCTGTTGGCCCCAAAAAAAAAAAAAAGAACTTGTCTGAAAAATCCACAAGCCAGGCTAAATGACAGAGAAGGATTAGAGTTGATTTTGATGATCAGTCACAAAGCCAAATGTCTAAAGAAGCAAAATATTTTAACAGACACATAAGCTACTTTATTACAATAAATGTAAATCCTGGGGAAATCAATCCTGGCCACACAATATTAAACTTTGGGGGTGGACAGAACAGTGTAATACTTTTCTAAATTATATTTAACTGGCCTGATTTCATAAGTATAAGAAATGTACAAAGGCAAAGCCTAATTTTACATCATAGTAACCATCAAGAACATAATCCGTCAGGCTCTGTTTTAAAATCTTCAGAAGGTAAATACCTCACTTAGGAACCAGAAGGTGTGCTTTTTCTAGATAACAGAAGATACCAGGTTCTGGAGAAACCAGGAAGGCTTAAGCAAACCTGGAAATGAGTCTTAGCTGTCCCTCCAGTAACATGACCATGGAGTTGCTCTGGAGAAATAGGTTTACTTAGTAGTATCTCAAAGTAAAAAGTGTGTGGAGCATTACAGACATACACACACACATTGGTTTTATAATTTCTCCTTACATTGCTAAACAATAGCCGAGCCTTTAAATAGAAAACCTGGTTGCTGCCACCGTGTAATTTATTTATGCTACTTTGAAGAAGAACTACCTCTTGTAAGGTCTCTCTTAATTAATGGGAACCAACTTGCTTTCTCCAGTCTGTATGACAGTGGTAGTAGGATGGTAATTCCATCTGGACGTCTCAGATTTGAAAATAGAATGGAGAGTTTTAGAGAGAAAAAACCATATGACTGAATTATGAACCAAATAACTAGCCTAATTTAATTTCATGTAAGTTTAGGAGGATGCTTAAAAACAGCCCATGCACAAAACCAGAAGCACTGCTGGATGACGTGTATGCAATTGGAGCTGAGGGAGCTTTTGTGTCAGTGAGAAATTAGCTCCACTTAGTGAATTCTGCCTTGATCCTCTCCCTATCTGGGCACAGACCGTGCTGTAGAGAGGAACACATTTTAGCCATCCTACAGACATCACAGACAGGCAGACATTTTGTGAGAGAAGCAAATTTCCACATGACTTGCCTTGGGGCGAAGGGCTCTATAAGCAGATTCTGCACAACCAGATCTTCAGAAAAACATAATACGGTAAAGCAGCAGGATTTCCATCAGTACCATTTCTGTGCCTACCAGTTTAACTCTGAAAGAGTGATGGAGTTTTCCCTTTCATCTGATATCACGGTTCCTTGGATCTTCACATCTTTATGTTCCGTGTGCCTTCAACGTACCCGCTTTTGTGCTTAGTGGTATGAACCCTCTGCTTCCAAGTCAGTGCTTTAGCAAGACCTTCAAAAAAGATGGCTACTTCAGGGAGCTGTGATACTGAGGTAAACTGGCAAAGCCCCTCCATCATCCTAAACTGCCTTTCAGAACTATGGATCAAACTTCACCATGACAAACTGTGGATGCCCCAGGTGTGTGGAGGTGTCCAAGGCCAGGCTGGAGGGGACTTTGAGCAACCTGGTCTGGTGGGAGGTGTCCCTGCTCAGGGCAGGGGGGTTGGAACTCTATGGTCTTTAAGGTTCCTTCCAACTCTAAGACCATTTTATGACTCTATGCTAGGATTCTATGTTCAACCATGACCACTGGTTGCTTCCTGAGCTGTTGCAGGGCACACGTTCATCAGACCCTTCCCCGGTTTCCCTAAACTGCCAATGAGGAGGTTCCACACAGTGGATGTCACACATTTCTTCTTTTGCTGCTTCTGCTCTACCACCTTCGCTCACCCCCAAAGGCAGCTAGTCTCACACCTACAACTGCAGTCAGGGCAACAGAACAAGCATCAGGCTTTCGCTACCCACATCACTTGCTGAGTTTAATCAAGGCAAAGGCAGTTGGTGGTGAAGGTTTAGGAGCCAAGATCTGGAAGAGAAAAAAAATAAAAGGCAGTGCTGGCTGCTTTAAAATATGTATAGCCTTAGAGCCTCTCTCCTTCTGTAATCCCAGCTCTGAAAGTCTTATTTTGTCCCCCTCATTCCCACTCATCGTCTGCCACTTCCCACACTGCTCACAGCGCTGGCAATACATGGAAAAAGGTTTTCTTTCAATAAAATTTCTGATATATTTCATGTTGTAGAAGAACCAGACCACTACCTCGGTGTATCATCTTTATGTCATTGCAACTACTTCTATCACAGGAAGTTTCCATCGGCTTTTCTGGTCATTAAGAGTTATTGGGACTTCTTTTTTTTTTTTTTTTCCCATGAAGAATAAGTTGCCTGAGCAGGCAGCCCTTATTCTGGGGCACAAGATGGGGAAGGAGGGGAAAGAGCAAAGATTCATGCCAAAAATGCAAATCAATGTCAGCTGTGGCGACTGGGCATTTCAAGAACTAGATGCTGTCACCCACTGGGAAGTGGCACCTTGTAATTACCAAAGTCTCAAATGCATTTGGAAAGCAAATCTTTCCCCCTCCCCAGCTCAGGTTTTTCCTCTAGATTTTCCTGCTTGGTTTTTAAGGCAAGTCTCTGGCCTTTGCAGCTGCCTTAAGGGTAGAAGTTGGGGTAGCAGCCTGATTTTGCAAACGGCACCTTAGAAGATGACAACAATCTAGTTCTCACCATCCAGCATCAATCCAGAAGCTCTCCATTCAAGCTACAGTACTTTTTGAAATGCATACATTATAAAACACAGCTAAAAAAAAAATCTCAAATAAAGCCAATTAAAATTAATGATGAATGGGGAAGGGGAGTGAGAGACATTGCCTATCACAAACATTGGAGTTTTTCTATTCAAATCTCAACAGTTAACTGAGTTCATATTGTCCAAGTATTGTTCACTTCTAAAGGCACCCAAGGATTAAGGAGGAATTAAAAACATCTAATGTTGCCAGAGGTGCCAGCTCCTTAAAGAGCCAGCACACACGACAGCAAGAGCTTGGGTAAGGGACATATCAGCTGTCTGAAACCTGTCCTCCCCTCACGAAAAACACAGGGGAAGGAGAGAGTTTCTCCCTGCCACAGATGGGAGCCCTCCTTCCCACCCACTCTTCTTCTCCATAGCTTGTACTGAGAAGGGGTTAGTCATAGCAGGACACAGAGGCGTCTGTGCCTGCGTGATGCAACTCTGATGATAACAAGAACATGTTCTTGTCCACAGGCCAGGAGACAACCACCTGTTTTCCTTGCAAACCAGGTTTCCTAACACCTTTGCGATGGGGAGAAGAGTCACTTTTGTTTAGCCTCGCTCAGCGTATTGGGGAAACACTGGTTTTACTTCCCACAACGCACAAGCTTCCTGCTCTTCAACCCAGTTTGTTTTCTGTCCAAGCTTCTGTTTCCTCACAGGCTGTCAAATGCGACACACAACGTAGGCTTCCACAGAGCTGTTGGCCATCAGATCAGTAACCAAGGACCAAGGGTTGTGGACATGGACAAAGCTGATGCAGAAAAGGCAAATTACGGCATGGCAGGAGTATGTACCCAGCAAAGAAAAAGCCCTCACGCTGAGGTTTGGCCCCTCGAAACACCTAACACTGCAAACATTCTCTGGCAATTCAGTGAGTGCTAGTTCATAATCTTAATTTTGAATGAGACACTAATGAGCTGGTCTGAATATATTTACATGTTTGGTTATGACTGTGCTCAGGCCTTACTTTGAGAAGACACGCACACCATGATGGTAAGAAGTGGAGCGCTCCCTGCGTTGGCCAACACATCGCACATGGGAAGGATGGGCAAAACCACGGTGAACCTTTCTGGGGTTGCAGTTCTTGGCCTTGTTCAGGCCTTTGTGCTCAAATAGTGAGACAACACAGCAATTTGCTGAGCCTTCCAGCTTTCTAATACAGAATAACCTGTCTCAAGAGGGCACTCATCCTACGGCTGAGGTGTAAAATCAACTTTTCCAAGGCCGAACTCAATAGATCCAGAATACCAACGTAGCAGCAGGTAAAAAAAAAAAAAAAAAAAAAAAAAAAAAACAAACAAGTCACCAAAAAACCTCTTAAGCAATGACACTCCCATACTTGGTGCACGACTTTGAAATCCAGCCCAAGATTCAAACCTTACCAGAGCGTGATCAAGTCATCTCAGTGTTTTGTTGCATACGAAGTCTTTTGAAGAAGCCCTTGGCATTCAATACTGCTCCATCACTTCATTTAGTTACTAAATCAAGGTGGTCTTTGGTGAATCACCTCATACCAGAGAGACTTTAATCTACTGAACCATGTGAGATGTTTTCTCATTCTTTCATCCTGCCATACGGTCAACCGTAGCACAAACAACTCCTTTGGCACTGTAGCTGTGCTCCCTCTCAAGAAGCTGTTGAATGACAGGAAAGGAGTCAGGACCAGCCTCATAACCTTTCACGTTGCCAATATTACCCTAGTTTAAGGAGATGAAGAGCTTTAATGGAACCTCCTGAGGTGTTACAGGTCAAACTAGAGAATGCTCCTCTCCCTGCTTTACTTGTGGCTTCATGCCCAGTCTGGCTTTGCGGCAGCTCTACTGCCACAGGAGATCATCAGAAGCCCTTCCCACGTGCAGAAGACTCGGCAATCAGTGTCAGGCCCTGAACACTTCCCCCCACTTCCTATTTCTGTGCTCAGCATCTCAACGATCATGAAACTGGCGACCAGGCATTTACTTTGATCAAGGTGTTTATTGCATCTCAGAGGGCACACATGCACTGGGGGATTTTTGTTTTGCTTTGTTTGTTTGTTGTTTTGTTTGTTTTCGAAACTGAAATACAAAGAAGAGCCTTTTTGAAACCAGCTTTTTATAGAACTTTCCCCTTATGTTATCCCCACGGCAGATTCAGATACAACCACTTTTAATGGTACCAATACACTGATTAAATAGTTCGTTTGAAAGACTTTAGGTGAATAGCTTTCCAACCCGATATGCTTTTACAGAGAACTGCCAAGCCACTTGTAACACTGATCAACAGTGACCTCATCGAAGAGTCAAGATCTTACGCCAAGCCATCAGCAGAAACAGTATGGGAACAAAATAAAAATTAAAAGAAAAGAAACACAGTTATGTACAGTAAAGGGCGTGGGTCTCCGGATCAGAATTAAATCTAATCACCAATAATACAAAAGCTACTCACAGCGCATTCGGGGCAATGGAGAAAACACCAGCCTAAGGCAATACACAGGTTTAAGCACTAAATTAAGAGATGTACGTAAGGAACCGAACAGAGATGAGTAACATCACTTGTAATGTTTTCGACGACAGATACACCGAAGAGCACTCCCGGGATCTGCAATCCCTGAACGCCAGCAGGACTGGGGTTGCTTTTCCCAACTACGCGGAGAGAAACCGACCCTTTACTTGTTTTGCGGCGCACGGAGCAAGAACTGATAAACGCTCCAGTTTTAAAATGCAAAACCTTAAATAATGAAAATAGATTTTTTTTTTAAATAAAAAAAAAATGGCAATAAATATGGTATTCTCTCAGATATGATTTTTTTTTCATTCTTGGTAAATCACTGAAAAAGTATTTGTTGCGGAAGTTTACCTTTATATTACTTTAAATTATCTTAACATATACAGTGCCACAAAAATAAAACATTCTTTCACGACAATTGAGATTCCTGTGACTGGAAGGGGAAAAAAAGGAAAAAAAAAAAAAAGAAAAAAGGTATTCCACACAATTTCATAAGTATTTTCCTTACTATCTTGTCTTATCACACTATGTTTTGTAACAGATAAAGGAGAAATTGAGTCCTAGGGAGATTTTAGGTGTCCTCAAAAAGTTATGTACATTGAGACCTTCAGAAACCACAGACATCGCTCCAAATGGCTCACCAAACAACAGCTGCATAATCTGCCCCCGTGGGATAGGTTCAGAAAAGCACTAGAAGGCATCAGAAACATACATCCATTGATTGTTTAAATTGTAGAACACAAATAACCCGAGTACACAAATTTCGAGAGAGTAGGGATAACAGCTAAGGTAGTAGTACACATTCCTAATGTTCACTTTCACAGCTGTGCTACACGTTTTCAGGAGGAAGAGAAAGTCTGAGTAAGCGCTGGGTTTGGTACTGGTGGCTCCCTTGGAAACTCTGAGCAGCCGTTTGTAGACTCCAAACGCGCGTTTTTATCATCCCGTCAGAAAAACTGCAGCTGCGGACACAAGAAAAGAGTTAAGATGAAAAGGGGAATAAGGAGTTGGGAGCAACCATGTCCCAGAAAGAGCACCAAACCTCCTCGTCGTGTCCCACCTCAAAGGAGCCACCACCAGCTTGTAATGGAGCAGCAGCCTCCCACAGATGGTTACGAAGCTGTCTACTATAACAGCGAGTCCCAGCAATGAAGGTGCATCTCCAGCTCCTGGCCATCTCCACCACCAGGTCCACCTCCCCCCAGGGTTGGAACGTGGAGAACTGGGGAACTGGGACTGGGTGGTGCCTGCTCAAAGCGGCCTGATCCCACCCACCACCGCCAACTCCAAAGGGGTTAGAACAAATCTTTGAATGAAATTATAGGAAGGAAGAAAGAAAAGGGACTTGTGAAGAAGACTTTAAAGATACGTAATGATTGCCCTCTCCTCCCCTGGCAAATGATTCTAGTCTTAATTATAAAATGCCTATCTTACTTCCACATGAATGTTTTTTAATTGGCTCGAGTGGGCAATTCAACCTGATGTTTCTACCCAGCCTCTTCACATCCTTCTCCAAAACCCTCACAGTAATGTTTTTGCCTGTTTTCCCTTCCATTCTGCAATACTGTTTTTTTGCTTCTCCTCCATTTTGTGTTTTTATTTGCTCCTCTGTTCTTCACCACTGTTCTACATGGCACTGCTCAGGATCTCATGCCTGAACATCCAGAAAAGCAGTGCCCTGAAAAAGCATATGGTGGAGGAGCACATTAACTTTTGAGAGATGCCAACAACCTTCTCTGGATGATTGGTATATATGAGTTTTTCCTCTTTTGATCCCTTCACACCTATGATACCACATCTATTTCCACACTCACCCCACAAGACTGGAACAGGCCTCTTCAGCACCATTTTGACCCCAGTATTTATACCCTGTTGTGGTTCTATTTGTTTCAGTATTAAATTCAGGAAAAAACAGACAATTCAGGAAACAGACAGACAATAAAACATACCCTTGGGTTGAATGGAAACAAGGCAAAAATGGAAGTTATAGATTGAATAGAACTTTTCCTGGCAGCCACTTTTGGCCAAAAAAAAAAAAAAGCAAAAAAAAGAAGCTTTTTGTTTTAAAGCCAAAAGTCAAGCTTTCAGGACAGAGAATTTGATTTTCTGTTTAAACCACCGTGTTAACAGTTTCTACCTATCTCCACAGCTACAATTTTATCAGTCCTACCCACCTCCTGGCCTAACCACCGTGTGCCAGAGACCAACCCCAGCGCATCATGCTTAGGCAGACAGTCGCAGAATACCTTATCGTTTACAAGAAATCCTTGATGTTAAGATCCGCTAATGGGTCCTTTGTTGGAGGTTTCTTGGGGCTCTGAGTAGCAGGAGTTGGGCTTGGAGAAAGCTAAAAGACACCAGCCAGGAAGGCAGGGAAAACAAAAAAAAAAAAAACAACCAAAAAAACAAAGCAGAGAAGGACACACAAGCATTAGGAATATCTGGTTCTCATGCAAGCACACTTGCAGGCACACAAAATTCTCATGGTTTTGGGTAAGTTCATCGCGTCGCTGTTTCGCTCGGGCATTGTTTTGACTCCATCCACACAACAGGGTTAACAACGTTTGGCTGGTTTAATGGGGAAGGCTGTACAGGCTGTATATTCTAATTAGCGTAGGAATGCCCATCAGGTCTACTTTGACCTTTCGTCGAATACCCTCCCAAACCAGATATTGGAGGTCGTTAGATGTAGGAGACTTTTCATACTTGTTCCATTGGTCTCATACAAGGGAATTAAAAAAGGAAAATAAATCAAGGTGCTTCATGTGATTTGTTGCAAGTCAGGCAGCTGATACTCTAAGAAATCTCATTTATGGACTGAAAGCTAGAACTGATCAGAGGGCTTGACCCCTCTGCTGTGAGGACAGGCTGAGAGAGCTGGGGTTGCTCAGCGTGGAGAAGAGAAGGCTCCAGGGAGACCTTATAGCAGCCTTCCAATATCTGAAGGGAGGTACAAGAGAGCTGGGGAGGGACTCTTTGCCAGAAGTGGAACCATAGGATGAGGGGTAATGGTTTTAAATTGGAAAGAGGGGAGATTTAGAATAGATAGTAGGAAAAAATTCTTCCCTGTAAGAATGGTGAGGCACTGGAACAGGTTGCCCAGAGAAGCTGTGGCTTACCCATCCCTGGAGGGGTTCAAGGCCAGGCTGGATGGGGCTTGGAGCAACCTGGTCTGGTGGGAGGTGTCTCTGCCCAGGGCAGGGGGGGTGGAACTCCATGATCTTGAAGGTCCCTTCCAACTCTAACCGTTCTGTGATTGTATGGGCTGTATGCAGACACACAAGCTAGTTTTTTTAAAGAAAAGGAGAGCAACTAAACACTGATCTAGCAGTAATGCTTACCTGTACACCAGGGCCAGTGGCAGCTCCAAACGGTGGCCTCATCATAGGCTGCCCATACATGACTGGCTGCTGGGGCATCATGGGCACGCCTGCACCTGCTGGGGGCTGCAAATTAACACACCGTGAGCGGGGTCCTGGGTGATGGAAGGAGAAGGGTGTAAGGGAAGAGACTCACCATCCCAAATGCTGCTCCTGGCTGTGGGACGGGTGGAGTACCTCCCGCAGCAGGAACAGCACTTGCGGGAGGTACAGCCCCTGTCTGAAAAAAAAGAAAGAAATAAGGTAAAAATAATAATAATAATGCAAGAATTCCTGTAACTATCTGGAAACAACATGGAGTCTCCAGTATTCTCCACGCTGTTCTGAAAAGTAAGACTGTTAGGTAGAAGATAATACCTAACCTCTAAACCATAATGCTTTCAGGGAATGAGAGGGTTGAACAAATCCTTAGGCCAATGTTCAGCTTTGTCACAAGCGAGCTAGGGTGACACACTCCACTACCCTTGCAAATGGAGTCCATTGACTGAAGACATCTCAAAATTGGCCCAAGAAAATACATGCTTTTCCTCCTCCTCCACATTGTCAGAAAGCACCTCTAATTCATAATTGATAGCCAACGTGGTATTGCACTTGTTGTAGCACTGTGTTTCAATAAAAGCTTAAGCAGGCCGTAATGCTCAGGGAAATAACTGCTACAATTAGCTTCCAATTAAAAAATAGCATTTTTATGCAGTGAGATCCCTTTAACTTTTTCCTAATTAATAATTTTTCTTAGAAAACTGGAGGTAAGGCAAGATAGCCTGTTCAAGATTCACTAATCGGCAAACATTGTACGGTTTCTGGCGAATAATTATGACCCTCTTTTCCAGTCTGAAAGTTTTCGGGGGAGCATTTCAAGTAAAAGCTGTACTGTGTGAGCAGCACAGCTGTCCCCAAACTAAAACCAATATCTGGACACTCAAATATGGAAAAGAACAGTAAGATTAATGACACCAGGTGCAGTGTTCTCTACTCTGCTGTGGTGAGGCCCCAGCTGGAGCACTGGGACCAGTTCTGGGCTCTCCAAGTCAAGACGAGGACCACAAAGATGCCTGGAGCATCTCTCTGATGAGGAAAGGCTGAGGAACTTGGGTCTTTTTAGTCTGGAGAAGAGAAGACTGAGGGGGGATCTGATCAACACCTAGAAATATTTAAAGGGTGGGTGTCAGGAGGATGGGTTCAGGTTTTTTTCAGTGGTGCCCAGGGACAGGACAAAAGGGAACAGGCACAAACTTGAACACAGAAAGTTCCATCTAAACATGAGGAAGAACTTCTTTGCTGTGAGGGTGTCAGAGCCCTGGCAGAGGCTGCCCAGAGAGGTGGTGGAGTCTCCATCTCTGGAGACGTTCCAAACCCACCTGGACACATTCCTGTGCAACCTGCTCTAGATGACCCTGCTTTGGCAGGGAGTTGGACTAGATGATCTCCAGAGGTTCCTTCCAACCCCATAGCATTCTGTGATTCATTCTGGGATTCTGTTCTGACTGAATCCACAGGAACACACTGTAGCTCAAAATCCAGTGAAGCAGATGCCAAGAAAGTGGCCACACAAACTGCGTGGAGGTGGCAACCAGTGATGCGTGGCTTTCCTCAGGAGTCAGTATTGGGACTGGTGTCATTTAACATCTTTCTTAGAGCCATGGACAGTGTGATTGAGTTCACCCTCAGCAAGTTTGCCGAAGACACCAAGTTGTGCAGGCTAGTCAACACACTGGTGGGAAGGGATGCCATCCAGAGGGACCTGGACAGGCTTGAGAGGTGGGCCTGTGTGAACCTCGTGAAGTTCAAGGCCAAATGCAAGGTCAAGGCTGATTCTGCCCCTTTATTCCACTCTGGTAAGACCTCACCTGGAGTACTGCATCCAGCTCTGAGGTCCCCAGCATAAGAACAACATGGACATCCTGGAGTGAGTCCAGAGGAGGGCCACAAAGATGCTTAGAGGGCTGGAGCACCTCTCCTATGATGGCAGGCTGAGGGAGTTGGGAATATTCAGCCTGGAGAAGAGAAGGCTCTGGGGAGATCTTGTAACAGCCTTCCAGTACCTAAAGGGGACCTACAGGAGAGATGGGGAAGGACTCTTATCAGGGAGTGGAGCAGTGGGAAGGGGGGATTTTAATCCAGAAGGTGAAAGGTTACAAGGAAGGGAAGAAGTGACCAAAACTTAAGTGGTTCAACACCGATGTGAAAGAAAGCTTCATTTTAGTCTCCACAGATTTTTTTTCCTGCAGATCTGGATTTCTTTGGTCTCAACCAATAGCCAAGTGCATGATTTTGAAGAAATACATAGAGCAGAAAACCACCCAGCTTCCCAGAAGGGCCCGTTGCATATCAGATGGTAAAACCACTACAAGAGCAGGCAGATGTTACAGGCAGAAGTTTGAAAATTCCAGTAGTACAAGTGACCAAATAGTTCACATTGGAGTAGAGCAAAGAGAGTCTGAAGCCATTATTTTCAAGCTTACAGCACAGGAATGGTTAATCAACACGGCCTTATTCAGCACATTGCCCGAGAGCTGCCTCCTGGACAGACAGTCCAAGAGCAGCCGTGTTGGGTCACTTTTAGCTGGTTTTAAGGCAGCAATAGTAACTGCAGCGCAGGTGAGGCACTGTTAGTATCTTTGTGTTCAGCAAGTAAGTAAAATAAGAGGTTAAAAAAACATATATTCACTTACACTGTACAGTATTGCCCAGCCTTTCTATTAAGAAAAAAAAAGCTGACGTTACAATTAATACATTCAATCAAGCACCAACTTTAGGGAATTTTTGTATCCTCCACAAGTTTAAGGAACAAGCTGGAACATGCTTAGTGTCACATTAACACTGGGCTGTGGCAGCAAGGAACTGTCCTGCTTGACAGTCTCTTCCTTCCCTTCCCAACCCAGCTTCTTTTTCAAACAGATAGTGTTTTATGCTCTGTGCAACTTTGATTACTCCTGTAGTTGACTCTTGACCAAGCTACTCTTGTGCCAAAATAGAATTTGTAGCTCAATTCAACACCCTTCTCTCAAAGGTAGACCCTTCTGATACATTTTACAGGGCAATCTTCATTCTCCCAACAGACTGTTTTACTCTACTAAAGAACTACCCACTTCTAATCTAGTATCAACCACCTGATCAGTACGAACACTGTGTAGTCTTTTGAACTACTTCATTCAGGAAAGTTTGAGAAAAAACTGTTTATTTTCTATCTTTCCAGTACTTCAGCAGGAAGAGTATGACCAGCAAGTCAAGGAGATCATTCTCCCACTCTGCCTTGGTGAAGCCCCATCTGGAGCACTGGTTCTAGTTCTGGGCTCCCCAGGTCAAGGACAGGGAACTGCTAGAGAGGGTACAGCAGAGGGCTACAAAAATGATTAGGAGCCTGGAGCATATCTTTTACAAGGAAAGGCTGAGGGACTTGGGTCTGTTCAGTCTGGAGAACAGAAGGCTGAGGGGGGACCTGATCAACACCTAGAAATACTTCAAGGGTGGGTATCAGAAGGAAGGGGCCAGGCTTTTTTCAGTGGTGCTCAAGGACAGGACAAGAGGGAACGGACACAGTCTTGAACACAGGAAATTCGATCTCAACATGAGGAGGAACTTCTTCACTTTGAGGGTGTCAGAGCCCTGGCAGAGGCTGCCCAGAGAGGTGGTGGAGTCTCCATCTCTGGAGACATTCCAAACCCACATGTTCCTGTGCAATCTGCTTTGGGTGACCCTGCTTTGGCAGGGAGTTGGACTAGATGATCTCCACAGGTCCCTTCCAACCCCATATCATTCTGTGATTCTTTCTTTTGGGCAATCTATCTGTGGCTGGTGCTGGAAAGACCTATACAGCTAAGCATACACTTGGAAATTTCCATGGATTTTCAGAGCATGGGTACACTAACACCTCAATACATACACTAGTGTATTTTCATTGACCTGAACTCAATGATTTCTTTATCCAGCTGTAAACTTGTTCTCAAAAATGTGACTTGAAACAATGGTTTATACAGAAGCAAACTGTTTAGCTGAAGTAGACAGGAGCACCTCATACTAGCTTAGTCTTGTAAAATATTGCTATTTCAATATCAGTGATATTGACAGAGCAACCACCTACCAATGGACCACTTGGGACACCACCAGTCGACCATGTTGCAGGTGCTACTTTTGGCTGCCAGTTGGCTCCTCCTGTTAACTTCTTCTCTCCAGCATTCCATTGAAGGTCTCCCCTAATAGACAGGGAGACAGACAGAGCTATTATTTACATACGGTGAAAACAAAATCCAATTGCAGTACATATTAATGTTAAGCTTGCAGCTACATTAGTTTATGGTATATGCAGTTTAAGTTATTAACAGAAAGATACACTTTTAGTGCCACTCAGGGTCAAGGGTTGTTAGTGGTAGACACCACTACGCTCTATGCTGAAGTCAGTTACATGGTTATGGCCTTTGTGGTGAGAATTAAAGAGTTTTACTTAGCGTTGACCAAAGGTAACATATTATTGGATATACCCTTGCAGAGTAGGAAGAGGGACTGCTACTGCCTATTCTACTGGGGCCAGGCAGTACAGCTGCCTGCTAGAAGTCTTTGAAAGTTCATTGCTGGAACTCTTGCTCAGACAGCTGGAGGAGGAAAGCATTCAGTTCTGAAAAAAGTTGATAAGATACAAGAGAAACAAATCATTCATAGAACAAAAGGGCTGTTGCAAAACCAGGCCTTGCTAGAGGCCGCTCTATTCAGAATGAGATACACCATTCAAATGAAGGAGACTGAAGGAAGCTGAGTTTTGGGGATAGACCTCATGATGTGTTCAAGCATATCCCTCCTTTTCATCTCCACAGAGGCACAATGTGTTTTGAAGTACACACATCATAAACCGGTCTCACACACAGAGTAAGACTCAGCACAGAAGCAAGCAATCGGTTAGATTTAGAAGGTACACTCAAAAATAAATTCAGTGCTGTAAATATTTCTTCTTGCAAAAAGAAGCTTTTCACTGCATGGAATGAACTTCTTTTCTATTTTAAAAGTATTCCAATGCCTACACGATAAGCACATCCAGCGTCTGTAAAAAGATAACAAAACTATTACATATTATCCTACATTACTGAGGAGAGCTATACAATTTATAATCTGGACTACTTGTTCATTTTAAGTTGTTTGGGATCAGCTATCCCATATGGAGACAATTACTGAATTTTTTTTTCTAAGACTCAGATTAAAGCCAGCAAGTTTAAAAGCCATTTCAGGAACACTTAGCCTTAATTATTCAGTGAATCTGTATAGAACAGAAAACTTTTTCCAAAATTTTTCTAAGCTGATTTTTGTTGTTGTTTTTGGAAGGAGCAGGCACATAACCAATTCATTGATTCTTAATAAACACTGCAATAGATGTAAGACTACACAGCAGAGACAAAACTAAGCTGAACTTACTTTTTTGAAGTGGTACCAGAAATGCCAAGATCTGAAAATTGTAAAATAAAAAGAAGAGTCACTTGTTTAATAAGGTAAAGCATCTCAGAGAAACATTTCATTGCACGTGGGCTTACAGAGAGCAATACAATTTTGGCTATCCACATTCAGACAGCATCAGAATACTGGCACATCTACCCTTTCCTTCACGACAAACTTCTGAGGAACCCTGCAGGTGTCTATCGCTTGAGGAAGCCACTTTTGCTCCATACACAAACCAAAGTAACAATGTAGGTCTACGAAAGGCTAAGTTATTTAAGAGCACCAGAACTATTTACCATAAATGGCAACACAAGGTTTGTGTTCCTCATTACACACACTTAAATAAAAAGCTATTTTTCACATACACATACATCTGAATGCCACCTGGAAGTTTTGCACTGTTTCCTCTGCTCTATCGCTCCTGGGAACTCTAACTAGTTTCCTTAAGTAGTCTTTAAAACTTCTTTCAAAGAGTGATCTTCTCATGTGACCGGTAAAGGTCCTGCAAGTCACAAATTGCTGATTAATTTCTCCCTCAAACTTGGGTACACTAAATGACACCATGCCACCAAATACTTTGGACAATTTTCACCTTTCCATCTGTTATGTTACTACAGAGGGGCACATTCCTGAAGAATCTGATGTGGCCCTTAATGGACCTGGGACATTTACACAGCACAAATCATACTTGTCACCCAGATCCCATTATTTGGCTCAAATTTTGGGCGCAGAGAGGGATGAATTACAACCCCAGATTATCAAATAACCTTATTCTTGCCTATAGCTTCCCTTATCTCCACAGGGAAACATTGAAAGAAGCAAGCTAAAATAGGTGTTTGGTTCCACAGAAGAGGAACATAGTTGTATGCCACACCGCTTGAACCCAAGATTCACCACTTACTGCCTACTAAGTTCGCAAGAGATGAATCAAGATCGCTTCCGAGGCCTTTGCTTGCTGCTGAAGCAGGGACTGTTGCTGTGGCTGCAGGTGCTACAGATTGACCAGAAGGAACCATAGTTGGCATAAGAAGATCACCTAGGCCATCAAACACTGGGAAGTGAAAGGAAAGTGAGTTAGAAAGAGCAGCCATGGCAAGAAATACACTACCTGCTGTTTCACTCTTGCTCCAACACGTATAATAGCACAGACAACCACGTCACAAGTCTTCCCAAAACCCTGTTTGACATCAAAAGTAATGCCAACAAGGGCATGCATGTTGTTTTACTAGACACTGAACGTACAGTAATCCTGAAAGAGCTATACCAACGAGAACTTAACACGAGAGAACATGCCTAAAAGGATGTTCGCTGGAGAGTTGAATCTACAGAGATACAGCACCACTTCCACACGACACTTTTTCTTACAGCCACCCTTAGAAGAGGTGTCAGATGCACACACATTTGTCAGGAGATATTCATTTAAAGGCTTTTAAAATGAACATCTTGCAGTAAACACCAGTCAGAATTACTGTGGCAAAGGCAGCCTTATACCTTGACATCTTACGGCAACGGGATTGAAAGTCTCAGGATGTTACTATTCACTTGCAAGCAGCAGGGAGTCGGGAAAGCCTACCGAACACCTTATGAGATCAGAAGGAACCAGAACCCTCCAGACTGATGGAGCTAGCATCCTTAGTCCGAGTCATCTAACTCAGAAGTTCATTTTTTTTAATCTCTTGAAGCCAAACAGCCTGGTATATCTCATGCCAGCGTTCTATCTTCTGATCTGTATTTGAGGTACGTGCGAAGTCAACAGGAAGGGGTAGCATGTGCACTGGCAAGCAACCAAATCACCAAACAGCAGTACTACTTCAACTTTTCTTTTTTTTCCTTTTCTTTTTTTTTTTTTTTTCCCTTGTACAGTTGCAGAACTCACCAATTTTAAGTTTGTAGCAAGGACCCAGCATGGAAAATATAGAATGGAAGAGATACAAACAAAATGATAGCAGTGATGAAAGTTTAAGCTTAGTCAGGCAAAGAACACGACCTTGGTTTCTGTTTTGTGTACCTTCAGCTGCCATGCAAGCTCCAGAATGGCTTCAACAGCAGCAAGATGACTTGCCTATGTACTTGATTTACAGAACAGTGTCTCCCTTGCATAATTCCTGATTCATGCAATCAAGCACATGCAAGGATGGTGTTCACGGTCATTGGTTTTTTTACTGACGTAGTAGAATAAAAACATGGGTACAGAGAGCTCCTGAGCACACAACAGACCAAACACCACCCTGAGTTCCTCTGGTAGAGAAGGAATAGGGAAATCAATGATATTGCTTGTACTTAAAGCCTAAATATGGTGTCATTAAGTCATCTAACACCTAAAACACATCAGAAAATTCACAGTAAGAAACCCTGTGGCTCACCTGATGCATCAAAGGAACTGCCAGTTGTTGGAGCTGTTGTTCCAAAAGCTGCATCAAAGTTTGGCTGTAGTAAGCTGGTTTGAGCTGGAGTGACTGGGGATGGTGATGGAGAGGGAGCGATAAAAGAACCTCCAAAGCCTTGAAAAAAGCCACAGAAGAGAGTGTGGATGTTATAGTCAGTCTTGTTGGGCTGTGTTTAACAAAACCTCATTCTATAGAAGCCAGACTGATAGAGACAATTCTTCTAAGAACATCATAAATAAGTCAGTACTACACAAGCATCCTTGGCATGCCAGGTATGACCCAGGGAATTTAAGCTTTTGTGACAGTTGCCAACAAAAACTTTAGTAATTTCTGCAGAGGCAGACCAACAGAGTAGAGAACTCAATTCTTTTAGTACTACACACTATGGTTCCAGGTGAGTAATCTCACGGGCAGAAAGCAACCCATGAGAATTGATTCACAAAACAGAGAAACAGAGGACTAACATGAGACAACGATATGATCAAGCCATCAGCCACTTTGGAATCTCAACTCAGAAGGCAGTATTTTACTAATCCACTTAAGTCTCTCTCATCACCTTAAACCATCTTGGTCTCCCTCATCAAGATGACTTCAAGCTGCTGCCCCCACCACCACTCTCATGCCAAAGCAAGATCAATAGCATCCACAAGTGAATTGCTTGCAGGCTGGAGAATCTCCATGATCAAGTTAAGGTATATATTATAAACCCCATATTCATATAAATAATTCTCCATCCTACAAGCTATGCACTCTCATGCTTGGCTATTCTTAAAATCCCTCCCTTGCCCACTATATAACTTGATCTGCCTTGCAATTTAAGCTTCCTTCTATTATCTACAGACTTTGGTAACTGATTAAATATGCAAAGGCTCCGTCAGAACAACAACAGATATATGACACCCTCTCAATTCTCTTCAGTCTACAAGCCATTTGTATGGCTTATAGAATCTCTTACTCAATCTTTTCTTGACAGTGATGCCCAAGACCTCTGTACGACATCTCAAGTCTCTCAGCCTTGTTTTTCTCTCGGCTGCCCCTGACAACAGGAAGACCTGAGCTCCAGCGTTCCAACCACAGCTATGCAAATCCAGTGGGAAGAGCACTCTGCACAACCTGCAGGCTGTATTTTCCCCGCTCTGTACTAGAGTAGGAAGTGCATTACTTTGCCAGAGCTGGACACAAGACAGCAGTGAGCCAGTGCTCTCCCAATGCCTTTAGTTTCCTTTCAGGGAACATCTTACCTTACAAAACTATTGTCCTTCTTTGTCCAGCTAATCATTGCTGCCTAGGGACAGAAGCTTGAACATTTACTCATTTGAAATTCCTCCTTTTGGCATTTTTTTTTCCAATTTGTAGAGAAGGTTTTAATTTGTAGGGCATATTCTCATCCAAAGTAAATACAGGTCTTTTCATGTGGGTGAAATCTGAGAAATTAAGCGTGGCTACTCCCGCAGTCCCAGTGTTGAAATTAAGTACTAAATACAGCATATTGATTTAGAAGAGATGATCTATTAACATTAAGCCCTTATCACTATTTTCTGTGTTTTCACTCAGATAGTTAGTACTGTTCAAGAGGTCAACTAATTCCTTCCTTCGTCTTTCTTTAGTCACCAGTTCAGTGGGGAAGTCAGCCTTCTAAAACCAGCAAAATAAAGGCAATTCTGAAGACTTTCTAACCACTTGTTGTTTTTATCCAAGCTGCTTTCTATGGTCACAAGGTATATCAATTACGGCATATACGCAAACGTCTCACAGTGACAACCACACACTTCCCAGCTACGAAACCAAGCATCTGACAGACGTTTAACCAGTAGGTCAGTGCTAAACGTAAAGAGCTTAGACTGGTAACTTATTTGACAGCAGAACTCCTAAGACAATGATGTAAAGCAAGTATACGCATAACATTATGCATTTAAACGCTTAGTACAAACTAAACACTCACAAACCATGAAGGACAAGCCACCACATGAAATCCGGACAATCGTAAATTCAAAACTGGATTACACTGCAGGCTATACATCTGCTGTTATCTAGGGTGAACAAATGCTTAGCAATATGTTGTGATGTTTACAGACTCTCTGTATCTGCCGAATAGAGATCTCAATCTACCTGGAGCCCTTTTGAATACACGTAAGGAAAAAAAAAATTAACACATTTCTCCAACTGCTTCAGGTCTGCTTGAGTATTTAGACTTATGACGTCTCTTTGATAATTTAGGTTTTGATTTAATGTGGCTCATCAGATTCAGAGAACATATTGCTGAATTTTAAGCCATCTGGAGGATAATTCCTACTGAAATTTAAGATTAGTTACAAATAAGGACATAAAATATTTTGTATTGTAATGTTTGCATAAGCAGGATTAGCTTCTTCCCAACAACATCTTTGCACCCAGTCCCTTGATACCACAACACAACTGCAAATGACTGGTATATTTCAGAATCTACCAGTTAAAGCAGCATCTCCAGCAACAAGCTATCCATAGGATAACTAAAACAAAGACCGATTGAAGTAACATTAAAACAAAACCAGGCTGGATGGGGCTTTGAGCAACCTGGTTTAGTGGGCGGTGTCCCTGCCCAAGGCAGGGGGCGTGGAAGTCGATGTTGTTGACGGTCCCTTCCAACTCTAACCATCCTATCGTTCTATGAAAGGTTGTCTTCTACCTTAAAATCTCGAAGCTGACTGTGCTAAAGCTACAGCGTTCATTTATACTTTATGCCTCACTTTAAGTAGCTGGTTTGCTACTTAAAATAGCACTGGAACCAATTAACAGACATAAATGTTATTATTCTCTAAACTACTTCTACCTTCTTGCAGCACAACTAGGTGATGCCCACATTTAGAGCAGGTACTAGCAAAAGTGTCCTCTTCTGAGATGGCTTCATCCTGCAAGCACCCACCTGTATCAACTCGCAGCAGATTACACACTGGGGTCTCTCATGTTATGTATTTCTCATGTGATGGAGGATGTCTCATGAGCATATAAAGGCAAAACATACACTGGGTTGGACTTCTGATATAGTGCACGGTGGTATGAGAGCCTTTCAGACATACAGACAGCAACTGGTGTCAGGGCTCACCACACCTAGAGCGGTTGCAGTTGCATAAACAAAGACTATCATATCACTCCAGCTCATAATTAAGGCCACAAACGTAGGCCACAAAGCTAACAATCATCTTTGAAGTTCACGTAGGACAACCTACTGACAAATTCACCTTTCAGAAACATGAGGTAAAGTAAGCCAAGTCCTCTTCTCAAACCGGAAGAGCATTACTTTCCTTTAAAGCTGAGGAAGACCTGCCAGGGTTTCTATGAACTTCAAACTGGGATGGGGACAAGTCATAACTGTTTAGCACAATCCCTGTAGCCACTAGAACACATGGTGTGGCAGGAAATCTGAAGACTAGTTCAAGCAGGATTCAGCTGAAGCTGCTTACTTCTAGGACGCAAACTGGAATGATATTTATTCAACCTTTGCACTTGGTGTCACAGTGATGCCGCATTCAGCATTCAGCAGAGACCTCATCCCACCAAGTACGAGACAAGGGGCTCTACCACTTCTATGCCCTTGTGCTTAGAAAAGCTCTCTCCCACTGACCCCGGCCTCTTCTTGGCTAAATGCAAGGCTGCTACCAACTCATCCATTCAAGCTCTTAATGTCTCAGTGTGTAACCTGCCTCAATTAAATCAACCAGGAAACCAAGATGCATTAGCAGCAAGGAATGAGTAGCATGGCCTGCAATATTCCTGACTTAAGCAACATGAATCATTGTAGCTTTAATTTAAACCACCTAAAGTACTGAGAAATCTTGTGAGCAAGGATTTTATTCCACTGTGAAAGTCCACTTACGCCCAAACAACATAAAAGACTTCAATGACCTTTTCTTAAAATAACAAGTTTTTAGAAGTTCTTTATTACCAGCAAGTAGGTCTGCAGAAGCTGAGGAACTAGAAGGAGCCTGGGTTGCGGGCTGGGGTTCAGAAGCACTACTTCCAAAAGCATCTAAAGGGAATTCCAGAAAGCATCAAGAAAAGGGGTAAAGAGTTCAATATTAAATGCATCAATCCATCCCCTGTCTTAAACAAAAGATGACAAAAGGATAACCACTTAATTCAGCAGCAGCAAATGAAAGTGCTTGGCCATCTTTATTGCAGAGCAGTACCACTGACACAAAGCCTCAGGTGGAAAAAAGGAGGTGCAAGAAACCAGCACTTCAAAGAAACCTGGTTTTCTACAGGGATGAACAGCACTGAAGAAAACACCGATATGACATCAGTGAGGTTTGTGAGTCCTTTAGTTGGGCCTCCGAAAAGGCATGGAAACCTCAGCATTCTAGGCGAGAGGGTTAAACCCTTTGGAGGTGAATGCATCCCATCACAGACTGGAGTAATCCCAGCCACAATTTACTGACTCACTTTAAGTCTTTTTAGAGGGATATGTCACTGATGTTTGAAAAGTCACGACTTCCAAGCAACATTCCTGTTCTGCAACACCTCCAGAGTTGGCTGTGCTCATCCTAATTTCCACCTTGGCAAATCCAACAAAGATCCTGGGATTTGGATATCCAGTCTGGGACAAACCACCCTCCAAACTTCAGCTGCTTTGAGAAACGGAACAAAGAGGAAAAACAACGTGAACGTGGGGAGTTGCAAAGAAGAAAACAGCACACGCCAGGCTTTCACTGGACCTCTGAGAAGCGCCATACATGCACTGACAGGAGGCAGAATGGCAAGTGCTGTGAGGACAGAATGGCCACACCAACAGCTTATTTGCAGTTCGTTATTGTGCAACACGAAGAAATGGAACATGCTGGTATTAGCTGGGATGCTACACAGAAAAGCCATGAGAAGGGGAAACCGCAGCTTTAGCCAAGCGCAAAGGTAATTGAGATGAAGTGATTCAACTCTGAAGTGGTGAGGAAAGAAAAATACCCACCACCAAATAGGTCAATCACACCTGAAGAATCCACCTTTGCTGGAGAGGCAGTGGGTAGAGGAGAGGGGGCTGCAAATGCATCCACTGCAGTAAGCATAGGATAAATAATATTTAGTATCAGCAAGGCAA
Source organism: Nycticryphes semicollaris (assembly GCA_013400055.1). Taxonomy (NCBI): domain Eukaryota; kingdom Metazoa; phylum Chordata; class Aves; order Charadriiformes; family Rostratulidae; genus Nycticryphes; species Nycticryphes semicollaris. Next base: position 125,721 of record VXBJ01000167.1, on the reverse strand, counting down.
CAATGATAGCTAAATATTTCAAAGCCACATGGGCTCCACCAGTTAGAACCACAGGCTCGGTAAATTCAGGTAACAGTCTTCAGAACTGCAAACAGAAAGTGTGAAATTTCTCACACAGCAACTGAAAACCACAAGACTTTATAGAAAGCATTACTTACTAAGAATTTTCTTACGTTCAGAGGAAGATTGACCCTCCCAACAACCACATTACTTACTCAGCTTCAGTGTCAGCCACTTCATGGTTTGCATCTCCAGCAGCTGCTAATCTTGTGACCAAAGTGTCAAACCCGCAACTTAGTATTTCAGCTTAAAGATGTACATTTGCAATGTCCTTTTTTTTTTTTTTCCTTTTACTCTTGAGAAAAAACAAAGCCAAAACCCCCAGAAGTCTGTAGGACGGTCTGTGAGGACAAGCACTCACCAGATAGGAGATCAGCGGTGAGAGAACTCTCAGGCACAGGAGAAGCTCCTTGCGGCGGAGACGAAAAAGCATCTTCCAGAAACGAAAGAAAAACCAAGGAGAAGTTAAGTATCATTCGAGTCAGTTTACACCATTACGCAGCAACAAAAGCAGCAGAGTACTGGAAGAATTCTCTCTTTACCTGTACCAAAGAGATCTATGCTAGGAGTAGCATCTGGTTTGGGTGCTGCAGGTACATCAGGACCAGACTCAAATAAATCTATGGCCAAGAACATAAGATGTCTTTAACTCATTTTTGAAAGGCAGGACCGAAAGCAGAACTTGGAAGTTCCGCGCGTCGTTGTTTGGAGTTAACAGGCTCTCTGGGGTGAGAGTCCAGCACGCAGCATGCACGCGACAACGAGCCGCTCGTTAACTCCTGACAGACCAATCCGCCGGAATCAAAGAGTTAAAAACAAAATTACCACCAAAGATATCTAGAGCAGGAGGAGCGGAGGTGGTGGCGGTAGCAGAAGTGGTGGCGGTAGTGGTGGTGGCAGTAGCCGTAGTAGCGGTAGCGGCAGCAGCAACAGCAGCAGCTGGAGAAGGAGTTGTTGCAGGAACTGGAGTGGCTGCACTAGTTGTAGGGGTAACTACAGGAACAGCGGTCTCTGTTGGCTTCATAGCAAAGAGGTCCAGCTCGGGAGCAGCCTCTGCACTACCTTCGGATGGGGCAAAGGGGTCTTGTAAAAAGGAGAGGGGAAATACATGTGTATGCATACTTAGGATCAGAGAGGGAGGAAGTCAAGAACAACGCAACTACAGGCAAGTCACCTACTGCAAACACAACGCGCGCCCACGGAGGAGGTCACTCTAACGTCCAGCCTACTCATCCAGACACCTTACTTATGTTTTTCCAAAACAGACCCACTGAAAGGCTGAGTAGTCTAGTTACTGAAGGGGAGAACTGTTTGACAAGGCCAAGAGAGGGCAGGAATACGACAAAAGAACATCCAGTTTAGCAGGTGACTGCTTGCAGAACTCAGGACTGCCAGAACTGGTTATTAGCACCAACAAAGAAGCACAAAATTACCCAGTCTCGGGAACAGGCAGTTTTATTAAGCATGCTCTTCAGTCTAAGCTTTGTTTTGACCAATTGCAAACACTATCAAAATTTCAGAAGAAACACACTGCCATGTAGTTTAAACAAACAAACAAACAAAAAACCCAAACAAAAAAACCAACACCAAAACAAACCCAACAAAACAGCAAAACAAGAGACTATCTAATGACATAAAACCCACCATTTCCTGAACATGCATCAAGAGCTGCGGCTACAGGGGTTGGGGTAGCTGGTGCTGCTGCCCCCTCAGCTGCTGCAGGGGCTTCCCCAGGAGAAGCTGCAAAGGCATCTTGGGTGCAGTTTAAGAACAGAAATTAAAAGGGGGGAGGGGAGGGGGAAAAAGGATAAAGAGAAGAAAAAAATATAGTAAAAGAACGAAGTTAAATTGCACAGGTAGATCCCCTTATACAACATGAATGTTGTTACTCCAACAGCAAGACAAGTCATGCAGCGCAAAACACTTTGTCTCCCCCAACCCAACATGAGCACGTTCTAGACAGGGTTTGAAGATGGAGCTTCTCAGGTTCTCACAAGAGACAGAGTGAGTGTAAAAGAAGGCGCTATTCTCATTGTATAAGGGTTCAGAGCAGCATGCTCATGTACTACCCAAAATTAACTAATGAAGAAAGAGCAGAGTAAGTTGGTGTTAATAAAGGTATTAAAACTTGCATGCTCAATGCCCATAATTCACGTGATTAATCTGCAACTGTGAATTTACTTGCATAGTGCTTTGAAGCACTGTCATGAATAACAACCCAATTAAACTGGCAGAGATCTGCATCTACCACTTCCAGCTTTTGAGCCGAGTCAGTCATGCAACATCTGAGAAATTGAACTTACTTGTTTCTTAACGATATTCCAATCGGATCTTTCTGAAGCCATAACCTGTGCATCAGGTTATATTTACTCAGCTTGCTTCTGACAGAACAAGAATGTTCATCTTAACTACTGGCCCACCATAGTTTGCCTCTCCTTCTTTGAGGATCGCCTCTAAGGTCAACCAGTCAAGTCAGGGAAAACAACTGGTTTGGACTTTTGGAACGATTTGCTCATGAGCTTTCTTTGACTGCTTTTTTTTCCTGTTTGTTTGCCACTTGCTAACTGTATGTTTAAATTTTAAGTTTTGAACTTTCAGAGCTTTATTCCTGGGCTTAAACCACCATCTGTAGCTCTTATTTCCATGAAGTAGCCCTAATGGACAGTGCCATTTGGACTATCCTCATAGGCAAGCACTTTCTTCATAAAAAACTGGGCAATTAAGGTTAAATACTTCAAGATGCTCATAAAGGCTGTTTTTCTACTGCTACAAAGTCAGCAAGTTAAAAAAAAAAAAATCTGTTGGGGAATACCGCAATTGCACTGTTGAACTAGTACAGGAAAAAGCTGAACATGCTTGTGCTTGAACTTGAATGTCAATTTTAAAATGAACACAACCATTTTAAAAACAAGTTTGTGCCAGTTAATCTAAAAAGCTCAGAAGAACATGCATTGAAAGTTCAACAGAAGAGACAAAAGCCAATTAGTCTTGTACAATAGAATTAAAATGAGTTAGTAGCAAAAAAAGGCCTGCTAATAAGCCATTTCAAATACGATTCTATTTTTCAGTTAACAGGGCTCAATAACAAAACTGGATGGCAGTTGTCCAAGTGAAAAAAAAAATCATAATTAGTCAAACATGACAGTATTGTATGTACACCAGACACTGGCATAGCCCACTTAGAAGAAATTCAACACAGAACTGGGACTGAAGAGTTTGGAATTGTACCACCTGAGAGCGCACGATGTGTATGGTCCTGTGTGTTGGGTTTTGCTCTGCAGGGCCAGCTTTCAGTTGGAGGGTCACCCTTGGCTTTTTCTGAAGAACACAATTCTATCCACACCAGCTTGCAGGCCAATAGCACAGAAGTCGGCCAATGCTACTTCTAATTATTTCCCAGCATGGCAGGATAGACTCCAGATTTCTTATAAATATAACACAAGAGCATGAATTGTCCAAATTCTATTATGGACAAGTTGTAAATATATAATGGAAATCCATAGCATTTCAAGATATTTTGCTTTTCTTCTACCTTTTAGTTTCTCCCTCGCAGGAATGATTCCAGATGGACTTTGAGAACAGCCTCCTCTTGTTTATCTTAGAGAAGAGATACGTAGTTCTTGAAGTTGGCCACGGTAATTGGAAGCTTGCCCATTAATCAGATGGAATTCTTCAAAAAAGCTATGCTGGATCAACCCTGCATTTCTCATCCACTTTCTAAGACCACGTTAGAGATGAAGACGTAATGCAGAGCTGCTTCTCCTCCTGAAGACAAAGCTTGGTCACAGGCAGCGTGTTTCTCCTATCAGCTAAAGTACCAGTGATGTAGTGTAAGAGAATAACAGTCAACTCTGGCAAAGTCTCCTCTTCTGCTTCTTCCATCCACTTGGCCACTGTTTTCTCCGTTAGTTTTTGGCTTCTTTTCCCTACCCAGCTCCTGGCAGACTCTTTACATTCTTTCTCCCGAGGTCACTCCTCCCGTACCTGCCCTACTGCACCTCACTGCCAAGGAACCATGTAAGGCAACTAAGAACTGGCAAGGTGCAAAAAGTTAAGGTGACCTTGAAGACTGTATCTCTAGCAGACCTTAAAGGTCAAATACCAACTTATTAAGTGTCAGCGTGCCTAGTACCACCAAAGGTAGAGAACAGCAAGGTCTGCCTAAAAACTACAGCTTCTTGCACTGTCTTAAAGCAACAAGGAATGTTAGTACGGGATATCACATACAGCAGAGGCTTCAGAAGGAAACCAAAAAAGAAACAAAAGCTCCCATAAGTAGAGAGATGCAGGTTAGAGGTGGACTCCATGACCTTAAATGTGATGGGCCTGCAGGTGCCTTGAAGGCACTGCAAAAGCATCTTCACTGTTGAGTGCATTCAGAGATTTTTCTTCATGAGGATTAAAGGTTTTCAAATCCAGAACTTGATGCTGTTGTAAATAATAAAACCTTGCTTCTCCCTTAAGTGTTCTAGGAGAGTCAGTATCCATTTAATATAGAATCCACTGGAGATTTACAGTATTTGAGCAACAAAATACACTCTCTCTAAATGAAGAGATCAAGTCATGAAGTCTGGAGACTGCAAAAGTAAAAATCTGCATTGGAGGACGAAGGCAACTCCACTTCTTAAAACATGCCACTAAGTAATCTAATGAGTGGTTAAATCTTTAGAAACTAAAAGCATCCAGCTCTTTGCTACTTCATAAACATGGAAGTAGACACATGATTTCGTAGCTGCCATTTTTCCAGGCACAGAATAGTGGAAAAGGTAGGGGGAAAAAAAAGAAGATGGGTACATCTTGCTGCTGTAGTACTGGAAGAATAGGCAAGGGCAGATGTTTTTCTAGTCCTGCTGCAAGTTTACAGTGATTTCTACCTGTTTAATTATCATTAATTTTTCTTTTTTTTTTTTTTTTTTAAGTCATGTGTCTATGCTAAGTTACTAATACAATTTGAAAGTGCTGTATCCAAGACTGGCTTGAGCCCAACTGCTACAAACCAGAAGTTTCACATGTCATGCATCTGCAGGGGTGTTAAGGACTTCAGGTCTTGGTTTCTGCAACAAGATTCTGAGAGTAACCAGTATCAGACACTCTCTTGCTCCTACTGGTGCCCAGAACCGCTGCCCATGACTATTTTAAAATTGCTTCTAAACTGCCTGACCCTGCGGCACTTGGAGTATCATTTATCTTTGTAAAAGGAGGGATTAAGTGGCAGGTAGCAGTTGTACTCCTTGCTTACAGCTTCTCAGAAGTTTTACTGGGGATATCTTGGAGGCATCTGCTGAAGTCAGTCTGAAACCAAACCTCTGAGAACTTTCAGTCCTTAAGAGAAACCTTTGTAGTCCAACTGTTTATGTATCAGACCTATGCAGCACCCCTGCAACTGGAAGCAACAGTTAAACACACCCCCACAGAGAATATACTGGAATTCAGTTTTGATAGCAAGTAAGTTATTACTTGCCAGTGGATGTCAGGAATCAGTACACATCACAGGAAGGGACAACTAGAAAAATACAGGGGTCAGGTGATCTCAAACATGCTCTGCACGTGGTTTGTAAATCAGAACATTTCTCCATTAACCTGGGCTGGTTCAGTGTTGAAAAGAAATGCTCATTTCTTCCATGCTGCTGAGAAGCCTCCTGTTCCACAAGAGTGACAAGAAAGCTGACAATGTACAGGTGGCAATTTTTTTTGTTACTCAGGAGGTTAGCATCTAACATTAGAGACTGAAAAAGCGTAACTAAACTGTAAGAATATATTTCTTATACATTAGGTGTATAGTTGGGATATAATACGAGTGCATTGCCACTTCAATTTACTGTTAATGCTATATGAAATCAAGCCCAGCCTCAAAAATGCTGAAATATAGTAATTTCAGCTGGCTCAATGCTATATTTACAGGAAAGATCCAAAAGACACACTACACAGCTCAAGCATGACAATGTAATGAAAGGGCAGGAAGCTGCCATGCCCATCCTCTCCAGTGCAATAACTATGAAAGCCCAACTGCTTTCCCCAGAAATTGCAGTATAGCATTTAGTTATTGAATAATCATAGAATCATAGGATCATTCAGGTTGGAAAAGACCCTTGGGACCCCCATGTCCAACCACCAGCCCCACTACAAAGTTCTCCCCTACACCATATCCCCCAACACCACATCTAAATTACTCTGAACCACATTCAGGGATGGGGACTCAACCCCCTCCCTGGGCAGCCTATTCCAGGGTCTGACCACTCTTTCTGGAAAAAATTCTTTCCTAATGTTCAGACTAAATCTACCCTGTTGCAGCTTGAAGCCATTCCCTCTCCTTCTATAGTTGATTCCCTGTGAGAAGAGATCAGCACCAACCTCTCTACAATGTCCTTTCAAGTAGTTGTAGAGAGGGATGAGGTCTCCCCCCAGCCTCCTCCTCCTCAAACTAAACAGTCCCAGAATGTAGAAAGAATACCTGCTTACCCCAATCTGGACCTGAAAACTAAGGTTCTTAGATGTTCAACCACGAGGTAGCTCAGTCTCAACTGTATACAGTTTGCCATTTCCATGTATGTGCAGTCTATCAGCTAAAAGCACAGCAAAGAAGGAGGCAGTTGGACGGTCTACATTTCTTCTTCCACCCAGCACCCAACACACAGGCACCTCTGGCATAGTTCAGTTAAATTTAGAGGCCTGGTTGAAATAGCTGAACTCAGTGTTGCTTCATCTGCCTTACGGGCTGGGGTAGAGCACTAGAGCAACCCAACTAACCTCCAAAGAGATCCACTTCAGCAGTGGCAGCAGTGACAGTTGTGGTTGTAGGGGCAGCAGCCGCAGTAGTTGTAGTATCAGTAGTTGCAGCAGTAGTTGCAGTTGGCTCTGGGGCAAACGGATCTGAGATCTGTGGCTCAGAGGTAACACCGGAAAGCGCAGCCAGATTATCTATATGCAACCATATAATGGAGATCAAACAGGAAAAGTAAGGGGAAGAGGGAAGAGAGACCACAACCACTCAGCTCCAGACAGAAAGCCGGAGCTTGTCATGAGACTCAACGTTCAAAAGTCTGAGAAATCAAAAAATATTACTCACCCTCTCCCAAGAGGTCTAGTGATTGTCCATAAAAATGCCAGCAGAATAAAGAAACAGACCAATTAGTAGAACTGCCAGACTGAAGACGTTCATTAGCCATATGCTCATTCTCTAAGTGACACGTTAAACACAATTTCCGCACTTGAATTTGCAGCATTCAAGTTATTGTTACGTGACACAGCTCATTCTGTTTAACAGCTCTGTACGAAACAGAACCAAGTCCAAAAAATTCACGTTATCTGATAAATTCCTTAATATCTAATCAGCCCGATGTTCAAACACCAGTAGTATTTACCGCTTATGTTGTACACAGCTGGTTTTCTTTCCTTAAATTGTAACCAAGTGAAGCAATTATTGGCCTGTAAGGGTTGATATGAAGGTCTCCTACCTTCCACTACCCCAGGACAATGCCAAGAACCACTTTTTCAGAAGCCAGATTCACCACTACACTAGTTTCCTCTGGCATTTAGCTTAGCAGCATGAGAGTAAGACTACAAGTAGGTAGACTTCTCTGAAGTTTGTGAACCACAAATAACCCCCAGGAACACTGAAAATGTTCCAACACGGGTTTCTGGGCCTAACAGCACACAGATTCCAGACTTTCACCACGTAAAAGCGCCCATGGGAAGAGTGACCCCCGATGAACCCCAGTGCTCACACAGAAGTATAGGAAACACGCATAGCTGAAGCTTATTTAAATTAATGAGCTATTAGCAGAACGTACTCAGATACCAAATTGAATCTCAAGAAAATTCTGCTTAGTTACAAGTATTTTCTAGATCAAAGCATTCAAAAAGCACTCAATGTCAACGTAACAGCCATTGAAAGTAGACAGAATTCAGCTTACTGTTCTGCCAAAGCGAGCTGTCGTGGTCCACCCTCCCAGCCCTAGAGCCCTTCACAAAACTGGCACTAAAATCCAGGCTCCTCTAGCACAGTAGATTGCAAATACAGTGTTAAGTTACTTCATGATAAAATACACATCTCTGCTGCCACAAGTGTATTCTGAGGCAGACAGGCCTTTCTTGTACTTGAGACAACTGTTTGGCCAAAAAAACATTACCCAACCACAAACCAAAAAAGAAGCTCAAAGACAGAGGAAACTTTGCCTCCATAAAAACCAACTATCATAGAATGATATGGGGTTGAAAGGGACCTCTGGAGATCATCCAGTCCAACCCCCTGCCAAAGCAGGTCCACCCAGAGCAGGTTGCACAGGAATGTGTCCAGGTGGGTTTGGAATGTCTCCAGAGATGGAGACTCCACCACCTCTCTGGGCAGCCTCTCCAGGAAAGGAAATAAGTTCCTCCTCATGTTTTGATGGAACTTCCTATGTTCAAGTTTATGCCCTCTACCTCTTGTCCTGCCCCTGGGCACCACTGTAGAAAGACGCCTCATCCTCCTGACACCCCCCTTTAAGTATTTATAAGCCTATGTACTATAAGCTATAAAAAACTGGGAAAATGAACCAGTTTGGCCTATTCCATTGTCATACTGCAGTGAGAATAGTCTGAGCTCGACAGCTACCTATTTACTAAGCAGTAGCTCCGTGTTGCTCCTGGATTCACTGTACACATCAACAGGGTCATCAGGTGCATCTGATCCACACTGAAGAGCAAGGACAGAGCCCAGATGCTTTACCATGGGTGGGCAGGTAGGAAGCAAAATGCTCTGAGCAAATTTGTCTTTATTTTACAACACTTGTTAAAAAGGCGCCAAGAAACCACACGTAGGTGTTTTCGTAATTGGTTCCTTGGGAGAGAGCTCTACTGGAGAGTGACTGCTGAAGCTGAGGTAGGTCAGAATACCATTCTGAAAGAGCCTAACAGTATATTAAAAATGCAGCCCTCGGGTATCTCATTACTGCACACCAGGTAGACGCCTCACAGCTAGACTTAGAAATAAACAACTGTTGGCAAACTTTTACCTTCTATTAGCTTATTCCTTCAATGCCTTTTTGTTATCCAGATGAAAATACAGTGAAATTGCAATCATCCAGCATGGAAATCTATACTTACTCTTAATACGGTAAGGATTAAAACCAATGCTTTATTGTGTAGTCACATTAAAGTAACAACACTAACAGCAAATCCATGTTCTGAGGCACACTACAAGGTAGTTCAGAGCAGAAATGCAAGTCAATTTGCTTTTATATCCCAGAGTCAGACCTTGTGAGGATGCAGAATTTGACCTACTGTATTTTTTTTAATGCTAGAGCCTAGTTTGCCTGCCAAACAGCCATCGATCCACCTCGCGGTACACTGCAGGCAACTTATTACCCTACCTTGATCATCTCCTGTTAGCACAGAAGTGTGTGGATTTTCACAAGTTCATTTGCTAGGTAACTTATATTGTATTCAGAAACGCACTAGGTATACAATAAAATGCACAGTGTACTGTATGTACCACTAAATATACAGCATACTACAGCAAATATAGAGGGTAGGCCAGAATACATAGAATCTGCACTGCCAGTGAGACTGAGCAGGAAGGATCATTCACTGGTGACCTGTATTCCTGAGGTTTATGTGACATTTAAATTGCCACTTCGATGCTGCATCTTGAAGTACTTGATATTCACATTTTCCTTACTGCTCTGAACTGCAGCAATTCTTCCAGCTTCCTCCCCCCTACCTCCTCTTTCTCTTGAGTTCCCACGTTATCTTGCTGTGGGCCAGAAGAGCTTTGCAGATGAGGAAGAAACTCAAGCAGCAGGGAGGCAACACAACACATCCTCCCAAAAGTCCCAGGTGGAAGGATGGTCATTGTGTCCAGCCTTCTGCTCAGAACAAGGTCATGGCCAACACCAGATCGGGTCAGTCATGGCTTTGTCTAGTCAGACGTCGAAAAATCTCCAGGAATGGAGAGACCATTAGCTCACATGGGGGATTCTGCTCCACTACTGCCCTACCCTCCAAGGGAAAGAATTCTTTACTCACATCAAATCAACCTCTGAAGCTGCAACCTGTTGTTAATGCCCCTCTCTACAACCAAATAATTTCCAAGGGAATTTCAATTCCGCATTCTAAGCCCCCTTCAAGTAGTAGTTGAAGGCCACTATTAAGAGTCTCCTCTTTGCCAGGTGCAGAAGCCCAGCTCCCTCAGTCTCTCTCTGCAGGGATGCACTCCAGATCCCTGAAGTCCTGGGAACCCTTGGCCTTGAACAGGAGAGCCCAGAACTGCATGCACTATTCCTGATGTGGTCCCACCTGCACTAATTAGAAGGTTCTGTAGTACCTACGAGATTGTAAAATTTATAATGACTGCCGGTTTCATCTTGCAGTTTAAATAAGTAATTTAAAAAAACACCAAAAAACCAACAGAACGACAAAACAACCCTTAACACAGCCTCAAAGGTTTTCCTCATTACCATTAAGAGAAATTTCAGTGTTTTCCCAGCAAAGCCGTTCCAGTTCTCAATTTACGCATGGTCTGACATGGTGTTTGACAATTATTTAAGAGAGCTGAAACAAGGAGGGGAAGAAAAAGGGAGGGCAAGGGTAAAAAAAAAAGAAATAAAAAAAGGCATGATTCCAATGCAGCAATGGGTGGACTCCTGCCAGCAGCAAAGCAGACCAACTTGAAGCTTGCCGAGTTACCAAACCGCTATTCCGAAAGGCAAGACTGAAGTGTACGTGATGAGGTTGGCAATAATCCTGGCTGCAGGAAAAAAAAGTTAGCCATCCTTTTCCACTGTGGAATAAGAGGAATAGGGGCATAACCAGCCAATTTGAAAAGTTTTCAGTGATTTCGAAGAATAAACACACCTAAGTTCCAAACTGCGGGGACTTTGTCCAAAAAGGGCAAAGAAGAAACAAAAAAACCCACAAGTAAAATCAGCTTCCTATTGCAATGTGAATCAGAATTTTACAATATTATTGGCTATTTACTCTGCCTAAATGAGTCAAGTGCTTAAAAAACTTAGCTGAGAAGCCTGAGCTCTTTCAAACTCCTCAAAAGCTTGTGTTCCAGCACTTGGCAACGACAAAGCAAGACTAACAGGATGCAATCAAAACCTGCAGAGTAATTAAGCAGTCCCAGGCATCCAAGCACAGATGACTCTTTGGTCTTGCTTTCTGGGCAAGATTACATTTCAGTTAACAAAACTGATGCTTCTGCAAAATCAAATTAAAAAAAACAAATAAATAAAATTTCAATTCAACAGGTTAAATAGGAATATGCAAAGTAGGGTCTGTGACAGCCAAAGCTATCCTGTGATAAAGAAGCGGCTGAGATATAACATCAACTTTAACGAAGAACAGAAATGGGGAATGCAGAAGCCACTGGTATTAGCATTCACAGCAGAGTCAGCATGACTCAGGGTAGCGTTCCTGCCGTGAGAGGGCTGGTGAGTTCATTAAGCTGCCGCACAAGCGACGAGCTCTCTTTTAAGATTACACCGCAGCGTGGGTTTACAACTGCGTTAAGTTAAATCACATTTACTGGCCTAATTCCTTGCCTTCCCAGGACAGGAGCAAACGTTGCCTATGTTTATCCCTCTCCTCTTCAGTTCACCAGCTGCTAAGTGCTGCCTGGAACAACGGGCTCAGGTCACCACAGGAGCTGGTCAGGCGTTCCCCCCTGAAAGCACTTAGCTCTTTACTTCTATTTTCATATCGTTATTCTAAGCAGACAAGTAAGGTTTTAATACAAATACATTAAGGGTTGTCAGAGGTAATCACATGTGCAGCAGAACTAATTTGCCACCATTGGCTGTAAATGCATTTTTGTTTCAAAAGCTATTTTTGATCCTTCCCCCTCCTGACCCGTGGGCTTCACTTTATGAACAGAAGAGTTGATTTCTGCCCTCTCTTTGCCAATAAGCACAGGAGCAGCTCTAGTTCTTCCGTTTTTAAAGTGCCTACCCTACCTGTTCACCTTCAGCCAACCCCCTTCCCTGCTTACTTTTAGTCACATAATCCTGGCTCCCCCCAGCTTTGCCCTCAGGCCCTTATAAGCAGCTTAGACTATTATGCATATCCCTGGAAAAAGGAGTAGCCTCGCGCTGCGAACGGATGCCTGGCTGTCGGGTCAGCAGAAGCCTGGGAGTGTGCTGGGAACATCCCCTGCTAGCAGAGAAAGAGCTGGGATTTGGTTCAGCCAGGCAAGAAGACGGAGACTGCAAGAAGAGACGCTGAGAGTGAGGTTTCTCTACCTCCCCATGAAGTGGCTCCGGCCGCGGCTGCTGGAGCCGCCTGCCCAGTACCGCCAAAATCTGGCTGAAGATCCAGAAGATCACTGGATGGCTTGGAAGAGCTGCCAAGGAAAGGGAGAAAGAGAGATTAAATACTGGAGAAATTTTTCCATTTTAATCAAGTTTAAAAAAAATATTAAAAAAAAAGTATCATAACTGGAATGTAGGAATTACGCATCATTTGGATGATTGATGAAACCACTGAGAGAGACTATTTTTTTTCAGGCCTTAGGATTAGAGCAGTGGCTGTAAACACCCCTACTGTAGTAAATGGCAAGAATACATTACACCCCAGGACAGGACCTTGACTTACATCCATTATTCAATATTGGCATCGTAACAGATCTATGAGACTTTTACAGGCCTTAAGAAACCCAAACAAACCAAATGGAAAAAACCAAAACCATCCGAAACCAAAATGCCAGGTGGTCCCTAACAACAGAGCAAATAAATGTTGTGGCTGAGAACAGCTCCATTCTACTTCAATATTTCATTGTGCCATGACAGAAAGCAAGAAACCTGCATTTCCAAGCAATAAACAGGCATTAAGTAGAATAGAGTTGGTGAAACTTCTATGGCTTAAGCCAGCTGGATATTTGCTTAGGAAACAAGGTCTTGTTCATTCAGCACTTTTAAATCATAATCAGGAGAAGCTCTTTCTTCAGTGAAGTACTTCATCTGATGTTTAACTGAAGTTAGTTGCACCCTCTGACTTCTGGTTCAAGCTTAGAGCTTTTACACGTCTCAAGTTCTTTCATCTCCGCTCATTACAATGAGCAACAGCAGCTTGTTCCAGCTTTGACTTGAAAGCAAGCTTCAGATTTTCTCATTGGTCAAACAGTCATTTTTCATTTGAACCTCCAAGAGTTCATTATTTTTGTGCTTCATTAACTATTTTGAACAGCAAGAAAAAGGAATCTTAATTCAGCAGTTTTGGAAACAGAATACTGAAGGTCAGCAAAGACTACTTCAGGTTTGCACATTACTTCAGTCTATTCAATTAAAAGTCTGTGTTGGGAATGGTACCACATCGCTACTACACTGAAAGCAAATCAGAGTAACTATTTGTGGTCTATACTGGTAGAATAATGTCACCGATTCAATACTTATGTACACCCTCTATAAAGTAAGCAAAATCTTGCAGGCAGCCCTCCTGTTACAAGCGTCACTTTGGCATCTACCCCAGGCTCAATAACTCAAATACTGGTGTATTTTTTTTAAACTTACCTGACTGGAGCAGCTGTAGATGAAGTTGCAAAAAGATCAACTGGAGGAGATGTATCAATAGTTTTCGCTGGAGTAGAACTAGGAGATGTAACAGTTGTGGCTGGAGAAGACTGGAGAAATATTTTAAATATAGGTTCACTATATCAGCATTTCTCCACCAACTCATGCATAGATTCATACTTTAAAAATCCAATGTTGATATTTCTTGTCATGAGCTGTTCTCCCCTTTGAGAGAATGTAAGGAAGATGAGGCTGAGTTTTCAGAGGGTGGTGGAGCTGAGAAACTCTGAGGTGACTTCACCTCATGATGCCTGGCTGAAGAGGAAATGCCTGCTGCAGGGGCACTGAACATGAACATCCCTTGGCTTGAAAACTCACCCAACATCTAGGCAACCAACTCAAACATATGATCCAGAGTTGCCTTACCTGCCTTTTAAAAATCCCAATTAGGGTAACCAACACTTCCTATGCATCAAAGGATTCTCAGCTAGTTCCAAGAAAACGGTCTACTCCCCAGTAAACTCCCTCCTCTCAGTTTTAAGACCATCCCAGAGCTGGGAGGAGCGAATTATTTTTGTGGGTTTGTTTCGGCCTCTGTCAGACCTTTCATTTTGTCCACAACAGCACCCTAAACATAGAAATGGTGGGAGAAAGGAAATGGCTAGAACCACAGTTAAATACATAAACCTTCAGGCTGAAGAGAGTTTAGAGGCAATCAGTATTAACTGTTAAGTCATTGGCAAGACGGAGAAGACAGCTCAGCTTCATTAGCTCCTCCAGTTCTGGATAAGGGTAGTTTAACCATGGCAAGGACAGATGCTCAGGAGTGTATGTTGCCACTCCTCTGTGTCCTTGAAGACTCAAGTTACCTTGTCGAGTGTCAATTTAATTCTAAAAGATACTACGAGCTTTGTTAGAGCATCTCACACCCCAGAGGGATCCTTTTCCTAGCGAGCAAAACCATGTCCTACGTTTAGCACTGTTTGCCATCCTGACAACTTCCAAGAAAGAAAAAGAATTGGTGAACCTGAAGTTAGTTACTTTCTTCTGAGTTCTGCTACTGCCATCCCATCATCACAACTCCAGCAGGAGATGGATATAAGCTTTCTAGACTCTCCTCAAGCCTTTACTAAGCTTTGAGGCTAGAGTGGTCCAAATTCTTATTACTTAAAAGTTGTAAAAGCACTTTCTGAGCCATCATGATGTACCAACTGCTACAGGACTGGGAAAGGGAATTTGTTTGTTTGTGTTTAAAAGGGGGTTTTGGAAATAAATTCAAGAGCTTACACTAGAATCACCCACTGAACTGTGTCCCACAGATTCAGAGGTTTTCATTGAGTTTTTCCTGCACGACACCCATTACCAGACACAGACCTTCAGCACCTGGCAATGCTTCAGGGATACCAGGAACTACTGTTACTAACACCATAAAGCTCTTTAGTTCATCTGACACTCAAACCAAGATGTTTTCACTGGCTTTCTAGACTAAGGTGAGCAGTCTCCCTAATAAAAGTTAATTCTGAAACAAGGTGTATCGGATGGAAATTTTCTTCCTGGCTTTTCACATGAATGTGGTTTTAGGAGAGGCAGAACTTCCTCCTGAAAAGCTACAAATGGATGGAAGAGTTTGGAGGAGAAACAGTATGGACTAAGAAGAAAGGAAAAACAAAATGAAGTTGAGATAAAAATATGTGTATCTTTTATGCTTTCACAAAGCTTGGCCATCAAATCCTGGCAAAGCTGCTTAGCATCTGCACTGGTGTAAGCACCACAGCCCTTTGGATCAGTGAAGTGCTTTTATGGGGCCATTATTTACAGGGCCATTAGAAGGTGCAATTTTGTCAGTCAGGTAGGGCCTGGGTCTAAAAAGCAGATTAGGAGATTGGAATTTAACTCTTTATGGCCTTAAGATATTCTAAAGGGTATCACCTGAACAATAATTAACTAGTACAGCAATTTGCAGTATTTACCTTGCTTAGAGGAGAAGGAGCCCCAGATCTAGAGAGGGGAAAAAAAAAAAAAGTGTTTTCAGATAAGTACACTTTTGGAAACAAGGCGTCTGGTCATCAAAACTCCTGCAAAAAGACCAAAAGCTAAGCATGGCAGCTTTTCGAAGTTCTTTACAATTGCACGATCTCTCCATTTCTCAAAATTCCACGTGCCACTTTAGGAATACAAATTTTTTACTTCAAATCTTAAATGAATCCTAGAAGTTAATTGGTATCTCAGGATTATTTTGCCATTTAAATAGATCCTACGAGAGTTACTCAGGCAAGATGTCACCATATTATAAAATCATGCACCAGCAGCAGAATAAGACTGATATGGAAACAGCTGTCCAAAATAAGCCTTCTGAGGATGCATCAGTGAATTCTCAAAGTCTACTGTTCTTCTAAAGAAAGTGAAAGTTACTTTAAAATAATGTTATTTGAAAATATGGAAACAGTTAATTAGAAAGCCCAAGCTGAGAGTTCTCCAACATGCAAGAAAAATCACACTAACACTATCGACAGAGCCTAAATCGTATGTTAAAATGTACATCAGTGCATTTGGTTACTTTCATTATTATGAGGTATGAAAACACTGCTACATATTTTTAGGACTGGTTAGATCTAAGAGATGGAAGGAGGAGCTGAAGTTAAAGCTGCACCAGTATTGAACTAGCATCCAGCCTACAGGTTACTCAAACCAGACAGGTCCTAGGAGCTGTGGAACTGATTTAGAAGATCTGGAGCTATGACAGAAATGACCAAAAGAAACTCCCTTAATGATTATATACAAAAAGCAAGCAACAGTTTAGGTACAATTTAAAGAATGTATCTATATCTAAGAGTTCAAGCCATCTTAAAAAAAGCAACCACCCCATAACCACCCATGCATGCAAGTGATAGTAAACGTATGTACTTACCCTTCACTAAATTGCAAGGAAAGCAACAGAAAAGAGAAAACACAGGTTTAGCTTAATCCTTCCTAGACTTAGCCATGACAAGTATCTAGTAAGAAGATGCAAAGCCATTAGAAAACAAATAAATTTTGATTACACAAGCCTTAGCAGAGGGGGAAAACCCAACAGTTCCTTCTAGGGGCTTTCAATAGTTAATTTGACTTAATTTTGGAAAACATCTAGCTATTTGCTGTGTCGTTTCCCTCCACCCCCCAGTAAGGAAAAAAAAAAACAAAAAAGAAAAAGCTGCAATTAAGATGACTTTGTAAGGGAAAGGAAAAGCCTAGTCTTACCACAGCTTGTTTTCCAGCTAAGTGGCAATAGGAGGTTGGGAGAATCAAACCTCAAAATCAGCTACTCTCATGTTATTATTATTACACCTTGATACATGGTAGAACGTATATACCTACTTGTTGCCAGGTTTTTTTCCTTCCAGTGAGTTTAGATGTTGCTCCAGGGTCTCCATGAGGCTGCTGGGAGCCTTGAAAGCAAAGAGAAAGATAAACTGCTGAACACACTGCATTGGCCTAATGACAGTCTGAAATCCAGCATCATCTTCCCTGAAGTCCACCACGTGCATGCTCATGCTACTATTTTATTTATCTCACAGTGAAAATAGTGGATTTCCATGCTGGAAATATCCAGGCAGAGAGAGCTTTTGAAAGATGATGCTGTGTCCAGATTTGCATAAGGAAACTATTTCTCTCTCCAAAAGAGCGCCTGAAGCCTAAATCCAAGCTCATCATGTTTTGAGTCGGTGTCAAACATCGACGACAGCACAGGCACCCATGGGGTTAATTTTAAGAGTGATAGGTTCAAGGTCATCCTTTGGGTTTTGCTTTTAGTCAAACCTCTGACACCTCTTTCACCACCAGAGGGTTAGATGGTATTTGCAGCCTAATGAAACCAAACGAGAAGTCCTTTCCAACGCCCCCAAAAACAGCGACCTGTGGTTGAAGACTCAACTTCACAAAAAACTTATAGATGTTTCTTCTCAAAAGGGTAGCCAGGCACAGGTTATTGAGCCTAGCAGCTAACTCAAAACTGGGGAAGATCACTATTTCAGACACCTGTAAAAACCAAGCTTTTTCAGTCCTCCGCAATCTTGGGGTTTATTTTTAAGCAACCTTTTTGTGGTCAGGCACCACTGCCAGGCATGCACTTGCTGTTACAAGGGTAGATAGGAAAAGCCATAAGTGACAATGACAGTGTGCTTAGCTGCTTCCGTATAGAGTCCAGATAAGCAGACTCCTACAAGACTCCTACAAGCAAGGAGGAAACCCTTGAGAAGTACAGTAGCACATAACAGTCACATATTTCCACCAGGGTTACTGGTTCACCAACCCTACAGTCTTTAAACGGGGAATTTTCTTAATCAGTCTCTTTGAGATCAACCCCAATTCCTGACAGCAATACCCACGGCATTTTTTATAAATAATGCCTCTAATTTCCAGGTTTATGTGTGCATCCAAAAAAGCCAGCTTGTGATGCTTGAAAACAGACTATCCACTGCTCCAATGTGCGGTAAGCTGAAAGCCAGGTAGCCGGCTAAAGCAGCTAAGTATTAATTTTGGCATCAAAACTGAGCAGTAAGGTAACTTAACACATGCAGAAGTTTAAAAAGCTCAAAAAAATCCCTTAAATGGCAGCACGAGTTTAAAGGTGTGCCACACACGTACACAATGCAGAAACATCCTAATCATTGCTGCTTTTGCAAGCATATTTATTCATTTTCAACTAATCTGGGCACAAGATGGAACTCAGTTAAACACCAGTGACTTAGTTACAAGAATTCTCCAGCAGCAAGAAAAAAGATGAGCAAAGGCTCTCATTTGCTCAAAAAAAGAGGAAAAATTCAGACTTCTATGTATTTAAAAAGGCTATAGCCTAAGATACAAGTCATGCTTACTTAAACGTGTAAGCAGAAAGCCATGTTACAAAAGAAAATAAAAGCCATTATTTACTGCTACACACTTTAACATTACTCACAGGTTTCTTAAAAGTCCACAAGGTAATATGAAACTCACCTATCAAACAGATTTCACGGAGGAAGCTTCAGAAAATTTCTACCCAGATGCAACCATCTGGAAATTAAGTATTGTCTGGTATCCAATTCTATCAGTCACCATCGTGGTGGAACCTTAGATTTCCCCACAAGCTATCTGGGGCAAAACTGCCATACTTTTAAGAATTGCTAATAAATAAAAATGAGCCAAGCTCTTTAGCTGCCAAAAATGCCTCCTCGGCCTCCAAAACATCTCAGCCAAACTAGAAAGTCCAAAGATGACAGCTATCAACTTGTATTTCACTACTGTGACGACCACTTTTGGAGGGTTACACCTCAAGCATCAACACAACCAACTTCTTCTGAAAATACTACTGACTACTGCCATGGCTTGCTTTAGGAATTTAGGTGTATCATTGATATTATATATAATACTTATTAGCTGAAATTCTGTTTTATTATTCGAACTTGAGCTACAAGCTGTGAAAATCTACGCCAAGAGCAAAACAACTCTACCCTTCAACTATACGTCAGAAGTCATCATGCAAGACATTCCTTTAGTTCCATCAGTGTTCAAAAATAGCTTTGGGCCATTCTTATTTTTTAAGTTGGGAGGGCTTCAAAGTGTTAAGTGGTGTGACTCCTACCAACACGTACATTCCTGCTGCGCTTCCTAATTACGGAACTTCTAGTTATTACCCAGATCCAAAAAGACAAGAGAAGCTTACCTGCGTAAGATCAGGGATATCACCTTTGTCAATTCCAACTTGCTGTGGATATAAAAGAGGTCAAATGTAAGTGTGCTATTCCACTGCAGCAGGCACTATTTTTGACTAAAACTGTGGTAGGCTTTTCAGCCTATAATGTACTTTATCTTTAGAAAAAGACTACAAAGTTAGCAAGTGGAGATGGCCATCTCTCCAGTAGGTACCTTCAACCACCTGCAGCACTTTTAAAATGATTTTTTTTAAATTAAATATCCACTAAAAAAAAAAAAAAGGTGTGTGGGGGCAGGTTTTGATTCCACCTTGGTAATTTTTATATTCCTTACTGCAAGTCAGGCGAGGCTTTCTGGTCATACACTGTTTGCTCAGAGGACAGGGTTATTCAACTGCCCAACACCTACTGTCCAGGTGTGGACAACCTAACTATCCTAAAGAAATCCTCTGAAATTCAGCCAGTGAGCAAAACCTAGAAGACATCACTTTAAAAATAAATAAATAAATAAATAAATATGCTAAAGCTCAAGTCACTTTGTTTGTTCTGCCCTTCTCTCTCCGCTGCTAGCATTTCAAACACAGCAAGAGGAGGTCTAAATCTGCCATCTGCCATCTCTTGCTTCACTATGGCTCTTCAAAGTGGCTGCTGGTTTAGCTTTTGCAGAAGAACAAGCTACGCTGCACCCACCATCCCTGAAGTATGGTCACTCTAATCCCTGAAGCTCTCCTACAGGTGTCTGAAAGTACTTCACTCCCTCGAGTTCAGCCTTCACATCAGACATTC
This sequence comes from Nycticryphes semicollaris, assembly GCA_013400055.1. Lineage (NCBI taxonomy): Eukaryota > Metazoa > Chordata > Aves > Charadriiformes > Rostratulidae > Nycticryphes > Nycticryphes semicollaris. The sequence goes on along the minus strand of VXBJ01000167.1, from coordinate 105,722 downwards.
TTTTTCCAACCAGGACTCTAGCAGGCTCCTTCATAAACAGTTGAAGCAAAGAAACAAACTTTTTATTTGGTTCATTACGGCCGTCTGTTATAATGAAGCCTGAAACATGGATAATGTGCATCTCGTGCCAAGGAGCCAACTACCACAAATGAGAGCCCAGCAAAAGAGCTAATTAACCGTGTAATATTCACATTATCCACATAAGAGGATGATAACAAGGGTCAAAGCTAGGAAAATCTCTCATTGAGTTAACTTGCAGCTGGCTGCAAAGACTCAAAAAGCAGATTTATAAAACCATGACACTTTTTTTCCTCATTGCTCTATCTTCCTCTAACTTTCAACCCAGTCCTAGAAGCATGCATTTACTACAGCATTTCCAAGAAATATTGATACAGTTGGAGTCATGTCATCCATTACGCTGTACCGGGACAGTTGAGGCTGGCTGCGCAGCACAGACACGTGAAAGGCCTAAGCAGGGTTTAACTACTTCAAGAAGAGCTGGACAACCAGATCTAGGAACTTCTACGCTGCCTCACGTTTATAAACACTGAGTCAGATGCTTAAACAAGTGCAATTAATATCGGTGCTAAAAAAATTCACAAAATACTTAAGTGCCAGACTCCAGTAGGCTGGAAGTCACTTACCTCTGCAACTTTAAGAAACTCTGATACTCTGGTCATTCGAGTAAGAAATCGTTTGTAGATTTCAAGAGCATCTTTACATTGTCCCTTTTTCATTTCAAAAAATTTCTCTAGAGAAATAATTTGGCAGATTTCAGTTAAGGTATCTTATGTTAATCCTGCATTCATCAGCAACTCTAGTTTTCAGGAAAATCACGTTTCAAAGAATATTGCACTCCATCAACATTTTTCTACTTGGACACTAATCTAGTGTCATTCCTAGTCCTTTTTAGAATTTCGAAGCTGGGCTTGCTGAGCTGTTAAAAGAATTATATAGACCAGAAAACTGCACCCCAATCAGCCGTAGCATTGTGTGTGACGTAAACCAGGTTTTTAAAGATAAAAAAGTGAGCAGGTGAAGCAGCTACCAAACTTGAAAGTCAAACTAATTGAGGATACTTCAACATATATTAATGTATGTCCTCTTCCGTGTTGTTTTACTTGAAAGAACAACAATTTTTCCACTTGAGTAGCTCTCTTAAATTGGTTCATGTCCATTATCAAGGACAACTGCCACATATTTCAACCCAAACTTATGCTTTTAACAGCAGCAGGCAGTGAAATCTCAATCCAATTGTTATACCCAACACATTTGTACCTGCTCCATAAGCTTCCCATGCCTGTAGTTTTACTCAAAAGACTTACTTTTATGAAACCATCAGAAAGCATTGCAACGTGGATACAAAAAAAAAACACCAAACCCAAATTGTTTGAGCTTTACAGCTCAGGAACATCTTTTTGCCTGTTCAGCCTCTGTAACTTCTCCATTTCTTCCTGTTCTAGCTGCAGTCAGAGTTTGGGGTCAGTCACGGTGGCCAAGCAATCTCAGTTTTGAGCTGTCTTTATAGACCAGCTGAAGCGCTCACAGGAGCGTTATTCCAGGAGTATATTACCTCCTATCAGGCTGCCACATCGAATTTGTAACAGAAGAATCTGGGCATCTTAAAAACACCATCAGGTTGTGCGAGCTCACACATTTAAGCACAGAGACGTTCAGTGTCTTTAACTAGAAATCTCTACAATTTTACGGGCATGTGACAATACAGTCTCAGACGGACACTAATGTAAGAGGTTACGACTTAAAGTTTTCTCACACTTCAGGATAGAACAGCCCCCCTTCCAAAAAAAGGATATGTATTTTTAACGAAAATTATGTTAAAATAAAAAAAACCCCAACCCTGAAGCAGATCTGAAACTCATTTTTCACTCACTCGTAGTATGTGAAATATAGGCACCAGGTTACTTACCTAGTAAGTTAATAACCCCGTCATTGTAGCAAGCAAAAAGTTTGATGAGATCTTTAAATAGAAGCATGAATGCAGCATTAATGACACCATTTGTCAGTTCATTTGGATGAACCTACAAATAAAAGGCCAGTTATTTACAACAGAGGTACTGAATGCAATCAGAAGTTCTAGCTTGCTAAAAAGCAGGTATCTGGTGGTGTTATAGATGAATCAAGGACTGACTGCAAGCTTTAACACAAAAAAAACCCAAAGAAAGGTTCCTGCTAGCATATCAAGGATTGCTTTCTACACCATTCCCAAACAATCCATTAAAGCAGAGTAAAATAAACATCTTAGTCCTAACTCCTTCACCTGTCACAAAGGGGAGGAAGGCAGAGGTGCTATTAACATAGATTTAGTGAAATTGGACAAAAGATGTCAGTTCACAGTAGAGCTTAACAAAACCTCAGTCATCAAGTAGATAATACGGCTGAGTTAATGGTGTCAAGAACCTTCCCTTTCTTACATTAACTTGGGCAGAAAATAATTGCTCATTTATTAAAAGAGCTTTCTTTTATTAAAAAGACTTCCTCTTCTGAGACCATTATCACAATTCCTATGTGATTAAGAACAAAAAAATGCATTAGGGAGACATGTACTTCTAAAGCTTTCCTCTGAAAGCTGTAGTTGGCTCTGCCTTCTGCCTGGGAGTGTGGCCTTCTGCCTGGGAGTGTGGCCTTCTGCCCACCAAGAACAGAACTTGTTGAAGATGTCCCTGCTCATTGCAAGGAGGTTGGAGTAGATGACTTTTAACAGCCCCTTCCAACCCAAATGATTTTCTGATTCTAACTTCCAAGACTGATGGACCTTCAAAGACCCCTTTGCAAGGTCACACTGTACCTCCTACAGCAACTGCCTCCTGTTTTTATCCTTAAGGCAGATAAACAACCCCACCAACATTCATAACATTAGAAATATATTGTAGACACTTATTTCTATGAACAATTTAGATTGCAGTTTAGCAAATTTAGTTTACAGCTGTACCTGATGAAGATTTTGAGGAAACCAAACAATGCACATGAGGTACTTTAACAGCTTTTACCCTCCTCCCCAAAAGAAGTTGGTTGCCGTAAGACAGACAAAAAATTCTTCAGTTTCCTTGTTTTATCCATATCTTCCCCTAACTGATGCAGAAGATGAAACTCAAGCTTTGAGTTGGCATTCCTTAATGCCCTTTTTTTCCCATACTGTTCCACTACCCCCGCTGCAAAAAAGTAAAAAGTGCGATCTGCACATTTTGTACATACAGGAAGGGGCTATTCTTCCCCAGACTACCTCAAGTGGGACACTGAAAAGGCAATTTTTTGGCCCGCACAAGGGGATGATCAGTAAAGCATTACCCAGAAGGTGAAACGTGTCCGTTACAACGCAGCATTTATAAGTCATTGCCCAGCCGTTAAAGCTGGGTCAGCTTCAATACCTACATCGAATTCAAGTAGTGCATCGATTTGTTCCTGTAATATTGGCATGCTCTTCAGCAGCTTTTCAGGTGCCATTGTTCTCATTACACCGTCAGCTCTGTAAGGGGGAAAACAGATTAGAAACCATGTCATTTCCCCTCGCCCTCTTCACCACCCCCACCCCAATTGATTGTTGCCTAAATTTAAGCTTAAACCAGATTAAATCCACTTCAGATGTTTGGAGGACTACTCGATTCACAGAATCACAGAATTGTTATGGTTGGAAAGGACCTCCAAGATCACCAAGTGCCTCGAAGTGCCACCTCTATAGGTTTCTTAAATACCTCCAGGGATGGTGACTCCACCACCTCCCTGGGCAAGCCATTCCCATGCCTGACCACCCTCTCAGTAAAGTAATTCTTCCTTATATCTAATCTGAACCTCCCCTGCCACAACTTCAGACCATTTTCTCTGGTCCTGTCATTACTCCCTTGGAAGAAGAGGCCAATCCCCACCTCTCTACAACCTCCTTTCAGGTAGTTGTAGAGGGCAAGGAGGTCTCCCTTCAGCCTCCTCTTCTCCAAACTAAACATGCCCAGTTTCCTCAGCCTCTTCTCACAGGACTTGTTCTCTAGACCCCTCACCAGCTTGTGGCTCTCCTCTGGACACAGTCCAGCACCTCAATGTCCTGCTTGCAGTGAGGGGCTCAGAACTGAACACAGCACTCCAGGTCTGGCCTCACCGTTGCCCAGTACAGAGGCACCATCACTTCCCTGCTCCTGCTGGCCAGACTATTCCTGATACAAGCCAGGATGCTGTTGGCCTTCTTGGCTGCCTGAGGACACTACTGGCTCATGTTAAGCCAGATGTCCACCAACACCCCCACGTCCTTTTCTGCTGGGCAGCTCTCCAGCCACTCTTCCCCAAGCCAGTAGTACTGCATGGGGTTGTTGTGACCGAAATGTAGGACTCGGCATTTGGTCTTATTGAATCTCATACAATTGGCCTCAGCCCATCGATCCAACCTGTCCAGGTCCCTCTGTAGAGCCTTCCTACCCTCAAGCAGATCAACACTCCCACCTAGTTTGGTGTTGTCTGTGAACTTACTGAGGGTGCACTCAATCCCTTCATCCAGACCATCAATAAAGATACTAAACAGAACTGGCCCCAGAACTGAACCCTGAAGTTCAGTGACCGGCCACCAACAAGATTTTGCCCCACTAATCACAACTCTCTGGGCATGGCCATCCAGCCAATTTTTTACCCAGTGGAGAGTACACTTGTCTATACCACGGTTCACCAGCTTCTCCAGAAGAATGCTGTGGGAGATGGTGTCAAAGGTCTTACCAAAGTCCAGGTAGACGTCTACAGCCTTCCCCCCATCCAGAAGGCAGGTCACATGGTCATAGAAAGAGATCAGGGATCTCTTTTTATTCTCTTGCTTCTCACATCACCCTGAGAGCTGGTATGAAAAATGCTTCATCCAACCACCCTCCCTGACAGCAGGTGAAGAAAGGTTTTGTGTTAGTGATGAACACAAGAGACTGATCTCTTTATGGGAAAAAGACACTCAGAGTTTGAATAACTTGGCAAGAAATAGTGTCACAGAAGTACTTAAACAACTCATAATCTCTGTGCATCAAGTTCATTATGAATAACTAATGAAAATTCATTGCGAAGAGTACTTATTAATGAGCTCTGTGTGGTTAGTGAAGACCAAATAAAACTCTATACCTTGTTTTTTTTCCCCCCTTCAAGTGCCACAATATGTGCGTGCCAATTCAGTTACATCAGGGCAATCTTTGCTTAGAGCTTCTTCTCTAAGTATTCCTGGGTACTAATTAATCCCATTACTCCTTCATAGCACTTCCACTGACTTTGATCTGCCTTATCAGTCCTGAACCATTACTCCAACAGGATGACACAGCAGTCATGGACACGTAGCATTCCTTAATTGCCACCTGTAGTCTTACAGGAGTCTTCACACATGCTCATTTTTATCTCTGAATATCACAAGCCTGCACAACCACCATTACAGATTGTTCCATTCTGGCCACCAACAGGTACGGCATCTCCTATTGGGTAACACATACCACTATTTTGACTTATTTTATGTTACTTACTCTGAGACAGCACCTCATTTCAAGCACAAGAAAAAAACACACATTGGAAGCTTTTTCAGGAACATATAGCAAGGCAGGAATAGAAGGATTCCTAGCAACTCAAACTTCTGCTTATTTAACATGAAGCGTTGGAAGGTACTAGGTAACAAAGGGAACTTACAACGCAAGCACAACAGCCTACCTAAAATATCAGTCCCAACTACTGATTAGTGTGTCCAGGTGGCCAAGAAAGCCAATGGCATCCTGGCTTGTATTAGAAATAGTGTGACCAGCAGAGTAGGGAGGTGATTGTCCCCCTGTACTCAGCACTGGTGAGGCCACACCTTGAGTGTTGTGTCCAGTTCTGGGCACTTCAACACAAGAGACATCTTGAGGTGCTGGAGCGAGTGCAGAGGAGGGCAACGGAGCTGGGGAAGGGCCTGGAAAATAAATCTTTGGAAGAGTGATTGAAGGAGCTGGGACTGTTTAGTTTGAGGAAGAGGAGGCTGAGGGGAGACCACATCCCTCTCCACAACTACTTGAAAGGACATTGTAGAGAGGTTGGTGCTGGTCTCTTCTCACAGGAATTAGCGATAGAAGGAGAGGGAATGGCTTCAGTCTGCAACAGGGTAGGTTTAGGCTAAACATTAGGAAGGAATTTTTCCTAGCAAGAGTGGTCAGACACTGGAATAGGCTGCCCAGGGAGGGGGTTGAGTCCCCATCCCTGAATGCGTTTAAGAGTCGTTTAGATGTGGTGTTGGGGGATACGGTTTAGAGAAGAACTTTGTAGAGTGGGGCTGATGGTTGGACTCGGTGATCCCAAGGGTCTTTTCCAACCTGAATGATTCCATGATTCTGTGATGAGTCTTCATGTCAGAAACTTCTTCATGATTCATATTCCAGACAGGTTCAAGAAATAACTACTTCGGTCCCCACTGTGGGAATGGCATCCAGCTGCACAGGAGGAGGAGGAGGCAGGAGAGGAAAGCCTGGCAGTGCTGCCTGCACTAACATCTCAGAATCCCGGGCTGCCAAATACACTAGAACTGCCAGAAGGATCCCGTATGCAACTCATGATTAGCAGGAGCATCTCCAGCGTGTAGTCAGTTAAGCTGCACCTTCAGTGGGTGTTAAGCTACTTGCCGTTTTGTCTGTGCTTCAGGAGAGAATCTAGAGCCATCAAAGCCCCAGTGAGAGGAGTTAGAGACACAAAAAATGATGTGATAAATACCAACATACTACTTTGGCCTGGGTTGACTTTTCTTTTTTCTTTATTTAAACATGGTTCTTGTGGGAAATAAAACCAGTAGTTTACAACCTTATTCTGTTCAGTTTATAACCGTTGTGTCCAAACAACTTCAGGTGTTCATTTCAGTTTTCCTTTGTAATCAGTCATCTTTCCTATGGAAAGGGTCTAGAGAGTAATGAAATATCCTAAATATAGGTTCAAGATGTTTTCTTCTCCAAATCCCAAACACAGTCTCACTGCAGCATGATTTAATGAAGAGTCAGATTTAACACCTACCGCTATAAGCTCCCAGTTCCGCAGGGCACCTTACTTTAATCTTCATTATTTTCCTTACTACCCACAGTCCTCACCCTCCTCCTCGTGCAATTCTTAGCCAATTACAAACACTTAAGAAATCCAACCATTTTGGTGTTTCATCATGGCTAAATAAAGAAATTAAGAATGAAGTAGGGGAGAACTTCATAAAGTAGGGCTGATGGTTGGACCTGATGATCCCAAGGGTCTTTTCCAACCTGAATGATTCTATGAAGTCATAGAGATACTAAAATTAAGTGTAACCCCACAAACAAGATTTCCATGGATCAGGCAATCCTAACAGATTACGTATCTCAACTTTGCTTACCCTTTCTTCACTCTTGCAAAGTCAAATGCCATTTGTCTGTAGGAGAATGCCTTTTCATTCAAGTATCTACTATAACGCCTTATGAAGGTGGACATGTCATAACCTGCAAAAAAGCAGTTACATGTTTTACATTTAATTTGCATGCTTGTTAGGAGGTTCTTTAGTAATGTACAGTCAATAGTATAATGATACAGTCTGATACTGATAATATACAGTCAATAGATCCTAAAGTTATGTGACCTCTATTGCACTATACATCTCCACACACAGAACAGGCATCACAAGGTATCTTGCAGCTTCTGAAGAAAAAGCAGTAGTGCTGCATCCAAAAAAATCTACCGTGGTCCTCTGCTTCCAACAGATTCCAACCAGTGGCACAGTTCCTGGGGAAACCTGCTCATGGCTCCTACACAGTTACGTGGTTACGTTATTTGATGGTGAAATTAGTTACCCCTCTATTAATGGGGGAAAATGCCAATTTAACAGAAAAGTTTGTACTTAATTGGTACATGACTTCCAGGATAAAGACCGATCTCGACTTAAATCCTTCCGCTATTTTACGTATGCCAGTCCCTCCAACTCTTACACTGACCTTCAAAATTCCCCTGACTAGGTTTATCAGAACAAAGAAATGACGATGGCATTCACAGGGATTAGTGTCGTCTTTGAACTCTTAACACCAGAGATCTTCAAGGCACACGATACTCTACAAGCAGCCTCAAACTTGAAGTGACCTTCAAGCCTAAAAGGCTTTTGAACAGTTAGTATTACAGCCTGACCTTCAGGTACTTCTTTCTGAGTTTCTTCCTCTAAGCTACAGAAATGTGTGCAGAAGGCAACTCCTCCTCCTCCTCTTAAGAACAAATCCCTTTTTGCTACCTTTATTAAAATCCACAGACCTTGACTTAGGCACTGACTGTATTTTTCCTTAGTATCTCTCAACACTAAGTATCTCTGCCAACTCAGGCTTAACTCTGATGCCTCATTATCTACGACAGGTTATTGTATTACCTATGAAACGACAATTTAAGTTTAAAGAGAGTGGCAGAGAACACAAAAGCAAGCATTGAGCAGAATTCATTGACACCAAATCCCCGTATCTCTGAACACACTGAGCACGTTTTACTTGGACAAACACAGTTTTAAGATTTGTTTGCCTTTTTTGTTCCTGCCACGTGTTCCCATTTCTAAAAGATGCTCAACTCCTGGTGTCACACGTCTCCATGTTACATGGACTAACACAGCACTGCTTGGACCTTGCATGATATTGCAACATTCCTGCATTCTGCATACAGCCTACAAATTTTCTGACAGCTGCAGAATTATACACTTCCTCTCTTCTCTTAGTACAGCTGCCATGTAACAAGCTTTGCCTCTGTTAAGTGAGGGAACAGGAAAATTCACTACAAATTCCAGAGTCAAAGTAGAAAACCAGATTTTGTAAGCTTTAGACAAAACTCCTTAATTTCTGCCTAGGCTTTTCTAAACTCACTACTCAGATGAAAACCTTCCTAGTCCTTTTGGTGCCCTCAGCAGTTCACTTCAGCTCCTGTATTCATTAAGTACCTCTAAAAAGGCTTCAGTAGCACATTTTTGTGTTATTTGCATCTTATGAACAAAGGAGCAAATTAGCAATAGTATCTTATTTAGAATCTTGTTAAGATTATAGACATGAGTAGGCTTACCATGAGATCCACTTTTGTCCAGAAAATTGCTGAGATTGAACAATGTGTTTCTAGATGCCAGGTACTGAATAAATCTCTGCAACACAAAGTTATTCTCTTATCACAGGCTCTATCTGAAGACTTTGTACCTCTCATCAGGAAGATTACCAGTCCAGTTCCAGCACACACACATGAAAACCCAGATTGTTGTCTTAGCCTGAAATACCTTCCTCAAAACCTTTTTCATCCATTCAGAGTAATGACAGTTAGCCTGAATCTCTACTCAATATCCTACTGTAGACATAAAATTAGATCCTGCGCGAAATGCAAACCAGATTGTGGAAGGAGCACTAAAAATGGTTAATTCTCAAGGAGGTTTGAGGAAGCACAAGATTTATCTGCTAGCAAAGCAGCATACCCAGGCTAGTCCCAGGCTTTTCCAACCAGCAGCCCCCAGCTTCAGCCAAGCCAAGGGCCTGTTTTAATAGCAGGCAGGCCCCACATCAAGTACAGGGACCAACAGCCTGAAACAGTTACCGAAAACAAATCTGACTACTGGCCAAAACTTGGAATGGAAAAATAGGACAAGAGTAAAAATTTACGCTGTGACATTGGAGAATTTCATTGCATGAAAAAAAAATAAATAAAACCAAACAAAACCACTTTATACACAGTCAGGGAGGAATTGTTTCACAGTCATGCTAAAGCTCTTTAAGCATGCTTTTTGGTTTTTTGCTAACATACCAATCTATACAGGTCAATAAAAAGCAAGGGCAAGGAAAACATGGTCCTAAGAGGCTACCAAATTGAATTTACAGCTCTAGGAACATTTTAACACTCGTGCAGAGAGGGCAGCTCTTTGGACAGCAGCACACACGTGCCAGAACATCGACTGTGACACTAGTGGAAAAGTCCCAGGTAGTCTCTAGTCCTGCGTAGCTCTGTTTCCAGACAGCACATAAATTGTCATCACCCTGGAACAGGCTGCTGCCTTCTCTTACGCCATGGGCTTTGTAAATGAAGAGAGAGATGATCCTCATGCCTCCAACTGCGCTTTTAATCTAAGTTTGCTCCTCATCCAGAATCATTCTTGCCCTTTGTTCTCAGGGCCCTCCTGGTTCAGAAAGGATGCCTTTGCATGACTAAGGCTTTTGGCTTGAAGTCTGCTCGGTGCCAATGCGGTCTCGAGAAAAAGCTGATCGCGCTTACCTCGTTGCCATGAACCATTAGATGATGGGTGGTAACTAAGGCTTTGAATACGACCACCCAGCTGCTATTTGTTGCCCTCTCAAAAAGCGTATCAGCCATCTGAGGAATATTCACGTTCGTTTCATTAGTTGCTTGGATCAAGTCTGTCAGAGAGAGAGAAAAAAAAAAAAAAAAAGAAGGTTTTGGGTGCTCCAAGCAAGGCGGAAAAGTTTGCAGTGTGGCCAAGCTCTCAGCTCACCCAGCTGAAACTCAGGGTTGCAAGAAGCAGCAAGTTCAGCGTTTACTACACTTAAAAAAGGACCAAACCAAACCAAAAAAAAATGAGTTTATATTAGTACAGTAACACTGGTCTGACTCTTACAGCCAACAGTACTAGCTTTCCAACAGTTCTGCCCTGAGCTACGTCCCAACTCTTTTCCATCTCCATAGCATGTGTATTTCACCCAATACTTCTTGCACCTGGCCCCCAAAACACAGAAGTTGAGACACAGCTTAAACTGGATATTTTTTGGCATAGACGTTTTTATAGCGTTATTTACAGTCATTTCTCTCTCTTATTGCATATCCATATAGAAATATATATATATTACATCCCCAAAATTTGTAGGCTTTTAAGTAAAAGCTACTGAGTGGAATATCTTTGCTACTTGCGCGTGTTGTTTTACTAAATATAAGTACACAACATTATATGTAGGTACATTATATATATTAAATGTGTAAAAACAATTCTAATAGTCATTGAGCCAAGCAGCAGTTCTGAGAGAGCAGAGAAGCAGCGTGTGAACATGAGAAGACTCAGGGGGGACTTCATCACAATATTCCAGTACATAAAGAAATACAACAACTACAAAGATGATGGAGGCTCTCCCTTCACAAGGACAAGACAAGGGGCAACATGAGCCAATTGCACCAGCAGAGGTTTCATCTCAATAGAAGAAAGTGTTTTATAGTGAGAACAATCATTCACTGTAACAGCCACCCCAGGGATGTGGTTGAGACCCCATCACTGGACGTTTTCAGGATGCAATTGGTCAGGGTGCTGGATAATCTTATCCAGGCTCCCACGAAAGGTTGGACCAGGTGATCTTTTGAGGTCCCTTCCAACGTGGGCTGTTCTAGTATTCATCCCAGATGACGTGAGGGTGCACAACGTCCCATGACTATTCTCCTTGCAGGTTTGGAAGTTAATTGTGGCAGTTCCCTACTTCTGGGTTAGATGAATAAGTCTTGTTGAATTCTCGAGTTAAAAGTTAAACGTCAAACACACTGAATCCAGTCACAATCAGCAAAAGGAGGTATCACCAGAAACAGATAGTCTAGTCATCTCAGAGGTCAGAGTTTCATCAGCATGGCACAGCACACCTACTAGAGTCTCTACAGACCTAGACAGCAGAAGACCACATTCAGGCACGCATTAAGACCTCTTCAACAGTAGGAAAGAAGGCAAGGATAGACATTAGTTTATACTGAAGAAGAATAATCTTTTGCAAGCAACTGCACCTTATACAGAAAAACTAAGACATTAGACTGCGTTAGGGAACAAGAACGAAATACAGCTTTATGTCCTGTATATTAGGAAAGTGCAGACTCACACAGGAGAGTACGTGAGATTAAAATAAGTACTTAAATTGTAAGTAGTAGGGCAGTAAGCTTTCCACTAGCACCTCTGTCACACGCCTACTGATAGGATCTTTGATTTACTACATCACCTATTATCTACAGGCTCGTATTAGGCAGCCAGCAAAGACCTTCTAGAAGCTATTACTGAGTTTTTGAGACACAGCTGGAAACTGCACACTGCAACCACATGACCAAGACCCATGGGATGCCAGACACAGCCCCAGCAGGACTTCAGGAGACAACTTCATGCAATACAAAGAGCACAAGAACACAGACTTACTACTTGGGCTGAGGCTTAAAGTTCAAAGACTTAAGTAGAAAAAGTTAAAAATTAGAAAGTTTAACTACTAGGCTAAGCATTATCCCTGTTACTAATGCAAATACTCATCTTTTACTTTCCCTGAGAGGGCAGTTATCATTGTTAATGATTTTCCATGTATTTCTTTCTCCCCTCCCCCAGACTACAAATGTTCATCCAACTACTGAAGTCATTCAGTGCTGACAAATATTCTAGCCTAGAAGCAGAGGGGCTATTTTGTGACCCATCCTCACCACTCTGCTGTAGTGTCACTCTACAGGACCTCGGTTCTCCTGGGTAGGAGGACACCAACTTTACACACTTGCTTTCCCTCTCCATCACAACCCCGTAGAGTGGAGGACATTAACATTGCTAAGAGTGGAAAGCTGAGGTTCAGAATGCTGTGAGAGTTCTGATGCTGCCTCTGCAGGGCAGGAAAAGTCCAGAGGACAGGTCTGTCTACACAGAGCAAGGGGTCACATCAGCTATTGAGAACCACCTGGCATGTTCAGAAACCCACACTGCTGTACCAGATGCATTCAGGAGTTGGGTAATTTTTTTTTTTAATTCATGACAAGGGATTTTTATGTGTTCTTTGTGTTTGGTTTTTTTTTTTTACTTTAATTAAACAGACTCATTTAAGATACAAGAAATCTATAGCCCAGAGTCAGAAGCCTGCAAGAACTGCAGTGCTTGTGTTTAAAATTGTCCTTTGTAGGGGCATCAAAGCTGCAAGTTGTCTTCACTTTCAGGTTAATGGAACGATTTTCTGGAATGAGACAGAAGACAAAAATTACGTGATCTGTTCACCAAGTTTGAATTGTAAATGTTTGTTCTCCTGGTGATTTTTTGGTTTGGTTGGGTGTGTTGGTTTGGTAGGGTTTTATTTGCACCTTCTGAAATGTAAAGTCAACTTTTATAACCTCAGTAATACAACCCCTACAGGAGGCAGTTCTGCAGACCAAATATGAGAGTAGCAAAGCCATGCTATTGAATGACAGCAGTTCAAGCTCACAGAGCTCCAACAATTCCCTTTGATCTTGTTGTACCAATAAGCCAGAGAGGTATGATTAGAATCATAGAATCATTCAGGTTGGAAAAGACCCTTGGGATCACCAAGTCCAACCGTCAGCCCTACTCTACAAATTCCTCCCCTACACCATATCCCCCAACACCTCATCTAAATGACTCTGAAACACAGTCAGGGATGGTGACTCAACCCCCTCCCTGGGCAGCCCATTCCAGTGTCTGACCACTCTTGCTAGGAAATTTTTTTNTTCTTGGCCACCTGGGCACACTGCTGGTTCATGTTCAGCCGCTTGTCAACTAGAACCCCCATCTCCTTTTCTGCCTGGGAGCTTTCCAGCCACACCTCCCCAAGCCTGTAGCGATGTCATGGGGCTGTTGTGGCCCAAGTGCAGGACCTGGCACTTGGCCTTGTTGAAGCTCATCCCGTTGACATTGGCCCATCCATCCAATCTAAGTCCCTCTGTCGAGCTCCCCTGTCCTCATGCAGATCAACACTCCCGCTTAACTTGGTGTCATCTGTGAACTTACTGATGATACACTCTATATCCTTACCAAGATCATCAATAAAGATGTTAAACAGAAATGGTCCCAACACTGAGCCCCATTAAATTTAACACCACTACTTCCAGTGCACAGGAAAGGATTAAACCATGCATGAAGATGTTACTCATCATCTGAGGGGGGAAAAGGAGGTGATGGGGGTTTAATTATTGCAGAGCTGTTGCCCATTAAGTCACGTCACAAAGTTAAGATTTCAAGCTTCCTGGGTTTCTTTCTCCTGGTTTCATACCATAGAGTCTCAGCTTAACCAGCAATGGTCAGCATCTGTAGCAACTCACAAGCAAATCTAACTGTACCAAACTCTGAGCTGCAGCTAAATTTGAAAATAAGACTTGGCAAAATTAATTTGACTTCAGTGCCATAGGGAAGAATAGGTACAAGGAAAAAGAGAATGCACACAAGGCAATCACAAAATCTAGAAATGACATTTTCTAAAGATACAGATTCAGACATTTACTGTTGGGACAGGAATTTAGTTTTCAAAAGAGACAACTAAGTTCAGTCTTCCAAGCAAGTCATAGGTGGACTCATTAATACAAAGCAGATAATATTAATCATAGGACATGATTTCTCCTATTTTCTCTCCTCACACGTTGGTAGCTGCTATTTTGAATACGTATTTGGTCTAGAGATCCTTGTTTAAATTATAATTTGGACTTCAATATACTTTTTTCAGTGAAGTTTTGAGATGTAAAAGCAATGTACATAGAAATAAATGGCTGCCAATTCTTTGACACTATAACTTAAATCTAAATGCCAGTCTTTAAACTCTTTGATCCAGTCTTAAGACACCTGCAACTTAATCAGGGAAGAAAAGTAAAGCTAGAGCATGATGAACACCTTCATTAATAAAAAAACAAACCCGCCAAAGTGAGGAAGACTGGTAGAGGGTTCAGTGAGGAAGACAAAAGTAAATGAAAACACCTTAGCTCTTCATGACCTTTTAAAGAGAACACTATAAGGTGTGACTGGTTTCGGTGTTTGCTAAGATCACAAGGCAAAAAAGAGAAGAGCAAGAAAGCTTCAAAGTGTTCCGAAATTCAGACTACTTCAGTCTCATAAAAAAATCTCAAAACCAGGCATTTGTTTTTAATTTTTTTTTTAAATAAGAAAGATTATACAACACTTTAAAGAACATCTCTTATTGCTTTACCTTTTCAGACTGTATTCTGTACCTGGGCAGGGCCATTTCCTGTTTTGTTTGGGGGATTTTTTTACTCAGTTCTTTAATAAACAGACCTGGGATTCCCCAGTTCAAAGATACTTATTCACAATTTACATTTCGGGATGCAGAGGAAGAGCAGCAGAACACAAGACCTCTCTGTTCAGAGGGATATTGGTGCCAAATTAAAGGCAGCTGTCATTCCAAGCTGAATTCACACACGAGCTGCCTCAGCATCTGAGCTGTATGTATGTCACACATCCTTTGCCAAATCTCTCCGCTAGTAACCCCCTTACAGACCTTCCTCACTATTATGTTGAACACTACAACAGTCTTCGCAGGTTGTTTTGGTTGGGTTTTTTTAATTGTTAATAAGTATTTAAGTAATGCCTTGAACCTATAGAAAAGGAAACATAGGATTTTTCCAAATCCAGGCTAGAACAGAAAGAACAGAAAGAAGTGGCTTAATGTAAGAGTTTATAATCCCCCACCATAACAGTTAAATAGGCAAGTAAGAGTACAAGTCCTCCCTTGCAAGACACAGAACTGTATGAGGAAGCTACTGCATCGTTGTGCTAACCAATGCAAGATCTGAACTTCCAGGTCTACAGAAGACCGACCACAAAACAGTACTGGAAAGCAGAACAAAGTTACCGGTTTCTGCCTCTACAATAATTGCTCATGAGAACATTAAATTATTTTAATGTTGTCGGCTTGGACTATTATGCAATTCCACAAACAAGAGTTGGGAATTTATCTGTGGGATTAAAGTTGACCATCCAATCTTTTCCTTGCCCCATTTCCACAAACACACACCGTGATCTGGCTTGTAAGAGTCTTCCCAAACAGAACAACTACTCCTTCCTCCCCAAAAATCTGCCTCAAGAGTTACTACATCTCACCTTGACCCCAGCAAGCCCACCCTTGGACCAAGTCCAGCATCTTCCAAATATTGCCTATGCCTACACCAACTCAACAAACCTAGAGATGACCTTCCACAGAGCCCTCGCTCTCCAGGTACTACAGAGACTTTCCCAGTAACACAGTGATGTGTCTATTAAACTCCTAACCAATGCTATGGAGGTGAGTTTTGAAAGTTAGTTTCTCATAATACTACCTAAGCAATTTCCAGCTTCCTGATAAACAAGAGGGAATTCCTTAAATTCTTCCATTCCCAACATAGCAAACTTTGCCTCTTAACACTCTTGCCATTCACAAATAATAGAGCAATTTGAAATTTAACATCAAGCTTAGCCAAATTAGAAAGCCAGATCAAGGGAGGTTATCCTGCCCCTCTGCTCTGCCCTGGGGAGGTCCCATCTGGAGCATTGGGTCCAGTTCTAGGCTCTCCAGGTCAAGAAGGACAGGGAATTGCTGGAGAGGGTACACCAGAGGACCACAAAGATGATGAGGAGCCTGGAGCATCTCTCTTAGGAGGAAAGGCTGAGGGACTTGGGTCTTTTTAGTCTGGAGAAGAGAAGGCTGAGGGAGGATCTGATCAATGCCTATAAATACTTAAATGGTGGGTGTCAAGAGGAATGGGCCAGTCTTTTCTCAGTGGTGCCCAGGGACAGGACAAGAGGGAATGGGCACAAACTTGAACATAAGAAGGTCAATCTAAACATGAGGAACTTCTTTCCTGTGAGGATGGCACAGCCTTGGAAGAGTCTGTCCAGAGAGGTGTCTGTCCAGACACCATTATCCTGGTGTCTCCATCTCTGGAGACATTCCAAACCTGCCTGGACACATTTCTGTGCAACCTGCTCTGGGTGGACCTGCTCTGGCAGGGGGCTGGACTAGATGATCTCCAGAGGTCCCTTCCAACCCCATAGCATTCTGTGATTCTGTGAACAGCCTAGAATGAAAGACCATATCAGAAAGACACAGGCTGTATGAAAACAGCATTCTGTTTCAGATGCCAGTAACAAAACAGCACTCATGATAAAATTTACATGTTTTCAAAACACTGGCACACTAGATATGCTGACTTCCTCTGGCTTGCTGCCCCTTAGCAGAAAGTATAGCCTCCTATAAACAGGTTTAGATGAAGCTATAAAGCTTAGACTAAGAGCTACAGGCACAATAAGTGTACTTTGGAATCCAAAATCAAGCATCAAGATCCAAACCCAAGTTGCCACTTGAAAAGGTTAGGTTTTAAAACCCCAGGGTTGCTAAAGAACCGATGCAATGATATGTTAAACCCTGAGTTTATGTTCAACCTCTACATAATGAGAAACAGCAGCCCTTTGGAGCCAGGAAACAGGCCAGCTGGCTTCCCCCCTCTCATGCAAGTCCTACACTCTCTGAAACAAGAAGTGAAAGGAAGAGACCCTTCAAAAACAGTTTGAACTCCCACTTCAGTGCATCTATGTGGGCTCTTCAATGATGTGTAAAGATGTATGCTCTAGCTAGTGCAGTCCTGCACTCTGGCAAGATAACCCACCACTGCCTTATTTTGAGGACCTTCCTCTAAACCCGTCGCCCACATTCTTTAAACATATGCAAGTTTACAAGTCAGCATGTTTTATTCATGCTTTGAGCAGTCGTGTCGTCTTCTCACTTCCACGGAGAGCCATTTTAGAACACTCTGTAAACTATCAGAGAGACTTAAAGAGATATAGCAAAGCTATGCCAGAGGCACTAGGGGCCTGCCAGGCGCTGCAGGACCAACTCCTGACCATCTGCCATGGAAGGACCCGCTGCCATTGTGTCACCCGTGCTCCTGCCAAGCCAAGAGTCAGCCTCAAGCGACCAACTACCCTGTCAGCAGTCAAGCCACAGTGTCGTCCCACCTCTTTAAGACAGGAATATTTAAGATATTTTCTTGAAAAGACATGTTCTTTGGTCCTTTAAATATGTGGTAGAATGATCTTAGCTCAAATGGCCACCAAACTCTCCAATTTAGCCTTACTGAGTAAGCCACAACCCCATCTCCTAAATACCTAGGAACAACTAGCAAAGAACACTGCTTTCTTTTTCCTTCCTTCTTTGAGAAAGCAAAGCCACTTTGGCAAAGCACATGGCTTAACTGTGGGTTGTTTTTTATAGAGCTCAGCCATGGCCTAACTACAATACAGGAGTTCCACAGAGCAGATTTAGATTGGATATTAGGAACAGGTTCTTTACTCTGAGGGTGGTGGAACACTGGAACAGGTTGCCCAGGGAGGTGGTTGAGGCTCCTTCCCTGGAGATATTCAAGGGGAGGCTTGACGAGGCCCTGGGCAACCTGGTCTAGTTGGGGGTGTCCCTGCTGACTGTGGGGAGGTCGGGCTAGATGACCCTAGAGGTCCCTTCCAGCCTGGATCATTCTATGATTCCTGCCAAGTTACTTTCTACCTGTGGTAACTTTGCATATTGGTTTGCGACCAAGAAAAGATTTGATTGCCATGAGTCAGGACCAAGCTGCAGACACATCCTGTCAGCAGCCTGCAGCTCTCGGTACATCAGAGAGGCAGGGTGAGCTTTCTTGGTGGCCCTTCAAGCACCATCATGCCTGTGTACTCACAAAAAAACCTTCTCCTATCTGGGAAATATCGTAACGCTTTTGAGTTTTACCCATAGGTAGAAATAAAATAGGCTTTAGGAAAGCAAGCGGCTGACACACTGCCTCTGCTCAGACTACAGCTTATAGAAATACACAACATTAGCAGCACACCAGGACTTCTCAGCATCCCATCCTTTTCGTTAAACTAAGTTAAGATACAGATATAATCTAAAATAAAGTATGAGATGCCATTATCCTGGGCGGGGAAGAGGAACAGAAGGCTATGAGGAAAGGCTGAGAAAACTGGGCATGTTTAGTTTGGAGAAGAGGAGGCTGAGGGGAGACCTCATTGCCCTCTACAACGACCTGAAAGGAGGTAGTAGAGAGGTGAGGGTTGGCCTCTTCTCCCAAGGGAATAATGACAGGACCAGAGGAAATGGCCTGAAGTTGCGGCAGGGGAGGTTCCGAGCCCAGGGAGGCTGTGGAGTCACCATCCCTGGAGGTATTTAAGACACATGTAGATGTGGCACTTGAGGGCATGCTCTAGTGGCTGAGATTGTTGAGTGTGGGGGTTGTTGTTCTGGTGGGGATTTTTTTGGGGTGTGGTGTTGTCGGTGTGTGTTGGGGATTTTTTTGTTGTTTTGGTTTTGTTTGTTTGTTTACAGTTGGACTCAATGATCTCAAAGGTCTCTTCCAACCATGCATATTGGGCCAAAATTCGGGGGTAATACAGTGCTCTGCCATTTCCTATACTGCACTTATGACTAAGCTGCAGCCGGTGGAGGCACCATTTGCCAGCAGCCTGGAAAACACTGTTCTAGCATTCCACCTACATTTGCAGTGACATTTCAAGGCTGATGCCCAATAACTTTTGCAGCATTAGTCCAGATCGCTGGTATATTCCCTCTACTAGTGGGCTAGAACTCTCAACTGCTTCAGCAAACCATATTCCACAACCTGAAGAGGAGAATTTTTGATGAGTACAAGCAGGTTACTGACTACCAGCTACGAGTATGGAACGCGCCTCTGAGCCAACCCTTGGAAAACTTTTTTGGTATCGATTTTCAGCGTTTTCAAGCAGCTCTGCAGAAACAAACAGGGTCAGAATAGCAAGATGAAAAATGTTAAAAAACGGGTTTAAGATTCTAGCAAGACTCCAGAAAAAGCAGACTTAACCATACTCTGTAAAGCGACAAGCTAGCCTCTGCCAAGTATTCCGATTGCCTTCTTAGCAATTGCCAACATCTGGTTTATTTGGGTTTTATTTAAGCCACCAAGCTCTCATCCAAGCAAAAATTTTGGCCATTAGGAAAATCCAGCAACCATGTGGATTCTGATGGGGTGGGATGCTCTAATATCAGCTTACCAACGACACTTCACACTGCAATCTTGCTGGTACTGCTGACCCAAGGGAACAAAAGTACTGCTGCAAACCCTGTGCCAAGCTACTAGGAAAGCTTTTTTAAGCATATCATGTAGTTTGAGTTTAGGGTTCAGCCCTGTGCTAGATGACCCATTCTTTTGGCACACTTGACATCCTGCGCTGAGATTCAGATTCTCAATTTCCTGGCTTGCTTCATTCCTTGGTTTTGTAGTTTTCTTGGTATTTGAAACCCCTCTCTCCAAGGCAGGCAGAATGTTGTTCCTAATCTCCATGGCACATGCTGAAGTCTGGAGATTCAAGTTTCATGAGACACTCATTGATGAGACTACTGCATTTCCCCAGAGCCCACAGCACCAGAACTTGCGCTTTTCCACCCTTACCCACATCCTGATCTGTGCCTTGAAAAGAAGACCCAGGAAGGAATAGAGCTTGTTAACTTAATGATACTGTTTGGTACCACTGTCTCATCTTGACTAAGGGAAGGGATATAATGTCACCTCCCTGACCTCCAGAAACACTGGACCCATCACCCTCAGCAATATCACGTGTCTACAGCTGACTGAGGAAGGTCTCCCCTTCTCTTTTCTTCAGGGGTAGGGAGTATATGAGGTGCACATGGCAAGGTCTTGGTAGCAGGAAGGAGTGTTGCAGCTGTGTCCTCTGAGAATAGGCTGCAGGGTATATCTGCTCCAGCATCATGGAGCACCTCCTGCTCCACCTTTATGTTCTACCATTTCTCACTTTTCCCCCTCCTTCTCCTCTGTCCATCCAGTGTTCTCTGGCCTTTCTTAAGTACTTTCTCTTACAGGTGAGCTTGGTGGATGGGCTCAGCTGTGCCCCGGGTTGGGTTCATTGTGAATCTGGCTGTCTGGAATGGAACATGCCCTGGTCTCTTCTCACAGAGGCCACACCTGCAGCCAATACCTTCCTATAGACACCCAGTACCGGGGAAAGGTAAATAGGGTAGGAAGAGCAAAATAGTCTCAAGTATCTTGACCATAGGCACAAAAATACTAGGGAGAGGTGTGCCTCTGCTATATTACCAAATTTTCCTCTTTGGCTACCAGTTTCTCCATCCAGCAAGATGCAGGGAAGACGAATAGCATCCAAAATGCTTTATGCCTGTCAGAGTTATCCTGACTGCCATCTACTTTTAAGCACTTCTGAGGGTCCTTCATGGAGCTGAAACACAGAAGCATCGGCCGACCACACCAACAGAGCACTTTTCTGTAAACTTCACAGAATTCCTCACTAATGGCACAGGCCCAGGCGAGAGACACACATAAGGTGGAGGATTTAAGAGCCAGGCTGGGAAATCACGGGGAGGCCCAGATCAAATCAAACCACGGGAATCAAACTGCAGATTTTCGTTGTTTAAAAGATATTCATTTGCTGCCACCTAGGATCTAAGGGAATAACACTATGAGACCGTTATGAAACATTTAACTACTAATTAGAAGTGATTAAATCTATGGACTGGTCACTGTCGCACTGACCATCTCATGAACAAGGAGCCTTCAAGACAGACGTGGCTATTCCAGTGGGAGTCAGTACAGCAGAAAGACCTGACTTCTCTTAGAATTCGTCACCCATGACCTTGACAAACCATGTTTAACAGAAGGACTTTGATGACTGTTGAAAACAGACAAAGAATAAGTGCCTTCACCTGAGGAAAAGACAAGGGGAGGGAGGGCAGAACTAGTCAATCTCGCTTTATCAAGTTACAGTGTTTGGATGAAAGAAAGTTTAATATTACGCTGTCTGCCCACTCTTCTGCTTCCTCATCCTCCCTTTCCTTTGGCATTGTACTGTAAGAAGACTCAAACACAGAACAACTCAGATGCACAAGATCGAGTGATCCTGCCCCATATTTCAACCTTTATATCTTAAGATGAATTCATACTCCTACCCGGGTTCAAACATGCTTTGAAAAATAATTAGTTACCTAATTCTTGGCTTAATTAAAAGGGCAGCCTCCTCTTGGTACTACACATGCCTTGAAAAGAGTATGGGGAGGAGTGGGGTGGAATATAAAGTTAACACCATTGAAATACTCGAGATCAACTAACCTAAGAAGCCTTCTTGTTAGCTCCCCTTACCCATGACAGACATTTCTGCTCCTATTTAGACATCCACACACCTCCAAATGCAGTCAGTCTTCAATACTGTTTTGGGAAAAGCCATGTCTTCTCTGCCCATGGAAACAGAGAGCTTCAACAGAGATTGATGATGTCCCTACGCACATACACAAAAATAAATGTACTAATCCAATGAATTAAAGAAAATAATTGCTTGCTTGGATTTTTTATTATTTTTTTTACATTTTCAGGTGTGAAAAATTCGTCGGGGTGACATAGAAGAGTTGGCAATTTCAAATACACCCCAGCTGTGACAACAAAGATGCTGTACCACAACTAATCTTCAATGCCAACTTTTAAACACAGTCAGCTCTCTTGTACGTGAGAACGGTGACAAATCACCACAATACAAGATACAGCAAGAGGTACAAAAGTAGTTTCATTAGTAAAGTGTGAAGGATTAAGCCCAGCATATACAGGGATTCCATTCTTGGCAATTTGTTTTGAAGGTACTTCCACCGCTGTAAAGACAAAGCATCACCTGGACTGCAGAGCAATGCAGTACTTGGACATCTGCGCCGCTCCCGCTGGGAAAGGGCCCCGAGCACCAACAGATTTGGAACACTCCCCAAATCACTTCAACAGCAAACAGCAACTGAAACGGGCGTCCCAGTTAACCTTAACAGTCACTCAAGCCTCGAGATAGCTCCACTGACTCCCCACCTCTCCCACAAAAAAACAACAGAGGCAGACATATTCCTCAGAAACGAGCCAGAGGTTTCCAAGACTAATTTGTGGGATCTTGCAACTTGCCTTTACTGAGCCTAGGGGAAAAAAAAAAAAAGCAAACCAAAAAAACCCCCAAAAAAGTTTAACCCATTGCTTTTGGTCAACAGGCACTTCTGTTTCAATGCTAGAGACCACACTGATTCAAACTTGTTAGGTCATCCCCCCAGTTTGCAGGAGAGAGGCAAAACACTGCAAGAACAAAAGCATCTGTAATGCAGACAAGAGCCCCGCAAGTACAGTTACCAGCAAGAATTAAACTATAAATTTCCTTTCAGAGCCTTTCTTTGTCAGCCACAGACAAATATGCAAAATTAGACGAGGGGTGTAAAGATGGTACTACAGATACACAGGTCATCTCCACAGCCACAGAAAAGAGAGTCCTGATCTTCATCTGTTTTGTTTCTGCATTTCATGAATATCTCCCAGCTCTTGATCAGGCCTCTGGAAGGGCCTTCTACCTTACAAGAATGATTTTGAAGAAGTAAGGAGGCACCACGTGGTATTTTTAGAATACACTCTCCAGAACTTCCTCCTACTGCAAAGCAATTCACTCAACAAAATAAATCAAGGAAAATCCCAGCCACTTGGATCATTTTCAGAAACAGGAACTTGTTATGACCAAGTGCAGATGTGACAACTGCACTGGTTTCCAATTCACTTCCCTAAAAGAAAAACTTGATGGTCTGTTTCTCAGTGAGATCCCTTGTAAAAGGAGCTGGCTTCAGATCTACCTATTTTTCCCTCATCTATCCTTCATTTTAACATTTGAAAGCCAAGTTGTTTCCCTTGCTCTGAAAGGTTCTCCATGTTGATGCCATCAGAGTCACCTCCATTCGAGGCTGGAAGCTGCCTTTTACTTGCCCCACACAGAAGCCTTAAGACATCTTCCAGAGCATTTCTCAGAATGAAATATCTATGCTGTGCACTAGGATTGCTCTCCCAGTTTAATAGTTACCACAGCTCATATACCCTTAGTATAGTTGCTGTGTCTCATTCACCCACTCTGCAATGGTCCTCCTCTAATCCCCAGTTCTCCACGGAGAGGCTTTCCTCACTTGCTGTATCTAACTATAATTTACCTAAGACAACAGGGTTAGCCGAGGGAAATAAAGCCACCACAACGATATGGCTTCAAGAGGACAGGCTTGGTAAGTCCAAAGGGGTCAGAGCTCTGGATGTGCCAACTGCAATGGCTCAACCCCAAGACATCAGAGCATCCTAGATTTATGTTCCTTTTCTCCCCAACAGGGACTTGGGAAATTCATTTATTGCCATCTGCCACGACTTCCCGCAGGTGCCTCAATTCCACTAGAGCTGGAATTCAAGGAAATGATAAATCTTAGCAATGAGTATATGACAGCAACCTAACCGTACTCAGGACTTCTTTACCTGACAAGCCCGTGCAGCATCCAGGGTCCACACCAAAGGACAGTCATGATCACAGAATGGCAGGGGTTTGAAGGAACCTCTAAAGATCATCTAATCCAACCCCGCACCAGAGCGGGGTCACCCAGAGCAGGCTGGACAGAAACGCATCCAGGCAGGTTTTGAATGTCTCCGGAGAAGGAGATTCCATGCCCTCTCTGAGCAGCCTGTTCCAGGGATCTGGCCTCCTCACAGGAAAGAAGTTCCTCCTCATGGAACTTTTTGTGTTCCAGTTTGTGTCCATTGCCCCTTGTCCTGTCACCGGGCTCCACGGAGAAGAGTCTGGCCCCATCCTCTTGACACCCACCCTTTAGATATCAGTAGGCATTGATGAGGTCCCCTCTCAGTCTTGTCTTCTCTTCTCTGGGCCCCAGGTCTCTCAGCCTTTCCTCATCAGAGGTGCTCTAGCAGCACTGTGCAGCACCCATACTAAAGCCTGCACTTTTAAGCCATGCAAGCACAGAAAACCACACAAAGGTAAATCTTTTGGTCCTCGAAGACAATAATTCTGTTCTCTCCTCCCTTCCTCACACACATGTCCTCCTGGTCACAGAAGACATTCATTCTGTTCTCTCCTCCCTTCCCAGAATAGAATCTAAGATTCTATTCCTCACACCCAAATCACGCTTTTAATTCCTCCGAGCAAATTTCCTCCAAGTAGCACTCACTAAAGAAACCTAAACAAAAAACAAGACACTCCACGTCTTGTCACCCATCTTCTTTCTCTAACCCTCTGGAACTAGTATCTTCTACAGAAAACACATGAGGACAGGCGTGACTGTGTCCCATCCTCACAGGGCTATTTAATTTCTGTTAAATAGTTGATCTCCATTTAATTTACAAGGCCCATCTGCTAAGCAGGGCAGTGGAAGACAAGTCGTATGACGTGGCATCTGGCCACTAAGACACTAAATAAAATTATGGAGCTCCCCATGGACACAGAACCCCCAGGCCAATGCTAGAATTACAGCTCTGACCATTAAAAATAAAGCCATTTATAAAAGCTCCAATAAAACATTGCTCCAACCACCTCTCTCCGGTACCTTAAGTTTTGGTCATCCAAACCCTTCACACCTTGATTTAAGGCTTCTCTTAAGGCATCGGCAAGTTTTAACTCCCATTCCCTTCTCCACACCTTCAAATGCTCCTTATCCAAGTAGCTCAGGTCTACCACCACTTAGCAGCACCTCCTGCGTGCACGGGGGTTTGGCTATTTCAGAGGACCAACTTTTAATTTACACTCTCCTTACAACACCTAAGGCCCGTTTCAACACTCATCCACAAGATACACCTCAGAGTTCGAGGAACTGCCAAACAATTCAGGGTTCTGAGGAGGTGCCTCAGGTGTAAGAGCCTGAGAACGTTTCGGGTTTTTTTCTTCTAAAACAGGAATTTCATTTTCATTTGTAGTCCACAATTTTGACTCTGCACATCTCCCACTGACAAGATCCTGTCTTTAATGCTACCAGTTAGTTAAACTCTCAACAGTTACACACAGCTTGGAAAATAGAAGGAAAAATGACCAGGGATGTATCTTCCCAGGAAATGATCGTTTCTTTTCCTCTCGTGTATCTTACAGGCAGGTGGGTATGAAACTGCTTGGAATGCTACCGGCTTCGGTCTCTCCCACGCTCATTTTCTGAAGTAGTAATATTAGCAGCAATATCCAAACTCAAAAACCTTTCCAGACCTTAATATAGCAGTGGTGAATTAGTTCCACCTCGCTTTAATCCTGCCTGTTCCAGTGAGTACTTTTGTTTATGTATATATACACACAGACACATTGTATGTGTATGTATATATATATATATATATTAAAATACACACACAGAGAACACACCATGTTTTTAAACATATGAGCCAGGGTTGGGTTTTTTTTGGTTTTTGGGTTTTTTTTTTAAGCTAAAGCTTTTAGTAACAGATAGGGTAGGACTGTCCAGACACAGCCCACAGATTAAGAAGTGTCGACAGCTACCAAATAGCAACATGAGAGACATCAATAACCAAGACGATCTTTTAAAATATTCCAGAAAACGAGAATGCATGATACCAAAGTGGCTGATCTATTTAAATAACTGTTGAGACTCCAGTCAGTCTTCAAGTGATGGTGCTTACATCGGCATTTCTTAAACATATATGCAAGAGTATGGAAATATCCTGGAGGACCAACACGCTGTTTGCCACTCTAAGGGTTAGGTATGAAGTTGTTAGCACTGAACTTTAGAATTATTTTCCAGAAGTAATACTACCCCCTTTTAAGAGATACAGCATCATCAGAACCGTACTTCCAGGCACCTGCACCAGCATCACTTCGTAACCACCAGCAGCCAAGAAACTACTTGGTATAAAACCCACTGGTCTTGTTCTTACCACACCCCTCAAAAAAGGGAAATCCACTGTATTTCAGATCCTGTAACCTGCTGTTGATCGACAGAGCTCAGCCCTGAACAGAGTTACTACTGGGAAGCAAGGCCAATTAACAACACGGAATTAAATTCTTTCACCGCTCTACTCCTTGGTGTCTCCAAGCAAGGACTGACAGTTGAGTGGGCTGACAAGAAATAAAATTGTCAAGACAAAACATCACTAGCTCATTGTTTTTCAAGAGACGTTTTGACTTCACCCTTGTTTCAGGCATTAACTAGCTGATGCCCGTCCAGAATGGATGATAAATCTTTGGAGACGCAGCTACAGCCACCTGCCACGAAACACGATGCAAACCATCCGACACCTCATGAAGTTCCTCTCTGATATTTAGGACCTCAGCAATGGCCATTAAACACTCTGAGGACTGTCCCTTTTCCAAGTACGGCCATTTACACACACATGCTACCATATCAACCTCTCCAGAAGTCCACCGTGGGGACGGCCACACTCCTACCAGGGCCTGGCCAGCTCCTGGCGTAGCATTTATGGCTCGGTCCAGCTTAATCCCAACCGAAGCAGGTGGTGACAAGCAAGTGTCCATTTTGCTCTGGGTCCCATTCCCTCCCCTCGTCCCGACCCCCTGCTCCTCAAGGCATGTTGGGGTCCCATTCCCTCCCCTGTTCCCGACCCCATGCTCCGCAAGGCATGTATGGCACTGCCTTCCTGAATAAAAGGCGTGGGGTCATGAAGGGAAAAGGGGGGAAAATAAAACTAATTTTAAAAATGGCCGAAAGAGCAGTATTATGCAATAAGAGAAGAAATGCAATAATAACTCATCCTCTCCTGGAGACTTCTCATAACCCTGAGGGGTTTGCAAGCCGGATTACAACACGCGTGGCTGAAAGGCGCCCCAAAAAGAACCTCCTCAGCCCCAGATCTCGGCTTGGGGATACCCCCCAAAAAAAAAAACAAAACCCAAAGCGGGGGGGATGCTCACAGTCCAGGTGTTTTTTCTTGGGCCCCATCACTTCATGCGTGGTGGCTTTGCAGACAGCTCTGGCTACGGCCGATCCCGTAACGCTGTACTGAGCAGCTGCGATGCGATCTGTCAGCGTCTGACCCGACATCTTCGCTGGCGTGCCTGCTGCTGCCTGCTCTGCAGAGGTGGAAAAAGAAAAAGGGGGGGAGAGAGGGGGGAGGAAGGGGGAGAAAAGGAGGAGGAGAATAAGAGGGAGAAAAATG
>VXBJ01000167.1:51852-76891 GCA_013400055.1 Nycticryphes semicollaris | reverse complement strand
GCTGAGGGGGTCGGGGTCGGGGGGGGAGGGGGGAGCTGGAGCTACTGATGCTTCTTCCGCTGTCTGCAGTGACGTCCTGGCATTAGCGCTTATGATAATGCACCGAGGGACCCCAAAAACTGCACAGGCGCTGGATCTCTCCAGAACCTTTCTATGGTGNTGGCAGGTAAGCATGGAGTTACCAAAGCTCAGATGGACTGTGCCAGGGGAGGTCTTGCCTTCTTTGAGAGTGGCAGAGCACTGGAACAGGCTGCTGAAAGAGGTGGTGCAGTCTCCATCTCTGGAAAGGTTCAAAACCCTCCTGGACAAGTTTCTGTGCAGCTTGCTCTAGGAGGACCTGCTTTGGCAGGGAGGTTGGACTAGATGATCTCCAGAGGTCCCTTCCAACCTCGTATCGTTCTGAGATTCTGTTGTTGCTCTTACCAAAGATACCCAAACCACATCTCCAGAAGGGTTTTCTTTCCGTTGTTACCTGAGATACCCTAAAAGTCTTACAGTTACAGTGCAGCCACCATTTTATTGTGTAATTAAAGCCTAACGGAGCGCTGGGCGGAGAACGGAGAAACGGGGCACCCGGCTGTTACCCCAGAAATCGGCTGAACTTAGTCTTTGGGGTGAAGCAGTTGAAGTGGGCAGGGTCTCAGGGAAGGGGTGCTGGTAGCGAG
Source organism: Nycticryphes semicollaris (assembly GCA_013400055.1). NCBI lineage: Eukaryota > Metazoa > Chordata > Aves > Charadriiformes > Rostratulidae > Nycticryphes > Nycticryphes semicollaris. The sequence goes on along the minus strand of VXBJ01000167.1, from coordinate 76,226 downwards.
GACTTTGAGCTGCCGTCAGAACAAAATCTTCCGAAGACGATGGGAGGGTGCGTGTAATTAATTAATTAGCCGGGGCAAACAGCATGTGAGGTGATTTGGGCACCTGAAGTGATAATTGGGTTGTGTCGCGGGGAAGGACAGGCAGCACCATGTTAATTTCTTATGGTATGGCAGCAGCAGAAGAGTGACGGGGGGCTGTGGTCTGTGACAGTAGGAAAAGAGCAGCTTTGTTTTGTTTTTTTTTTAAACCTAACAACCAAGAGATTTTAAAGTTCTAGGTAGCCTAAAACCTCGGGGATCCTGTTAAAACAACGCTCCCAAGTTCAAGTTACTGTTTCTATGGAAAATCGCTTCCAAGACAACTGTGCAAACGGTGCCCGTGTCCGTTGCAGAAAGGCCTCTGAATTTTCAGGCTTTCGATAGCGGTTAAATCTCCATCATTTCTGCAGAGCACAGAGAGAGAGATTTGGATTTCTCAGAGGCAGCGTTTGAATGCACGGAGAGGAGTTTCGTTTCCAAAAAGATGTAAAGTGTTCTGATACTAATTGCTATCGATGAGCATTGCAGGGGTCGACAAACTTGGAGTGTTCCCCAAAGTGACACTCTCATAGGCCAGCAGTCAGAGGGTGTATAACCCCAGTGTCAGCTCCGTCTGGTAACGGGTGCCAAGTGAATAAATGCTGGAGTTGCACCAAAAGGTCATTATACCACAGTGTTCTTTAGGATCATAGAGTGGTTAGAGTTGGAAGGGACCTTCAAGATCATGGAGTTCCAGCCCCCTGTCCCTGGGCAGGGACACCTCCCACCAGACCAGGTTGCTCCAAGCCCCATCCAGCCTGGCCTTGAACCCCTCCAGGGATGGGGCAGCCACAGCTTCTCTGGGCAACCTCTTCCAGTGCCTCACCACCCTCACAGCAAAGAATTTCTTCCTGAGATCTCATCTAAATCTTCCCTCTTTCAATCTAAAATCACTACCCTTCATCCTATCACTCCACTCACTGACAGAGTCCCTCCCAATCTCTCCTGGACCCCCTTCAGGAACTGGACAGTTGCTACAACATCCCCCTGGAGCCTTCTCTTCTCCAGGCTAAACAACCCCAACTCTCTCAGCCTTTGTCACTACTACAGTCTGCTGTTCAACTACAGACAAATTTTAGTAATATTTAGAAATCACATCTCATTTACCACAGAAATGTTAAGTCCCATCCCTGTAACTCACCCTGGTTCACGAACGGGGAGGTAGAAGGCAGAGGCACTCAAATAGTTTTCCCTCTGTGCTTCATGGTCAGTTATTGGGGTCATCGTGACTGCAGAGAAACAGAACAGTTGGGATCTACAGATACTTCATGTTCCACTACCGGCCTAAGGAGCAGCTCTGAACTCTTCTTGGTAACACCGACAGGAGTGTAGAATGGCCTGACTTTCCAAAAGACACAGTATGTTACAGGGCAAAAAATACACCAACTGTTTTGGAGTTTCCTGGTTTGACCCAGCTGACCTTTACAGTGGCTTTACTTGCTGCAGTCAAGGTGAGTTGCCAACTTTATGCCAGGCAAAGTATTGAATTGGTGAGGCAACCTTTTATTAAAGTCTAATGTTACAATGGTACATCTTCTGAACCAAGACTGATGTGAGGGTCTGGGTACTAGTCCATATTGTTATCAGCAGGTTGTGTGAGGGACATTCTCCTCTGTGTCACCAAAAACTAGGGTCGTTGATACTCGGCTCATTTTTTATATTTTCCTGCTGTCAAAATGTTTAAGCAAAAGAAAAGTTAGACAATTTGTACTGTTGCCTTAAAAACCTATATATTGTGAACTGAATTGCAAATATAATAAAGACACCCTCCAGCATTTGGGTTACAACCAGCAGGTTGCCAGGCCGTGGAGTATGCAGAGGAACACATTGCAAGATTGTAATTACAGAAGCATTATTAAGATGTTAATTGACCTGCCTTTATTTGCATATTCAGCAACAAATAACCATGAATAAAGAGGATGATGAGAATTTGCTGTATTTACATCTGCATGATGTTCGGTCGGTGCCGCTCTACACGGGGCTCCTCCGTGTTTCTTGTTACAATCCAATGGATGAACTTCCATTGACCACCACGTACAAAGACTTTATTGAGCAAAACCAGGATCACATGACCCTGAGAGGTTTGAGAGGTATTTCAGCCAAATCTCCTTCTCATCTGAATTTCTGATGCATTTCTGAAAACCTAAGATGCCTTAAGACGATGAGACAAGGAGGAAGAATCAATATTCTTAAAATTCAGAGTAGAGTGACGCGATCTACTGAAGGCGCATTGCTTTTGGATTTCAAAACAACCACCACCCTCCAGAAAATACAAACAAACCTCAACACCTCCACAAAGCAGGAGTTCAGGTTTGGAATAAAAGGTACACGGGGAAAAAACAAACCATCTTTAATAAGGAGAGACCACGGAGGGATCCGCTCAAACCTAAATAGAGAGGGGCTTGGGGTGACCATTTGATAAGGTAGTTTTGGACTCGGTCCTGAGAAGTCACCTGGCGTGGTGGCTCTGTGAATCCCAGGTTCACAGCTTGGCTGGTGGGATGCACCGGGAGGTCTAGACGAGGGCCATATAAGCAGCTGGAAAGGGTTCTTGCTGTTAAGAATAACCCAGAATTGTGGTGTTTTTTTTTCCTTGACTGCCTGTAACTGTGCTTTCAACTTCATAAGGAAGACCCTGAAGGAGAGGAGACAGATTAATGATGAGCTGAACAGCCCTTTTGAGATAAATGCTCAAAGAAAATTCTTAGCTGATTTTGAAACTAGAAAAAAAGAGTTGATTTGTGTTAATCTCACCTTCAGGTACCTATGAGACATGTCTAGAGGCTGTTTCATCCAGCCTCACACTGGAATTACGTACCACAGATGCCCATGTCTCAGGTGATGGACTAAGACATGTAGGACTATTTCCTGCACTTTAAGTTACGGTTTTCTCACCATATTTCTGCTTTTGTTTGTTTGTTTCCCGGTTTTTACTCTCAAATCTTCCAGTTCTCCAGGCCAGCTTCGATGCCCTTTCCTCCTGCCTTCCCAGCCCAGGCAGAGGTTCAGACTCCATCCTGTTCATGCCCAGTGCTCTTGCTTCGCTTCTCACTCTTGCTTTTAGGGCCAGTGGTACAAACAGAGCTCCTGGAGAGGCAGCAGTCCTGAACAGATCCACTGAGCTCTGGAAAGGGGGAGAAAAGGACTTTTCAAAGGAGGAGCACCCTCTTGACTTCCCACTAGGTTGATGGAACCACGTAGGTAGCAGTATCCTCCCATTACAGCACATCCAGCAGAAGTTGCAAAACACCAGCAGATACCCAAATCATGCGATTCCCAGGAGTTTCTATGCTTCTGCTGTTAAATATAACCTCATCACTTGGTCTTGTGTGGCTTCTGCCCACAACATTTCCTTCGGCCTCTGTACTCACCCTCCTAAAATGGCAGCTGGTCCAGTAGTTCCTTTAGTTACGGTGATAAAATCACCCCTGAGAAATTAGAGCAGGCTGACAATTTTCCCGTCAGAATCACAGAATCATAGAATTTTCCAGGTTGGAAGGGACCTTTAGAATCATCTAGTCCAACCATCAACCTACCTCTGCCAAAAACCATCACTAAACCATGTCTCTGAATGATGGCCCAAGAAGGATGTGTGCTGATACACCCCAAGCAGACTGCTCATTAAATTCCAGGGGACCACTTGAATTACTTGCCCTGTGTATGAATCTAAGAGAATGACCAAACACAATGGCAAGGGTGCAGGTTAGGAGGTGTAAGTATACACTCTACATCCCATAGGAAAGGCCTTTTTTTGTACTTAGGAAGAAATTAAAAAATTAAAAAGAAAATGTAGATAAGGGAGAGAATTAATACGAGGGAGAGAATAACACAAAGAATATCTAACAAGCCCTTTTACTGGTCTCTAAACCATGTCACACCAAGGTCACGTTCTGCAGAGTATGGAGCAATTGGCATATTGCAGACTTAGGTGGTAAATTGGCACAGGTTGTGCTGTTCTGTACACAGCAACCAGGTACAGCCCTTACCCAGAAAGGACAACCCTAAAATCGGTATAATCTTAGAGAACTCTTGTTGTCTCACGCATTAGTGGACTCACTCATCCACACCATAGAATCCTAGAATGGTCCAGGCCGGAAGGGACCTCTAGGGTCATCTAGTCCGACCCCCCCTGCAGTCAGCAGGGACACCCCCAACTAGACCAGGTTGTCCAGGGCCTTCCCTTGAATATCTCCAGGGAAGGGGCCTCAACCACTTCCCTGGGCAACCTGTTCCAGTGCTCCACCACCCTCAGAGTAAAGAACCTATTCCTAATATCCAATCTAAATCTGCTCTTCCCCAGCTTGAATCACAAGGATAACTTTTGCTGCTGGAATAGCTTTTGGCTTGGGTCTGGCAATGACATCAAAGTTAATAGACCAGAGATGGGACAGATGGACACACATATCAGAAGTGGGACAAAAGTTCTGTAATCATGAAAGTCCCTACCCATGAAGCTCCTTAAAATTTGGTATTGATTTTGGTCATTAATTCTATAATCTTGGTGGTGTCTGCAATGCAAAAGACTGGAGTTATGAAGTATATTGCACTTCTACACAAAAGGCTCAAGCTAGACTTAATTAATTTCTTTTAACCTTTTCTTGTATTCTGAGCACTAATCTTATTCTATAGGTTTATTTCAGCAAGTCTGAATACCAAAACCCACCTACCAGCTCCTGTGTATTCTAATATATTCAATGTAGAAATATATTGATGCTAGACAGGTGTGGGAATTCATTTAAGAAAGTCTGCAGGTCAGCTTAAGTACAAATATTTAATATTCCGTTGAAACTGGGGGTAGTGGGAAGGGGAACACGTGTCAAACAATTCAGGTGAAGTCATGCTAAGCTTCACAGACGTATACAGAAATACATAATTTACTACTAAGTGACTTTTGAAATTTATTACTCCTTGACTAATTGCCGGTCCTGTCTTTGAACACAAAGTAACTCTGAAGGCATTAATCACAGCGGCATCATCTCCTCAAAGAGGGAAGGACGCTGCGTGAAATGAAGTCCAAATTTCATTTCTCCTTGTGCCACATTTAACAGGAAACTGCCATCCATGGAAAAAGCAACAGACATTTCACCTACCTTGGCTTTGTGGTTTTGTAGCCATTCAATTTTTCTCTGCAAGTAAAACTGATTTATTTTTTTAAGATGTGCTATTTTGTTATTCATACGGCACTTTGCTCTCGGTGATGAATTGCTGTTGTATTATAAAATCATAGAATGGTTAGAGTTGGAAGGGACCTTAAAGATCATAGAGTTCCAACCCCCTGCCCTGGGCAGGGACACCTCCCACCAGACCAGGAAGCAGCAGAGGTGGCTGAGGCTGAGAAGCAGCGTAAGCCACAATCTGCAAAGGCGAAAGCTTCTCCGTACTCTCACAAAAAGAAAAGCCTGTCAAGAGAAGGCAATTTCGTGTCTTTGCTGCGCCAAATCAGCAAACAGCTGCTGTCCTGAAGCCCAAGCCTGGGCTTTCACCAACTTGTCTGGCTCTTGGCAGCAAATCCAGGTGGCAAATTGACCACTTCTCTTGAAGGAAGGGCTGCAGTTAAGCAGGAACTTTAACGTGCTGACTACTTTTCAGTAAATTACGTGCCTTTACAGCACATTTTTATTTTACTCGTTGTCCAGTATCTGCAGGAGCTGACGGGCAGAGAATGTTAGGCAAAAAGCTATTCAGTTAAGGCCAGGACGACCTACCTCCTGTTCAGAAGCTCTGCTAGGGGATGTGAACTGTTGATTTGAGTTTTTTAGTGGCCTAGAGGCAGGTTTTAACCGAGTCAGAACTGGGTGTATGGCAGAAAGAAGCTGAACTGCAAGGAGGAGGTTGCTGAGGTTCGGTATAATGGATTTTCCTCACAATCAGTGGAAGTGTGATACCATCCAAACTTCAGGACCGGGCTTTTGACTACATCCTGTGTTCTGCAGCTCTCAGCTCAGGAATCCACAGCTGTGCTTTAAACCGACAGCGAAGGATTGTCACAGTCTGTGAAGAAATTCCAGAAGTTATAATTTCAGTGACAGCTTTGTTCAACAGAGATTCAATAGACGTCAGGTACATGTCAAAGGAAAGTAAAGTTTTCAACCCAGAAGGTAAAATAAGTTTTAAGCAAAAAAACAGATAGAATAATAGAATCATAGAATTATCTAGGTCAGAAGGAACCTTGAAGATCATCTAGTCCAATCATCAACCTAACTCTGATAAAAACCATCACTAAACCATGTCTCTAAGCACTTTGTCAGCCTGGCTTTTGAATACCTCCAGGGTATTCACCAAATTTCACTCCACTGAAAGAGGGAAGATTTAGATTAGGTATTAGGAAGAAATTCTTTGCTGTGAGGGTGGTGAGACACTGGAACAGGTTGCCCAGAGAAGCTGTGGCTGCCCCATCCCTGGAGGGGTTCAAGGCCAGGCTGGATGGGGCTTGGAGTAACCTGGTCTGGTGGGAGGTGTCCCTGCCCAGGGACAGGGGGCTGGAACTCCATGATCTTGAAGGTCCCTTCCAACTCTAACCATTCTCTGATCCTAAAGAACACCGTGCTATATGATCTTTCGGTGCAACTCCAGCGTTTATTTACTTGGCACCCATTACCAGACAGAACTGACACTGGGGTTACACACCCTCTGACTGCTGGCGTATGTTGAGGCTTGAAGTAATTTTGTTTATTGTAGCAAAGAGGACAACCTGAACTAGGAGTTTGCTTAGACCTAGAAAAGTCCCTGTTTTCAAAAATCAAATGGAGTGAATTGGGACAAAAGTTCTCTTTGGCAAATTAAAAAGAAAAAGGGGGAGGTAGAGGTTAGTTTGTTACATGTGGAAAAGGTTGACAGGTTGGAAAGGTCAAAAGATTGTCAGGAAACAGTGAATCAGTTGATGAATCAGGTTTTTTAACTTCTCTCTCCACTCTGAAATAGCTGGAAGAGCATTAGCTGATCAGTATTGTGGGTTGTACTGAGATTGAGAGCAGCCCTGAGGAGAAGGACTTGGGGCTGTTGGTGGATGGGAAGCCTGACATGAGTTGATAACATGTGCTGGCAGCCCTGAAAGCCATCCCCATCCTGGGCTACATCAGAAGAAGTGTGGCCAACAGGGTGAGGGACGCGATTCTGTGCCTCTGCTCCTCTTTGGTGAGACAACGCCTGGAGCACCATGTCCAGTGCTGGGGTCCTCAGCATAGGAAGGACACGGACCTGTTGGAACAGGTCCAGAGGAGGCCACAAAAATGCTCAGAGGGCTGGAGCACCTCTGGTGTGAGGACAGGCTGAGAGAGTTGGGATTGTTCAGCCTGGAGAAGAGAAGGCTTCAGGGAGACCTTACAGCAGCCTTCCAGTCCCTAAAGGTGCTCGAGGAGAGATGGGGAGGGACTCTTCGTCAGAGAGTAGAGCCATAGGACAAGGGGTAATGGTTTTAAACTAAAAGAGGGGAGATTTAGATGAGATTTCAGGATGAAATTCTTCGCTGTGAAGGTGATGAGACACTGGAACAGATTGCCCAGAGCAGCTGTGGCTGCCCCATCCCTGGAGGGGTTCAAGGCCAGGCTGGATGGGGCTTGGAGCAACCTGGTGTGGTGGGAAGTGTCCCTGCCCAGGGCAGGGGGCTTGGAACTGGATGATCTTTGAGGTCCCTTCCAACCCAAACCATTTTATGATTCTATGATTGTGTGATTTTCCACAGCAGATGCAGGACCTGGCTCTAGTTAGTACACTAAAATACTACTTCAAGAACATGCATCAAGGTTAATTTCTCCTTCAGTTTTGTCCAGTTGGGTAAGAAAAATGTTGACTGCTCAAAATATACAAAATATACCAAATACAAAAAGAGGTGCTGAAGCATCATCATTACCTAAACCAAATTGTGTTTATCCTGCTGCTGCCTCTCAGTCTAAGAGGAAAACATTTACCTGTTAATTACTTTGTGTTCAGAAAAAGACCCAAACCTATCCTGATGCCTGTGAGGAGACCAAGCCCAACATTATAGAGGATTTTGGATCTTTGTTTAGCTCTCTGATGAAACAGCCTGTTTTCTAGAGGCGCTGAGTGCCAGCCCTCTTCTTGGAAGTGATGGTATTATGAATATCTTGCAGCTCTGGAAAGTGTTATTGTTGGGTTTTTAAGATTCAAAGATTGACAGGAGCAAGCTATTGACCTTGCCTCAGATTAAAAATTACAACAGAAGGAGGTAATATTGTACTAAATTTGGGGAGAAGTTGGGAATTCAAGGCTAGAGCATTGGAAAATGCAATGCTCTTAAGCATGCACACTAGCATGCGTGGTTTCATCAAGAAATGCTGCTTCTGATGGGCAGAATGGAGAAAATCATCTCTAGGAGGGGCTGTGATAAGGGAAGAGGCTTAATAATCAGATTTTCACAGAGTGAGGCCACATAAAAGGAAGTGTAGTAGGGCTTGCAAGAGCAGGAGGCTAACGGTGATTCCAAATTAATAGAATCATAGAATGGGTTCAGGTTGGAAGGGACCTTAAATATCATCAAGTTCCAACCTCCCTGCCATGGGCAGGGACACCTCCCACCGAACCAGGTTGCTCATTCTTATGCTTGAAAGGGAGAAACAGCCTCTAGAAGCAAACATGGATCAAGACCAAACTGCGGACAGGGATTGCCTACCTGAGCATGTTTACCGGCCTATTTAGTCATAGCCCTGGATATATAATTAAGTGCCTACATGGAAGACTTCAGTCTAAAATAATAACTGATCCAGATGTAGCAGGAGTCCCGTTTCCATGTGTTGCTAATGGGAAAATTATGGCTGTTATTGAATTGCATCGATTGGTGCCGTTTTCGCTTCACAATATACTTTGCTTTAGATTTCCTTTCAATGGCATCCTCCATTCAAAGAACTCCAAGTGCTTTGCGAATGCTAATTTAACCTTCTGGCTTTGCTGTGTGTGGAAGGTAAGTATTACTACCCCCGGGGACTCTCTTTATGTCGAGGAAATGCTTACCACCTTGCTGGCGCTGCCAGAGACCTTCTATAATAAGCTGTTTGCGGCGCTAGAGACCCGAAGGAGCAGAAGCAATAAAGGGCTATCTTTCTGCAACGCGAACAAATTCTGCCATAAGTTTAAAAATGGGCAGGGAAACGCAGTTGAGGGAAAAATAAAATAATTTAAAAAGACACAGCAAGGATGTCATACAGAAAACACATAAGCTCCATTTATATTTGGGCGTATAAACAGTATGGATAAGCACAGGGATACATATATGTGGCTTTCAGCTGTGTAAATGGCAGTTCATGAGTCTTAGGGCTGTACTTAACAGTGGAAACTATGGAAATTTATCCTTTTGCATCTTTTTTTTTTTGTATTTATAGTGTCAGACTTGGCAGATCAAGGCAGAATGCTCAGGATTTGTGGGTGTTTCATCATGATGAGTTTGAGTGGGACTGCTGTAGAGGGAGGCTAACCCACTGCAAAATGTTAACATATTTGTATTTATTTGTCTTTTTCAATAATGAATGAAATGCATTTATGGCTCTTTAGTAAGCATTCGCAGGAATAAACAGCCTTTTCTGTATAACATGCAGAATTAGACACTGCTTTTTACTTAGACACTGAATTTCACCAGCATTATAAAGCTGTTTGATGACTACTTATAAAAAGAACATAATTTGTAGACTGTTCCTTTAAACCTGGAATGTATACATTTTGTGTGCATTAATAGTAGCACCATCATTAAGGAAATTAATTTTTTGATAGGGATGAACTGGTCTTTCTCCCTCAAGACTGACATTGGAGAGTTCGCCGAATACATTATGAAAGTTTGAGAGCCAGGATGCTTGATAGTCATTCTGATCTCCAGTGATGACTTTGGAATAGATGTAATGAAGTGGAATAACTCATTTAGATTGCATCTTGTCAACATCATTACTAATTTAAACCACCCATTTTTGAAGATTAAAAGTAGCTGTTGACAATCCACATTGGCCAACTGAGTGGAACAGCGGGGCTGGACTTCCAGTCTCCTGCAGCCCTTCCATCTAACTTCTGCCCCATAAAGGATCTGCAAACCTACCAGGATCATCTCACAGGTATTTCTAGTGGCATCAAAACAATGTATGGATGGCAGGCTGTCTCTTTTCAGCCCTTCAGCAGGAAAGGTGGCTGATCTCAACCATGAATGACATTAATGGGGCCGCTGCAGCCTTTCATTGTGGTTTTTCTAACCTATACAGGCACCAAAGAGTTGTAGTGAGCACTGCAATGCATCAAATAGACCATAGCTCTGCTGTATTGGTGAAGCCAGACCTAAATTATGTGGTAAGCCTCCAATTAAAATGCCAGAGGAGTTTGTAAACTTAGTTCAAACTGTTAGAGATTACCATAGCGTTGAGACTGTTTCGATGAGAGGAGACAACGCAGGAATGCCCTTGCATGCTCTGATTTTGAGTGTGTAGGTTCTTCACTGCACTCAGACATCCTTGAAACGCTACTGAACTGCCTCAAAAAAATCCTGAAGAAAGGAAAAGAAGTTTGCATCTGCCTCACTGGCTCACAAAACTGGCAAAAACAAAACTAGAACTCTTCAAGGTAACACTTCTTTACCCAAATAAATCAGATTCAGGCAACATCGTGTGTGGCTCCCTCGCACACTTGCAATTCTCTGCAATAGTTATCTTGGGGGGGTGTCAATGTCTGATTGCCCTCTTTTACAATTCAACCATGCTCTGGCCCAGTATTCCTGTAGAAAGTTTTCATATAGAAGCTTTACAAGGGCATGGAATGTAAGAGGAGGGTATATAAAATCACAGAATCACAGAATGATTGGAAAGGACCTCTGGAGATCATCTAGTCCAGCCACCTGCCAGAGCAGGTCCACCCAAAGCAGGTCCCAAAGGAATGTGTCCAGGTGGGCTTTGAATGTCTCCAGAGACAGAGACACCACCACCTCTCTGGGCAGCCTCTGCCAGGGCTCTGACACCCTCGAACTCAAGAAGTTCCTCCTCATGTTTAGATGGAACTTCCTCTGTTCAAGGTTTATGCCCGTTCCCTCTTGTCCTGTCCCTGGGCACCACTGAAAAAAGCCTGGCCCCATCCTCCTGACACCCACCCTTGAAGTATTTCTAGGTGTTGATCAGATCCTCCCTCAGTCTTCTCTTCTACAGACTAAAAGACCAAAGTCCCTCAGCCTTTCCTCATAAGAGAAATGTTCCAGGCCCTTCATCATCTTTGTTGTCCTCTGCTGTACCGTCTCCATTAGTTCCCTGTTCTTCTTGAACTGGGGAGCCCAGAACTGGACCCGGTGCTCCAGATGGGGGTTCACCAGGGCAGAGTAGAGGGGGAAGATGACATCCCTTGACCTGCTGGTCACACTGTTCTCAATGCACCCCAGTGGACTTTTGCCCTTCTTGGCCATAAGGGCACATTTTTGGCTCATGCACAACTTGTTGTCTATCAGAACTCCCAGGACTTTTTCCTCCAGCAGGTCAGCCCCCAACCTGTGCTGGTGCATGGGGTTATTCCTCCATAAAACGTTAAAATTTGTCAGATTTTATGGATGTTTTTGATGCAGATGTAAAGGGATAATCTGCATCTTGCAGTCTTCATTCACAGTCAGTGGTCCGAATTTCAATTAGTGTAAGACCTTGCACAAAGGCTCTATAAGAATGACGTGATTCTTCTGAGACAGTGTGGGGTTAAGGAAGACAGAAGTCTTCAGGAAAATCAAGGACATTCCCTTTGCGATGCAAAATCCCACACAAATGAAGGCATCTAAAGAACCTTCATACAAGAATGGAGGAGGAGTGGGTTTATTACAGTTTTGTCATTCTCATTGCTGTAGACAGTTATCAAAACTTTCAGAAATTTCTCTATGCATGACCCTGGAAGCCATGTTTAATTATAACCTTCACTGACAACTCCAACACACCAAGCTATAAACAAATAAAAATCCTCTGAAATTCCCTGAGCCATCTTTGAGTTTTACACTGAAGTTCACTGATTTTGGATGACAACTGGATGAGGTGGATTCTTCACGACTGCGAAGCACCACGAGTCCGTAAACTTGGTTCTGACTCATGTTCAGTCCATAAATTCTTGTGATATTTTAGGGGAAAATTATACAGCTGAGCTATCTGTTCAAATGCATCTGCATCTGCAGGTTTTGGTTGGTTTTTTTTTAAAGCAAGGGTAACTAAGCATTTCTTCTCTATGGAACAAACATAGCAAATAAGGAATTAGATAATATTTTTGAGTGGCTTTGAATATATTCCAGCTTGGGTCATTAGATTTCTGTTTTCCTAAAAGGGCAATACTAAATTACAAAAATTCACAGCAAAGAGAAAATAAAATAGGGTGTTCTTTCTTAAAACAACAACAATAAATATTGCTGTGAACCTGCTTCAAGCACCCACTTGTGGGACAAGAGAAAAACCAGCTACTTAACATTTAATGATCTAAAAGAGATGAGTTGAGTCATGCTCAGCTCGAGATCAGCTGAGGATACTTTGGGGATATTTTCTTGAGGGGTGGTTACCTAAACGTGAATACTTTCCTGTTCCTTTTGACAGTACCTAATGCCTAAGTATTGCCTTGAGAAGAGTAAATAATGTGAAATTTTCTTAGAAAAATTATCACTTGGGGGGGAGGGGGGTGGAAACAAACAAGAAAAAAATGGGTAAAAAATTTTAAAAAGCTAGACACGTGTAACTGGGGAAGCACAAGGTCATCAGAGGGGTTCTCACTCAGCAGGGTGATGTCCTTGTCTTTGTCTGTTTCCATATTCTGTAACCTTCTTCAAAGTTTCATGTGGGGTTAGTTCTCATTTACACTCCTGTCACCGTTAGAGCAGAGTACATTGCTCTGGCAACACCACAGCTTTGAAGAGACGGAGATCTGTCTCTAGGAATGTGATTCATTTATTGAAATGTGGGCATCTGAGCTATTTGTCTGCTTTTTAGCCAAGAAGTGGCAATTCTGAGGTACAATCCGTCTCAGCATAAAATAGATGCCTTCATAAAGCCCAGATGGATCCCACATCCCACCTTGACAATGAAGGGAAGCCAGGTAACAAGCTCAAACACAAATATCCATGGTCTGGACGTCTAAAGGGACCTAAGATGAATCTTAGTCCTGGCTTCATTAATACAATTTAAACTCTGTGGCCTTTACTTCCCTGTTAACACTCCTATTATCCCTGAATGAACGAGATGAAGCAGAAGGGATGGGACAGGACACTTGACAAGCTCTGGAAAGCCCATAACATGCTGGGACCTCTTCAGTGTCTTCATGTGCTTCCACCAGGGATTTCAGGAGTGTAACTGGTTCCTTATAGCTGGCAATTTCGGAGGCTGCTGAAGTGCAGGATGAACACCTGGTCTTCAGCAGTAATAAAGGCTCCAGGCTGCATCAAAGGTCACAAAACCTGAGACCTGCTGAGCTGCTGGAAATGCTTCAGATCATCCTGCTCTGCAGTCCCCTTGTAAAAGGAAAAGATATTTTAGAGGGGGCGAAACTGGAGCTTTCCACAAATGCTGAGTAAATGGGCTTTAATATTCTTCCTTGAAACTGAGTGGGAGAGGTGGGGAAAGGGAAAGGAAAGGAAAATCCCTCTGTTTTGCAGACGCAGATGGAGGAGGAACAGGACATCTGCTCCTCCATCGGGCTGCAGTAGTGACTGCTTCCCTGGAAGAGACCATCAGGAGGGTTTCTGACCTATTTGTGCCATGTCCTTTTATTTCCTGCTACTTACATGACCCAGTAATACTCGAGCGGAGAAAGTTACTGTGATTTATTCAGCTGCCTACATAGGTGTTTCAGGGACTCCCCCCTTGCACTGCTCAGGCATCCCACTGTAATTAATCCCCACCCTGTCCACGTGGCAATGAAAGATGGGTAAAAAGGGGTTTACCTTCATATGACCACCCCATTCCCTCTGCAAATTCACTCCAATATGATAGTTTTTTACTAGAAATGCAACACCAAGATGTTCGTCCCGCGTAAGTCAGAGTTACTTCGTCTTAGGGAAAAAAACTGCAAAATTTAGAAAAGAAGCTCTGTGCTGAAGAGGAGACTGAGGGGTGACCTCATGAATGTTTATCAATATGGAAAGGGTGAGTGTCAGGAGGATGAAGCCAGGCTCTTCTCAGAGACAGGCAATGATAGGACAAGGGGCAATGGGTACAAGCTGGAACAGAGGAAGTTCCACTTAGATATGAGGAAAAACTTCTTCCCAGTGAGGGTGAGGTAACCCTGCAAGGGGCTGCCCAGAGAGGTTGTGGAGTCTCCTTCTCTGGAGACATTCCAAACCTGCCTGGACACATTCCTGTGTGACCTGATGTAGGTGTTCCTGCTCCGGCAGGGGGATTGGACTGGATGAGCTTTCATGGTCCCTTCCAATCCCTCAGGTTCTGTGATGCTGTTTGATTCTGTTACACCCAGTTCGGTGACACTTAGACCCCATGGCAGCTCTAGTGTCTTTTAGCTGGTGGTGGTGTCAGGAGAACATTGAGCGAGAAACCCTGGCATGTGTGCACGTGCACAAGTGTGCAAACAAGCAACATAACAGAAGACTAATTCCACTATCAAAAAACAATCATGCAACCATTCACCACTGTAAACCTTGAACTCAGCCCAAGTTGTGCACACGTGGGAGATGTTAATCTTTTTTTTTTTCTTTTTTTTTTTATTTTTGGATTAAAAATCTTTAAGACCAGAGAACAGAGTTCAATGTGACATTTATTTTATTTGCTTGCTTTCTGGCTCACTTGTGACGGCGCTGCTCAGCGCATGCCAAGTGATGCTTGTTTAACATGATTTGACTAGTTACTCTTCCTGATTTTTTCCTCTAAAATCCAACTCATTCTGTCATTGATGATCTTGATATTAATCAGTGCAGTTGTTAAGCTAAAGGTATAGATATTTAAAGAGTTATTAAAATAAAGTATAATTTAGTTCAGTGGGCTGACAGTCAGTAAAGGCCAAGTCCTCTTTGCCTTACGTGAGTTATTATATTGCAATCAGATCAGTCACCTACCAGAAGCAGGAGTTGGTTTTGTAACAAATCTGCAAACACATACACACACAAAAATGGAGTTAATCCTGAAATACCATTTTTAACTTGCTCTCATTGTGTCTCTTTAATGTTATAGAGGCCTCCTAGTAGTGACAGTTTTAACCTTGGCTCTCTTGCTTTTTCGGAGATGAAGTCAGCCCTTCACCTGAATGGTTTTTTCAGAGTTTAATATCCTCATCTGTTTTACTTGAAAGCTAGGCTAAAAAAAAAAAAAAAAAGAATAATAAATTTGATGAGAGCTTCTTAAAGAAAGCGTTGCATTGAATCTGGATTGCTCCCAGCTGTCTTAATTGAACAAAGGGAAAGTTTCCAAGTACACCTTCCACATTGGCTGACTGCCTTAAAAGTTCTCTGAAGCTAGAAGAAAAAGTCCTTCCTCTCCAAATTGAAACATATACCATAAAAAACACCCAACCATCTAGAAAATCTATTGTATGAAGTTAGATCAGGAATTATGATGTAAAAGTGTATTTCATTACAAGCTGGCATCAGAATTGGGCTGCATTATGTGTTGGCGTTGGACTAGATAACAGGGTTCTAGTTCTTATCCTTGGGTAATTTTGTATGTGGATAAAAATTTGATTTTTAAAAGCAAAAGTCTTAATCTTATTTGGGCAGACATAAATCAGTAAGTACAGGCAGGATTTCCTAGCAATGAGAAAGTTGGTCAGCAAGGTCTGGCTCCAAACTGGGACGAGGGCTGCCGATATATGGAAGCAATTGAAGACAGCTGGCTGGTGGCATCAAAAGAATTGATCAGATCTTGGATTATTCTACCATCTAGAGAGAAGATAAACCTGAAATGCAGAGTTGCATCGAGCCACATCCCCCCATCAATATATTACCCCATGGTTTATCGTGGCCACAGTTCTGCGTAGCCTGGTTTTCCAGCAGCAGCCGAAGGGCGAGGCAATAGGTAGGTAGATGACTACCGAGGAAAAGAATGCCAACCTTATTATATTGGGGCATCCTGACAGTGGGATAGGGTTTTTGCATCCCTAAACTGCTGGGAAGCTCCCTCTGGTGAAGGGGAGGAGGGAAAATAAAGGTTGTCATGGCAAAGCCTTAGAAGGACCTTTCCTGGGGCAGAGGAATGTTAGCAGTTGTTAGCATCCCTCTACCACGCGTATTTTGAAAAACAATATCCCTGTATCAGTTAGCAAAAATCCCATTAAAATTGATACATTCTGGTTTTGCCTCCTACTGCCAAAACCCACCGGTGGGACATCAAGGACTTTTCGATGATTACTCTGTAACACAATGACACTTGTGTTTTTGAAGGCAGGAGTTTCTGTTGTGAGCAAAGGACTGTGATCCCACAGTGAGACGGAAGATCTTTCTGTATGGAAACTATACCAGCTTCTCAGGAGTAGTGGAAACCCATGATTTTTGTAATAAACGAGTCCGAGAAGAGGAAGGCTGCACTAAAAGGATGTATTTAAGACACAGGATCGCTTTGCAGTACTATCACTGTTTATCAACAAGAATTCATGTATCCCTACAGCTCTGCTTTGAGTTTACTCTTCCCTCGATTTTATACAAACAGACCTTATGACAGAGAGACCTAAAGAACAGATGTACCAGAATTATCAACTATTGTCTAAATTTGGGTGCCCGATTTTAGAAGCTCAGAGCCTGATTTTTATTTTTATTTTTTCCCCATGTGTTCATATAAATTTCAAGCAATTCTAAGTACAGCTGCGAATGTTCAGCCCTTTTCTAATTTAGACCCAGATGTCTCCTCTCGGGCCCCGAGAAAACAAAAAATGACAGAGGCAGGGAGAGCACCAGTTTCTCCAGGGCAGCATCCAATTTCCTGCAGGCCCCTGCCTCGCTCGCTGCACATCTTCTAACTTCTGGAGCCAGTGAAGCAGGACTCACACTGACAACAGCAAGAACAGCTACACAACCCCGAAACCCTCTTTAATTATACGGTTGCATGTGATTTTTTCATACCATTGCATATGATTTTTTTATTATTATTATTTTTTTTCCCCAGTTATTTCCCCTCACTCAGTGCAGAGAGAGAATGATCTTCGGAAAAATACCGTAAGGCAAACAAACCAAGTTGCTTATGAACGTTCATTCTAGCATTTCCTAGTTGTCTACTGAGAGTTTTTTACTGACTTTGTAAACTCTGCTTTCTTTTACTGTGTGATACCTAAGCCGCCTCTAGCACATCAACACACCAACACCCTGGGGGCATCTCCATGCAAAATATTGAAATTATTTCTCTAAAATGCCTTTTTCCTTCTCCTTCTCCTTCTCCTTCTCCTTCTCCTTCTCCTCCTCCTCCTCCTTCTCCTTTCTTTTTCTTTTCTTCGTCTTCCCCCCACACACATTGTTACGCTCTGGAGAGGAATGATCTTGTGGTGAAAACCTAAGGCAAGGAAATGGGAAATTTTATTCCAGAATGGGTTCTTCGTGACCTTGGGCACTCCTTGTCCTTGCTGTCATTCCCTTTCATCGTCTTGAGGTTGGGACCAGCACAAGTTCTGCTTCAGGGCTGTTTTGTGGAGCTCGATTCATTATTCCTGGTAGAGGATCGGGTTCTCAGGTGGAACGTGCTATGAAAATGTGAAGAATTATGCAACAGCATGCTGCAATAGAAGTGCCAGGCACTAAGTGGTGTTATGAAACACTAATAATGGTCTAACTGGGAGATAGGGCTTTATGAATTGTCTACCTGCTGTATAAGATATCTATTAATACCACTCTTTCTCCTTATCCTGACCACGATGATGAGGCACCAAGGCCACCCTGATGGCTAGTATGAAATATTTGACATCACTGTCTGGCTTCAGAGCTGTATTTACCCAGAACACCAAGTCAATACATACAGCTTGCCTTCAACTGGGATGGCTCTGAGTCCAAACACAATTTCACTGTAGTTTTATGTATTTAATACACTCCTTCTGTGAAACTCTTTACCTTTTCCATTTACTGCTATAGCCTTAGCTTTGTCAGCTTCATAGGAGTCTTGGCTACAGGAGCCCACGTATTCCACTTTTCTATGAGATTATAACTTTAGTTGGTAAATGCAGCTATTTGATTACCATCTGAGAGACTTTTGTAAGGACATTCACCTGGTTTTCTGAGTATGGTTGAACAGCAAAAAATACCGATAAAGAATATTTAAACAGGATGGAGAACAAGCTAAATGGAGCATTTTGGAATTATCCTCAGGAATTACTATCCAATGTGAGTATTTCTAACAGGGATCTATGTAGGATGGATGGCTGCAGCATACGAAATGCTCTCTGTGATCCACAACCAGATCCTGGTCTGGCAATACAGTAAATAACGATGAAGACTGGGCTATCGTACAAACTGAATTACTTGATTAACCACATCAAAATATATTTTAATATAGCCCAAAGCAGTCTTATACATCTGTGAACAACGTACTCAAACTGTATAAGGGAGATGTGTCCAGGGGAGGATGTAGGGACCGCAGCTCACCGTGAGAGCTCAGCACCGCACACGGCCTGTGCCTGGATGGGGGTTCCGACCTGCAGAAGTGTAGGAAGATAACGCTGTGGGTGGAGCTGGCGAGATGGATATTGATGGGTATTGAAACACCCCCCCAGAGGCCTTTGTACACATCTTCAGAAGACAGGGGAGACCGAAAACAAGTGCAGGCAAAAGACACAGAAACGAGATAATTTCTGGCAAAGCACCAGAAGTGGCAGTCATTACTTCAGGGGACTGAAGATGTCCGAATTTTGAAAATATATTTAATTACAGTGAATCATCATCTTCCTGGAGAAAATACGGTCGGTAGGATAAGCCTCTTCAGTCTGGGAAGGAAAGCTATTAAAAAAATCAGCACCTGGAGTTTTAAACTGGGCAAGCTTACTAGGATAAAAGATATTATTTTATTTTTTAGTGGGACGGTAACTAATCATGGAACATGTCACCGCCGAGGATAGTGGTGCATTTTCTGTCCCTTGGATGCCAGCTTGGATGCCATCTGGAGGATAGGCAGGAGTCCAACACAACATCAATATCAATGATATACAGGACAATCTAATGATCCTTTTTGGCCTGATGCTCAAGGAACTGAAGTTCACGGGAGTTCTGCCGTTGACTTTAGCAGAGGCAGGATTTCGTCTTCTGTTCCCAAGGCTTTAATAATGGAAAAGGTATTAATTACCTCTGCTCAAATGAATGGCGGCAGAGCGATGTGCAATACCGTGGAGGAATCCTGCCAACAGAAAGCAGCAACGATGCAAGTTGAAACCAACAACTTCTTACCTTCTTCTTTTCTCTTTTATTTTATTTTTCTGAGTATTTTTGGCGTTTCAGCTGCAGAGTCTCTTGAGGCACATCTGTGTGGTCAGTTCTAATTATAGAACCCTTCTGGGATGTAACCCTGCGTACAGCGGGAACCAGGGCGGCATCACAGGCTTTAGAAAGATGAGAGAGGAGATCCTAGTGATCCAGATTTCGCCGAAAAGCACGGATATAATTTTAGTAATCGAAGGCAAGTGAAGTCGTCGGAGACGGGGCAAATTGAAGGTCATCTGTGTTCTCGGCGAAGGGAAGCACGATTAACAGCAGTGGGTAATTTTGGGCTTCGGAGATGACTGCGTCTCTGTCAACGAGCCAAGAGCCAAGATAGATTCTTCTGCTTCAGCGGGGTTGACTATTTCTTCAACTTCAGAAACTGGCTTGTTCGTATAGCTGCGTTTAGATGCCTTGCCAGTGGTGAGGCTGCTGGCTACAAACTAGTGCCTTTTAATAAAGACGTGTTCAAACGTTACGAATCTGCAGACATTTCTTTCCTTTCTATCTCTGTCACATTCCCTGCCCGTGAAAGGCTGATCAGTTACTTAACCCTTTCCATGTTAAGAAGAGCTAGAACAATTGCTATCATAAAAAATGATCTAGGTTTAAAGGTCCAGTTCAGCAAATACTCTGATAATACTGCAGATACTGAGAGCATACTTTTGTCTTTCCTGTTTTCATTTAGATTTGCATTTTGAAGCACTGGATCACGAAATGCAAGAGGCCTTTCTAAGGGATGCAGTTAGATATGGACATATATCCAAGATGAATACAAACCTACAGGCAAAACCCCAAATGTACAAGTGAGTGGATAGTCCAAGAAGTATCTCCCAGAAGGATTTCAACACCAAATATTTCAAATATTTTTGACAGTGAATATGTACAGTGAAGCCTTTGGAATAGTCCAACAATAAGGATTGATTTTATGCTTTAGTTCTTTGAAAACCAGTTCCTCCTGTGAGCATGGGGAAAATGATAATGCATGAATGAGTGAGTTCCAGGTCATTAACCCTCCCTGGTCTATGCCTTTCTCATTCAAGAAAACCTTTAGATCCCAAATTGAGTTTGTAACAAGCTCATCCTGGAACAAAGACTCTGTGAATATCCCTTTCCCCCAGCCACCCAAATACAGAGCTTGGTTCTCTTTCTCTCTGCTGGGAAGCAGAAACCTTTAGGACCCGGTCCACGGTGTCTTAGTTTGGCCTCTGCTCCGGAGTGGCCAATGCTGGGTCCTGGCTGGTGCAGCCAAGCAGAGACAGAGTTTAGAAAGACAAGACAGCCAACGTCAATCCCTGCACTGAGGTGATGTGAGAAACCCTCTTCCATCCTCTTATGGGTCTGTTGTGTGAAGAAGGTCAAAAGAAAGGTAGGCAGCATTAAAAGCAATACTGTGAAAGAGACGTCGGATGCCATACCTTCATATGATGGACTGATTCTCTGCTGGGGCTACAGATCCCAGATTGGGATACCTTCACACGAGAGAGACAAATTCCTTGTAATAAACATTATAAAGAATTAAATATAATAAATTACAAGGTCCTTATACATGGCTAAGGCAAAACCATTCACCACCTAATCACAGGAGTGTAGATGTCAGGCCATGAATACAGAAAATGAATTCTAGGACATATACTGCAAGGATTTAGGATCTGTTTATACTATAGTGACCTGCATAATATAAAAAATGGTGTGAATATGCTGAGTTGCAAATGGTAAGGAAGACCACGCAGCATTCACATACTTGCATCCACTTTCACGTTTGATTTGCATAAATCTGGTGTATTTTTTTATGATAATTGGGTGCAGGACATATGAATTCTGCATTGCTCTTTTGGACATGACCTACAGTGTAAAGGATTCACTTAGTCTCAGTGCTCCTTCATCTCCTTATCCAAAGGCAAAAAAGATTTTCCTTCCTTCTACGTGCTTAGTGTTAGAAATGTGTTATCCAAGAAAAACCAAACCCATAGTTTCTGGTGTGCTTCGCTGAGGCTGGCTGCAACACTTATTACACTTAAAGGAATTGCACTTGTAGAGCTTAAAAAGTTATTTCTCTGCTTATGTATTGATCAACCTGGTTTTCCAACTCCAGATGCCTCTTCAAGGCTTCTTTACACCACACTCAAACCACCAAAAATGCCAGCTGCACCATAATAACACAGTTATTTCAGTGAAAATACTTGTATTTCTAAAGCTCATTGTACCTTGTTTTCCCCTCTTCTGTTTTTCTCCTTTTCTGTCAGGCAGGAGGAGAATGACAGCACATCGGAGAGGTCTGCCTGGCCCAGCCTTACTTCTGCCTCCAGCCTAAACTGGAAAATAAGAGGATGATTGTGTAAAAGAACCTCTCAAGAAATTGCTGTGATTATTGGACTATTAGGGGATGGTTTTTACTACCACGGAACAAATTCAGACACTCTGGACAGTGCCACAGCCAATCCTATATCCTGTACTTTCGAGAGTACAAAAGCCATCAAAATTTTTTTACTAGTGGTGCTGCAAAGTTTCACCTAAACCCCTTGAGAAGAGAAAGTCCTAGTACTACAGCGGTTCTGCCACTTGGCAGCTTCATCATATTAAACTCTTTTAGTGATCCTGCGCCCACTTTTGGTATATTCACAGTTGATTTTTTTTTCTCTTTAATATTTTTGTCTATTTTCTACATCAGGGATACACATCTGGGGTTTTTTGTGTTGTTTTGTGGGATTTTTCCCTACTCCCCAGCTACATTTATTGCTTTCTGCTCTCTATATCTCTTAAATGGTTTAGATTACGAGCATCTGTTCATTACATTTGGAATTGGTTCACTACAATTGGAAAAAATACCTCTAAGTATCGTCATTCTCTAAAATCCAACAAAGTAATTTACATCCTATTGGCAAAGCAAACATCACAAATGGTGAGGGGCTTGCAAACTCGGAGCTTTCAAATCCTGAGTTTTCACCCCCCCGACTAGTAAAACTCTGGCTGATGTGCAGTCTACAGCGATGTTATTATCAATGTGAAACAGCTGATCTTAGTCAAAATACAGCAATGCATCTCCCATCCCATTTCTCTTGCTCACACAGACAGCGTGCATTTGTTGAAAACACCTTCTTCACTGGAGTTACCGTATCAGAAATATCACTGGTGTTGTTGGGGGATCATAGAATGGTTGGGGTTGGAAGGGACTTCAAGGTCATGGAGTTCCAGCCCCCCTGCCCTGGGCAGGGACACCTCCCACCAGACCAGGTTGCTCCAAGTCCCATCCAGCCTGGCCTTGAACCCCTCCAGGGATGGGGCAGCCACAGCTTCTCTGGGCAACCTGTTCCAGTGCCTCACCACCCTCACAGCAAAGAATTTCATCCTGAAATCTCATCTCAATTTCCCCTCTTTCAGTTTAAAACCATTACCCCTTGTCCTATCGCTCCACTCCCTGGTAACAGTCTCTCCCCATCTCTCCTGTATCCCCTTTAGGGACTGGAAGGCTGTTACAAGGTCTCCACAGAACCATCTCTTCTCCAGGCTGAACAACCCCATCTCTCTCAGTCTGTCCTCACACCAGAGGTGCTCCAGCCCTTTGAGCATTTTCGTGACCCTCTACTGGACCCATTCCAACAGGTCCATGTCCTTCCTGTGCTGAGGACTCCAGAGCTGGACACAGTGCTCCAGGTGGGGTCTCATGAGCTCAGAGGGGTAGAATCACCTCCCACAGCCTGCTGGCCACCCTTCTTTTGATGCAGCCCAGGATGGGGTTGGCTTTCTGGGCTGCCAGTGTGCACTGCCAGCTCATGTTGAGCCTCTCATCCACCATCACTCCCAAGTTCTTTCCTCAGGGAAAATTCTCTGCCCAAGACACGCTGCATGAGTAAACATCAGATGACTGAGACTATCGATACGGATCTGTAGACAATTTTTGAGTCACTCAGCTATTTAAATTATGAGTTAAAATATCCTTCTTTTAAATCCGGTAGAAGTTCCCACAACCTGAACTGACTAATTGGCACTGCAGCCATTAATTATTTCAGTAGAAATTATTGGTGCAATATTATGAGTAATGGAAGGAAATTCTGAGGTCTGTTTTATACAGAGAATGTACCAGCTGGTCTCATATTGCCAGTAGCTCTGAAAAGACAGCAATACAGTCAGTGGGATTCAGCTCCAGGTAAACATACCTGAATTTAACTGCCTGCCATTGCCCACACATCTAGAGGCTTTTTGAACATCCCTTGGGTGTCCTGCTGGGCCACCAGCTCCTGCTGCAGAAGGATTTGGGTCTCCTGCAGGTCCCGCTGTGGCGTGTGGCAGTGCTGTGTGAACAAGTGAGAGACCCAAGGACATCTCCAATGTGCCCACTCTCAGTGCTGGTGGGAGTTTGGATGCTTGGCCCACATGCAGACCTAGATATGGAGACGTCTACATGCAGTTGTTTGCATCCTTCCCTGTATGTCATCTAGGAGAGAGGTTTAGGCATACCCAGGGTCGTGGTGTCCCCTAAATTTCTCCAGAGATACTTTGGGAGGCCTCACAACTCTCCACAAACAGTCAGACAGTAACCTAAAGGAGCCTTTAGGAACTCAGTGGTAGCATCCAACAGCTGTCAAGCTGTCAGAGTTAGGCATACCCAGGATCCACAGATATATTTCTGGAGGCACTGTGTATCAGTGTAGCTGCCGATCTCATTAAACACCCCTGCATGCTTGCCTTCCTAAACTGGTCCAAGCGTCTGTGAAGGAGTTTCGGTATCTGGCCATAGGTGGCACCAAACCACCACGACCAGAGCGATCCCAGCTTTGCTGCTGGAGCAGCCTGGCAGCCCCATCAAACGGCCTGTCTGCCAGGGAATGCTGGAAAGATCACAGTTTCTTCTTCCAAGACACAATTCTGCTTATGCTGCAAAAAAAGCAAATAGCCTTTCTGAGCTTCACAACTACTTTTTCTGGCTTAATCCCTCCCTTATCATTACTTTTTTTAAAACAGCAGCACAAAAAAA
>VXBJ01000167.1:28087-51806 GCA_013400055.1 Nycticryphes semicollaris | reverse complement strand
CCAAAAAGCCCTATCATACTGTGGTCACAGATGTAGTGAGATGGCACTTTGAAAGAGCACGGGAAGGGACCGTTGCTGCTCTGAAGACCTAGCAGTCTGCACAGGCTGTTGCACAGGCCTTAAAGGCCTTTCAGAGTCACGAAGCCTAATTCTTAGTTTTGCAAGCTATTAGGTAAAGCAACCCTTTCTCATAAACCGATGAAACTCTATCTTAAAATCTAATCAGTGGGGTTTTACTCCCCCAACAGCTCTGCCACACAGTTTTTCTAACTTAAATGCAGACATTGAAGTTTTGTGGATAGTCGGGTAAGAAGAGGGACTGGGCAGTTTGCGTGTCACTGGGTCTGAAGGTCTGCTTTCATAACCCTGAACTCAGATGTGCAGCGTTACTTCCGAGAGGACTACTCTCCTTTCATGACATTCTCCATTTCATTTTAGTCAACGAATATTGACTGACGCTGAGTGATTGCTTCCGGGACGAAGAAGGGGAAGTACCACAACGATGTGGAAACAGGACAGGCAAATTTATTTTGCAAACACAAATTCAGATCCTTAGGGGTTTGCTCGGCACAGGTCTCTCATTAAACTATAAGGTCCAGGGATTAAGTATTGTCTTGTATATTCTGTAGCACACTTCAGCTATGAAATCAGTAATAATTCTATAGGGAGTTTTGACTCAGTAAAGATTGAACACAAAGTGCAATGCTAGAATACAAAAAAAAGCTCAACCTGAAAATTCATATAGGGTCTTCACCCCAGAAGGAGGCAAAAGGACAGGGGGAACAGAAATGGATGTTGCTTAACACCTGCAGCTTCCAGGAGTCCGGCCCTTGTTTTGGTTCATGTTCTGCTTATTCACAACTCCGCTCAATGTTGTAGTAAAATGCACTTTGATAAATTGCATCTTGTTAAATAAGCGAGGGTTAACAGCTCTTGTTGCTAAACATTTCATGTCCTTGACATCTCTTTCGTTCCTTTTGACCATGCGGTGGTGGCAACACTACTGTAGTCTCAGGACTTGTGACTAACACCAACATTTATTTGAGCAGACGCATGAGTTACATGTAAGATAGATAAACTGATATCCAAGCTCAGGTATCACAGCTTCTTCTCTCCCTCAGCACAAGGTAACATATCCTAAGCATCTCTCTTCCAATGTACTTGCTACTGGCCATACATGATTATTGCCATATGTCCCGAGTAGTGGCTGTATTCCCTGTTCACAAGTATTCTGGAATGTGTATATTTTCTTCTTTAAAGTGCATTTCTCCATTAGTGTGGAACAGAATGAAATGTTGATTAATCTCAGCTCACTACAGGAAAACAGAAAAGAGAGGTGGGATAATAAGACTGGCCACTACCCTTATCTGAGTCTGCTGGAATCAAACAACCATTTTCTGCCCTCCTGTTTGTTTAATAACATAATAGCAATTTTATTTTACAGCTTTCCCTAAACTTCATCTTTCCTTTCATTCCTTTTAGCCATTCAGTCTTTTTGGTTTTTCTTCTGGTTTGCTTTTCTGTATTCCAAATGACCTCACTCTGAATTAATATTTGTATTAATAAAAAAAAAAAAAAAGAGAGAACATTTTCAGCTTCAGCTTGGAATTTATTTTCTACCATCTCCTTCACAGAAATTAAATCCAAAGCAGAGTACCAGACAAATTTACTGGCCTTCCTGCAGATCCCAGGACACCCAATATCCACCTAAGGCTTTTTAGATAGGCTGAGGGCTACCTGTTTTCCAAATCTCAGCACTGGGTTTTGGGTGGGCTTGTAAGATCTCAGGCAGCAAAACCATCTCCACATGCACAGGTAGAAAGTAAGTTCCCAAGTTTCCCAGCACGACTGAGCTCCGGGAAAATGAAAAGGCTTTCCCCTCAGGTCCCAGAGGGATCTGGAGCATGTACTGCTGGTGGCATGGAGGGTGTTATTTCTTCCTGACCGTGAAGCCATGAAGCATGAGATTTGATTTTAATCATTGTCCCATTGCAGAGCTGCAAAATTTATGAGCATTAAGAACAAGGCAGCGAGTTTCTTTTTCTTTATGGAAGACCACCAGTGGGTGAATGGGGAGAGATGCAGATTTTAAATGCACACATACACACACAGAGCTTTCCCTACTGTATCCACAGCTAATTCACCCAAAAGCACGTGAGCAGCATATATTACTTTCCCAGGTAAAGGGATAAATCATTCTCCCATCTTTCCACTCAAAAGAAGCTTCAGCAGTTCGAGGGAGGTCATCCTGCCCCTCTACTCTGCCCTGGTGAGGCCCCAGCTGGAGCACTGGGTCCAGTTCTGGGCTTCCCAGGTCAAGAAGGACAGGGAACTGCTGGAGAGGGTACAGCAGAGGGCTATGAAGATGATAAGGGGACAAGCACTATTATGAGGAAAGGCTGAAGGATTTGGGTCTTTTTAGTGTGGAGAAGGCTGAGGGGGGATCTGATCAACGCCTATAAATACTTATAGGGGGGGTGTCAGGAGGATGGAGACAGGATTTTTTCAGAGGTGCCCAGGGACAGGACAAGAGGGAATGGGCACAAACTTGAACATAAGAAGTTCCATCTAAACATGAGGAGGAACTTCTTGACTTTGATGGTGGCAGAGTCCTGGCAGAGGCTGCCCAGAGAGGTGGTGGAGTCTCCATCTCTGGAGACATTCCAAACCCACCTGGACACGTTCCTGTGCAACCTGCTCTGGGTGACCCTGCTCTGGCAGGGGGTTGGACTAGATGATCTCCAGAGGTCCCTTCCAACCCCATAGCATTTTGTGACTCTGTGACTCATTTCATCTAATCTCAGCTGATAGTTCCTGGACCACATTTTGCTTCTGCTTCCAAGGATTAAACCACCCTGAGGTGATCTCTCCTTCCTTACAGCTGCAGAAGCAGCAGCACACCACAATTTGTCTTCTCCTCCATGTTTTGCTTTCCCATTTCATTCTCTTCAGAGCTGCTCATTTCCAGCATTTTCTGTCACACTGCAAATGTGTAGAAATAAACTCTCCCCCTTATCTCCCTCCCAATAACTGGATCTTTCTTTTGCGGGTGTTAGAATAAACCCCACCACATTGGGACACGACAGATCCAGAGCACTCAGTGGCCAATTCCTAGTATGTGTTAATGAGGCAAATCCCTGAGATCCAAAACCTTGTCAGCCAAGACTTTGTGACTCATCCCATGAATCATCAACACAAACGCTGAACAGTCTTGGACTGGAAACTGAATGCTGGGAGACCCAGCAAAACCAGCCCTGGTGATGGGAACGTCTCCGCTCCCGTCCAGCCTGAGACCTGTCTGTCTATGTCCAGATTTATCACTTGCCTTCTTAATTTCACCTGATGAAAGCTTTTAGATATGAATATGTAAAAAATAGAAATGTAGCTATAAATATAGCTATAAATATAAATATAGTGATAGATATAGGTATGAATATGAGCGTGAATATGAATATAAAAATAAATATAAATATAAACATATAAATGCTCTGTGAAAACCCAAGCAGATGGTATTGACACATTGTTATCGCCCAAATCAAAGTCAAAGAAAATGCCATTTCATTTTATAAGGTCTTCCATGAAATCTGTCACTCGTGTTTTCAGCCTCTGCCTCTTTGCTGCTACTGTCTTATGGAAGCCATTCCAGTGTTTCACCTATTAGGCTCCCTTCTGTATATCAACCTCTCTTCTTATTCATGCAATTGAATACATTGAAATATTTCAATACATTGAAATACTCGTGTTAGTGGTTGCAAGACCTCTTTGTATATTTCCTTTAACGTCCTTGGTGTGAAATCTCTTAAGCCCGTACATTGGAGAATGCTTAAATTCAGCAGACATCACTTTGCAACCCAAATTGTTGCAGTGGTTTGTGGTTTTCCTTTTCCCTGCATGGGCTGACTGGTTCTTCTGCCTCCCTGAAGTCTACAGTCTACCATTTAATGACACGCTGTGCATTTACTCCACCCCCTACTCTACAGCTTTTCTCTCCCCAATGCTTAATTCTGATCTTCAGGGTGTATTTAAACCCTACAAAACTCAGTAGATTGCAAAGCAGTTACTGTGCATCTTGGCAGTAATTGCATTACCAGTCCTTTTTTCTCTCCACAGTCATTCTTCCCCTAGAGACCCTAATTGCTATTTGATGTCAGTGACGACTGTGGTTTGACAACTCTGCCCTCTGTGTTGCAGTAGGGCATTTTGCCCTCAGATTGCATCAAATAATAATTATCATTTTCAGGGTATTGAGTTTTAAATTACATAAATGGGAGCAGATTATTTAAATCCCTTTGCCTTTGGTGTGGAAATAGGCTTCCTATGGCTAGCTTACACCCATCACTGGAGTGGATTTTGGGGAGACATCACATGTGGGTTGATGCCCATGGACTAATTTACAGACATGACTGGGGTGGATTTTAGGGAGGTAGCACAGTGTGGCCAGAGTAACCCTGAGCAGGCAGCTGTTGGGGTGGTTTGGGATCTCCCAGTGCACTCCAGTGCTTTCCGCATGAGCTACAACCATCCTTGGTTGTTGCTTTGCTGTCAGGTTGCACTATGACAGCCAGTAGGGTTGTTTTGGTTTTTTTCTCTGGACTACCATTGCTAATGAAAAAAACCATAACAAAAAGTTTGCTGCTTCATAGAATCATAGAATAGTTTGGGTTGGAAGAGACCTTTCAAGGTCATCTAGTCCAACCCCACTACAATGAGCAGGGACACCCTCAAATACACCGAAGGTGACTCTGAGCCCAATCCAACCTGACCTTGAATGTTTCCAGCCATGGGGCATCTACCACCTCTCAGAGCAACCTGTTCCAGAAGTTTCATAAAGCTTTGCTTAACCTGGGGAACAAAATTCAGAGGGTGATGTGAAAGTGCCGGGAATTAGTTTGGATCTCATGTACTGTGGGTGTGAACCTAAGCACCAGCTCCTTTAACTGAAATGTTAATATAAATCCTAAAGACTTTCTTGCAGTCAGTTGGTTCTGTAAAATGCTTCTGGTGCTTTAACCAAATCATCCACAAGAGCTAAGCAGGTAGAAAGAAATCATGCCCAGCCAAGAGAAAGGGATATGCTCAGATGTACTTAAATATTACATTATACTGCATCTTTTTAAGTTAACATACCCTTGAAGGCATACATGTGTGAGCTTAATTCATTTTTATGGCATTGGAGCATCCACATATAATCTCTTGCTCCTGTTCAGGGATCTCACATGCTCAAGGAAATTTCATAATACTAATGGGAAATAGTAAACACAAACCTATTTCTTATAATTAGTAGCTCTGTCCCTAGTACAAACGAGAAATGCTAAAATATGTTGGTTAAATGCTGGCCTCTGTTGGGCAAGCGTGTGGAGCAGCTGAAGAGCAATGAAATTAGAGGTGGGTTCTTCATCCTAAAGGCACCAAGTCAGCCCTTCAAGGAACTGTAAGGCCTGGGAAGTCTCACCGACACTGGAGCAGCGCACAGGCTGAGAGCAGTTGCCGGTCCTCCACGGCTAAAGCTTCTTCCAGCTGAGCTGTGGGTTTGTTAAAGTATCGAAGACACATAGCATCAGAACAGCTAAATAGCACGACTGAGCCTTTTTAGATCACTCTGCTTTTTGTACGTGACAATTACGGGTTCCCCAGACAAGCAGGGATTCAATGGACACAACAGGACCACAAGTCACGCATGCGTTCGTGGTGCGATAAAGCTGTCAGCGCACATCTGTAAACGCATTTGCTTCTGTGTGGGAGCTCCTCCTCTCCTCTTTCCCTGAGACACAGAGGGGACGATGAAAACACCAAATGAAACACCTCGCAGTTTGAGTAAAGAAGGTGTATTTCCTCGGCTTTTTTTTTTCTGTTAGAAATGCAATTAGTTTTCCAAACCGTCACGTAGTTCCTTCTGCGGGGAGCATGGAGGAGGCAAAAACTTACCGTGCTGAGTAGAACCATGAAGGACGACGAGCGATAGGGAGGTTTTGCCCCAGACCCTTCGAACAAGGCGTGGGACTTCTGCCGTCTGCAGGGCACCTCGGCCTCAAACCGTGGCCATCCCCAAGAACACTTCGAGCCATGGGCCAGCAAAGCCTGAAATCAAAGGCAGCCGCTTTCGAGCTCAACACAAGGAGAGTAATATCTTTTTGATGATGCCTCCCCAGGGGATATCGAGACGACAATTATGGCTGTAACGTGGTGCAATTTATTTGAAGGGCAGCGCTTTACTTAAAAGATGTGAGATCATAACTCAGGAGTTACTCTTCACCCACCAGCAGTTGGTTCTGTCCTAATGATTTCATTGTAGTAAGTTGCAAAAAATACATTCATGTCCCAGCTAGTAGTGCAGGAGAAGACAATAAGCCTTAAAGTACAGATGCTCAAATGAAACATTATCCTTAAAAAGCTTTTTTTAATCAAGTGTGCAGTGTAAACAAATCTGCATTTGAATGGGCATTTCTGTGGCTTTCTGCGTAGCTGAGAAGTTAAAAGGAGGAGTCCTGGTTTCTGACACTGCACAACTTCAGCTTTTGTTGTCTTAGATGCTCCGATGCCCCTGCCTGCCCTGGACTCCGCTGAAGGTAACTAGGGGAGATTTAATAACAGGACTAAGACCTACATTTTTTTTCTTCTACCTTAGCTTCAGTCACTGGATTTCAATTTTTTTCAGATTGCTCATTCCTCCTACTTGGTATCACGAAATACAACAATGTAGTTGAGCTTGCACAGCCCCAGCTTTGGTGCCTTAGCAATTATGACAAATGCAAGAGGATGAAAAACTTCAGGATAAAATGCCTGCCGGGGATCCCCCAAATCGAGTTTCTCAGAACAGCGTTTTATTTTGTGCTGTTAAATCAAGCTGAAAGAAAACAGGATCTTTGTTTCTTAAGACTCTGTTTCCTTCCACTATTTCTTTCCTATGCTAAGCCGCAGATTGTAATCCTGTTTGTCATCACAACCCGTCGTGGGAATTATGATACGATGCCGTTCTCACTGACGGCAAAACTCACTTTGACTTTAGGAACAGGGGCAACCACATTGTACAATCTCTTTCCTCAGTTTACACGATGTAGAGTCAGCTCTAAGGTATGAAAGGGGATAACGAGTAAAACACTCCGTTCTCACAGAAGGAAAAGAATTAGAAAGCAGAATGTATCAGGTCTAAGAAAAATAATCTCAAATTGATCCGTTTCTGTGTTGGATGCCTTAAGCAAGGCTCTCCAGGCTTGAGGCACACGAAATCAGAGATTCCTAACCCAAATTTCATCCTGGGATCTAGGCTCTCTGCATGAGACTGTGGAAACTGTCCTGCAGAAGGAGGTGCTCTGCAGTGGAGCAGGATCCCCCAGTCAGAGAACTATTGCACGGTTCACAGGAATGAAGGGATGCTCTGGGAACTGAATGAATCCTTAGGACCAGCCTTACGTGATTTGCTTTCCTGTCACGGTGTGACCCCAGTTTTTATACGATTTCACCATGAAGAAGTCTTGACCTTACTCAACCCCAACTGCTGTTTCCCTCCACTGCCCTCTTGCTAAATCAGTATGAGCACAGGCAGAGAAACTTGGCCTATGAATGTTGGCATCTAGACTTGCTCTACTAAAAAATAGGAAAGGAGGAAATCAAAACAAACAATAACTGTCCAGAAATTTTCTTATAGACACAAAGAATCTTTTTGAGAAAGGAAAGGTTAGATGGGAAACAATACACAGGGCATCAGGCGCAACACAACGATCTGTAGATTTCCCACCATGCTTTTTGTGCACCTGGAGCAAGGAATGCACTTTCAATCTATTTTTATTTCACTCCATGGAAATGCACAGCCTAAGAAGAATGTTACACAAAATCTCCGTGGTTTAGGAGAGAATACAAAGATCATCCACCTTCTGCCTCTCTGTAGGTGCTGCCCAACAAAAAGACAAGCCGTCTCTATACTTAGAATTAATTCTTCCTGCAAACTCTACACTTTATTCACCTCGTTTTGCACACTGTGTGAATTGAAGGCTCAGAGAATTGCCAAGGTTATCAAAATACACTCTCGAGGTTTACGGTGAGGAAGGAAAAAAATGAAAGGTTTCATGCTAACAGCAGAGATAATGAGGGAAGAGATTCCGACAGCACACATTCAGCTTCTCTTCTCCGCTGATCTCTGGAGAAAAGGCAAGTCATTCTCACACTGAAGAAATGCTGACAGGCAGAGTTAAAATTGGAACTCAGAAACCCTGCACTGACTGTAGGGAAGGTGAGTGAGCAGGAGAATAAGGATGAATCAGCTCTGAGAGCCACCGTAGCAGTGACACAGTTGGCAAGGGAGGTTCTCAAGGAGGAAGAAAGACAACATTGGAAACGCTTCAGCACAAGGAAGTCTTGAAAGCAAAGGAAAACCAGACATATATACTTAAGCTACAAAGTATGTTTTAATTACCTTACCTCTGAAAGAGGAACTTGAGAATAATGCAACTTCCCTACTCCTAGGACAGTCATGTCAATAGATATAAACTGTGTTTACGTATCTGATGAAGCCTCCTCACGTGGACACCTGATGGCTGTGTCCTCCTGCCAGCCCACTACCTCTGCTCCCCATCTGGTCATTCTCCTTGCTGACCCCCCCAGGTGTTTTTCCATGTGTCCCTCTCCTCACACCCATTTCCCCAGCAGATGTAGCTGATGTGCTGAGAGGGCTTGGGCTCCTACTAATCCCTCGTGACCTGTTTGCAGACTTGGGAGATGCTTTCCTCTACCTTATGGTAGAGTCCTGCAGTACTTTTCTGGACAACAGAAGGAGTGTCCCAGGAGAGGCAGGAACCTTCCTTCTTCCCTATCAGGATGGCCTGTTGTCTCCTGATTAGGCCATTTTCTGGGGAAGTTGAAGACTCAGTCCTTTCAGCCCAAGACAACAGTTACACAGATATATATCCTGGAGCAGAACTCAGCTGAGATCTCCTGGCTGGTTTATAAGACTCACCAAACCCTCTTCAGCTGATAAACCAGGCAGCTAAAATGGACATATCCCACAGCAGTCCACGGTCCACCCTGCCTTATCCCTGAATTTAGTCCTCCAGAGGCAGTGGTTTGTTTTTGCTGCTCAGACCCAGATACACAACTCCGTGGGTACGAATAGGAAGTTCCCGTGCACATTACGTCTACGGCATTTCTAATTGTAATATAATTTGGACTTTCAGGAAGGCTGGTTTAGACGTAAAGGGAACAGATCCTGATGATAACGATAAGGACAACTTACTAACAAAAGGGGGGGTTGGCGTTTAGCTCTTGTGCTCCGAGACAGCGGCCTGATAATAAAAGGGAACAAAAGAAACGTGATGAATGAGAGTGGGACTCCTAAGAGGAAACAAAACACAGTTGCAAACAAAGATAGTGAAATAACAGGGATACAGAGATAGTGAAATAACAGGGATCCTTTAAACCGGTCTCGGCCCTTTCCCTCAGAACCTACAGGACACAAAATTCACATAGGCCAACCAGGCTGGCTGCTAAATGTGTGTGTGTTTGTAAACAAGATGTAGCTTGGAGTCAGGAAAAGGGTAAGGACTGGATGATGTGTTGACTGAATGGAACATTAAATGGGTCAACCGAGCCTTCAGTGCTCATAAAACTTCAAAGACTTATTTGACTAATACTCCTTGCCTGCATTTCAAATGAAAAATCACCTGGGACACAAGCATTTCCCTACTTTCAGGTTTTGCCGCCCAAAATTTGCCACACAAAATGACAAGCACAAAAACTCAACAAGTCAATCTGGGTCCAGTTTGGATGAAACAACAATAACACAGAGTTATCAAGGCAAGTAACCAGGCCAACGTCTTCCAGTGCAACTGGATGCAGCTGCTTTGGTTTCCTTTCACAGAAATAATGACATTTTAGAAACCTCTTTCTCTTTCCACGTTGTAATCAAAGGCGCATGAATTCAATAATTCAAAGGCAAAAATGCCATTTTACCATGTTTTCAGTGCCGAGTTCAAACATAGCTTAACTCAAAAGGAAAAGGAGATGCAATTTGATTGCTCAGTCTCATTAACTCCAAGTTAAAGCACTCCTGATGCATCGCTGGGCCAGTGTGCAATGCAACAACCCCACCACGCTCCATACCTGTCTTGGCCAAAGCTTTCTAGGAAAGGTTGATGTGCCAGCATTGGACCTTATTGACCAATATATGAACTCACATGTAGCCATGCATATGCTTGTGTACCATCTGCCTTTTACACACCCATGTAAAAAGTTGGTTGGCTGAATATACACTTGGACAAAAGTAACTCTAGGCCCTACGGACCATGGTAGGGGGGCTGTAAAAAATCCCACCTACTCCATGTTGCTGGGTAATATCTGCAGATTTAAGTTGTAGTCACTTGGGGTGTTGGGTTTTGTTGGGTTTTGTTAGCTATGGTAGGACCAATCAGAAGCTTCTGAGCACAGATTTGCTCTCTCTCCTCATCCCAAAGAGTCATAGAATCATTGAATTGTCTGGGTTGGAGGAGACCTTGAAGATCATCTGGTCCAACCTTCAACATAACTCTGATACAAACCATCACTAACCCATGTCTCTAAGCACTGTGTCAACCCAGCTTTTAAATCCCTCCAGGGATGGTGCCTCAACCCCTTCCCTGGGCAGCCCATTCCAAGGCTTAATCACCCTTTCCATGGAAACCTTTTTCCTAATCTCCAACCTGAACCTCCCCTGGTGCAACTTGAGGCCATTCCCTCTTGTCCCTTCACCTGTGACTTGGGAAAAGGGACTGACCCCCCCTGGCTACACCCTCCTTTCAGGGAGTTGTGGAGAGCGAGAAGGTCTCCCTTCAGCCTCCTTTTCTCCAGGCTGAACACCCCCAGCTCCCTCAGCCTCTCTTCATCACTCTTGTTCTCCAGACCCCTCACCAGAAATAATTTTGTGTATTCACACAAGTGACTCCACTCATAAGATACAGAAGAACAGATTAAAATGCCATTCCTAAGGGAGAAGTGTGATCAACACTTGGTAGAAAACCTTTCAGGGACCATTTGTAAAATGAGCTGAAGTTGTGTTGTTTGTATTAACACTCTGAACTGTTCCCAAGCCGAGGCCAGGCCTCTGCGTTTGCTCAGGCATACGGGGAAGTGTCAATGTTTACTGAGTCAGAACGCTCTTGCTTAAGGAGCTTAATTATTAAATTTATCATTCTTGGCTCATGGTTTCTCAAGACAAGTCACAGAGTGTACAGTGCCACCAGAAAAAAGGCAGATAAGCACAACATCATTTTCCATGGTTTTTTCTGAACAACCAACCGTGACAAGGGGAAGCATCGGTCTTAAAATAACCCTCTTAACGTTTTTTCTTACCAAATTCTCACCGTAACAGAAGAATGGGGAAGGGGAAATAATTGACTTGTGCATCAAAAGGGAAATATTTCATGTGAGTTAAAGATGTTTATCTTCATTGAAATAACCAGAGAGGGGGATACAGTGCTTCATTCAGCTAAGAAAGGCTTGGTATGCAAGTTGATTTTCCATTTACAAATGAGAGCCCCTGGGATATGATAACTTAGCTGGAACTGTTCATCCTGAAATTTTCACTTGGAATCCAGCCTAGTTTGCAATAATCAAAGGTTCTTACCCGATGAGTAGAAGCGGAGAAAATGACAACCTGGTTTTTGCTCCAACTTTGAAGGGACTTTGGCAAGAATGTAAGAGCAGTTACCCCCAGTTAGGCAGGGCACCCACCCAGTTCAGTCCCCAACACTGGATGCTGAGAAGGCTCAGGACTATCTGCCTTATCTATATCTGAAATACTCTTTAAAACCCCTCTATGGAGGGTTGGACCTCATCAGGGGGTTTGGACCTCTATAACATTTAAGGTCCCTTTCAACTCTAACCATTCTATGATTCTATAATTCATTTCAACCCAAATTGGTTTTAGAGCACATTTTCATTCTGTTACCACTTTGAAACTTAGCTTTCTTTTAACAGAGACTGCTGCTCCTCTACTGGCGTCGTCTCCTATATTACTCAGATGGTTTTGGTGTATTGCAGCATCCCGCTGAAGATCTTCTAGCAGATGCCTGCTATTACAAACATTTAAAATTAAATATTCCAGTTCACTAATCTCCGTCCTCAAGACTCCCAGGCACTCACACTGAGCGCTTTTATGTAGAATCTTGATCAAATCCCTTTTTATATCCCTGTTTTTCTTCGGATTTTCTTTACGCCAATCTTCGTTGCTTCCTATCTGGATTTTGTCATTTTTCTCTCAGGCACGCAGCGTTTCCGGTTTTACCCTGTCGATAACGAGTCACTCCGACGAGCATGCTCTCCTGCACTTGTCATCTTGTCCTCAACCCTGTGTTTAAAAATGTTCCTACGGTCTTTTTTTTTTCTTTAAACCTGAGTGCAAGCAGATTCCTTCCACTCCACCTTGAAAGCTGAGGTTTTCACACATTCTGCGCTTGCCTTTTATTCTCTTTGCCGGGATGCCGGTTTATGGCAACAAGGGCTCTAAAACACAGCACTGGAGATGTTCAGGGAATAGAAGCCTTAACTCATAAATACGAATGTGTGCAGTGTCCTCAACGGGACACTTGATCACGGCCGTCCAATTCAACAAGAGAGCAGAGAGAGGTGGTGAGTCTGCCCGTCTCGCTGGCAGGCTGCCTCGGCACAGCTCGGTTTGGTTGGGGGGAACTGCAAAACCAGTTCGTGCATAATTTATTAAAAAATAGAGAGGTGTGTTTTCAAACAAACACACAGAACTCGAGCATTTCTCAGCCTGTTGACAGCTATGTTAGACTCGCACAGGCAGAGATGAACCTTTTGAAGCAGGTGATTTGTTAAGAATTATATCCTCGTTTCCAGTGTTTGACGAGGCGTGTAATTAAGCTGAGCTAATTTCATGTGTCTGCCTCGGAAAGCCATTACCCCAACTGTCGCTACGGTTTGCAGGCCAGGCACAGGAGGAGGACACGAAACCTGTGTCCTCCTCCTCCAGGGAATGCTCCCAGAAAGCCTGCGCCGCTGCCGCCTCCTTCCCTCCTTGAGATCCATCCAGATTTCTCCTGCTGCTCGGCCCGTGACGGGGAATCCTGCATCTGTGTATGCCCATGCAAATCACAGAATCACAGAATCTCAGGGACTGGAAGGGACCTTGAAAGCTCATCCAGTCCAATCCCCCTGCTGGAGCAGGAACACCTACATCAGGTCACACAGGAACGTGTCCAGGCGGGTTTGGAATGTCTCCAGAGAAGNCTGGACACAGTATTCCAGATGGGATCTCACCAGGGCAGAGCAGAAGGGGAGGAGAACCTCTCTTGACCTACTGACCACCCCCCTTCTAATGCACCCCAGGATGCCAAATAATAAAGCCATAGCCTTCTCTTTCTCCACCACAAACCTAAAAGGCTGACACCATTCATAAACCCAAGCCTTCCCAGAGTATTCCTGTTGCTTCATCTCTCATTCCACTATGTCCAGGGCATCTTGGGTGCAAGGGAGGATTAAGCCAGTACTTCCCAGGAATATTACCTCCCCCCCAAAAATGGAATTCTCCAGAAGATTAAAGCTATTTATGATGTGATGACCGAGAGCAAGGAACTGAAAACTCCATGTGGAAGTTCCTATATGTGTTGTTTATGCAGAAACCCTTGGGTATTTTGCACAGAAATGTTGATGATAATTATAGAACATCTTTATCTGCCAAAGCGTCTGCCTTGCACCTGCTCTCCTGCCCTGGAAAGAGAGCCCTGAGAGAGAACAGAGGCTGCAGCAGCAAAAGGAATCAAAACCTGCAACCTCTTTAGAAAAGCTCCATCAGTTTGTCTTCAAACAAGTGTTTTTTTCTCGGCCTCAGCACAGGGAAAAACAAGCCCGGCTCCTCCGCCGTTTCCTTCCTCATGGATAGAAAGAGTCTTGCGAAGGGCATCTCAACCCCACAGTCCTGTGAAGAGCTGAAATAAAAGGATGGCTCCTGGGAAGCTGGTGTTTTCTCCTGGTCTGGTTGAGCGGGTGAAGGTCTTGCAGTGCCAGGACATCATTTTTTTTTTTGAGGAGCATGTGTTTTTTTGGGGGGGGACTGCGGCATCAGCTGAGAAGCGACACGCCTCCCTCGCCGTTCGAAGTAGAGTTTCAAAGAGAGCCAGGGCAGGCTTTAAAACCGCATTTCCTTTTTGAGGCCATTGGATCCCTTCTCTGTGGCTGACAGGCAGCCTGAGATTCGCTTCCGGTAAAAGCCAAAAAACACACCAGGAAATGAAGCCCCTGCCTATTCTGCAGTTATTACCTAGCCCTGGTTTTCATCCATTGCCCACATAGGTCCAAATTTAAAGAAAAATACTTTGATTCACAAGGTGCTTAAGAAGGTAAATGTGTAAGAGTTGCTTGAGCAGAGCGCTCACCTCAGATTTGTACCGACTAGCACTCCCCGGGCACGTCCTCTGACTCCTCTCTAAGAAAATCAGTAAATAAAGAAAACCGCCATCAAACAGACAGGTTTCAACGTCTTTCAAATATGCATTTGAGACAAAAAGCTCCTTGCTGCGCACGCCAGGCGGTATTTCAGTTTGGAGTTATTTGCCGAATGCAAACGTCATGGACAAGACGGGTGATCTCTCGCAGCGCTGAGATAATGAGTACCCAAGGTAATCATTTCAGCTGGAAAACACTGAAGAGTCTTTGCATTTTAAATTATTTCTTCTTAATAGCAGCACACATTTTTAAAAAAAAAATAGGTATTTGTCAAAACTTAAGTACTTAGTAAGAGATAACTGCCAAGGTGTAGATTTGTTATGTGTCAGTTTCCAACTAGGTCATATATATTCAGGTAAAAGGGAATTTAATATGCATTTTACACATGCATATAAACATACCATATATATTTTCGCAGCATCTCGCTCTGTAATATATATATATTTTAGGATGGTAAGAATATATATGTTCTGCTGTATAATGTTTATTTTATATAGAATATGTTTTCACAGCATAAATATATATAGATATTGATATAGAAGATAGATATGTAGATAGATATAGATAGATATATAAAATTGGAAATGGAAACAGAAATAGAAACAGAAATAGAAATAGAAATAGAAATACAAATACAAATACAAATACAAATACAAATTCTGTGAAAGCAAGAAAAGCCAAACAGCAAGAATTTAAAATGTCTAGTATAGCCATTAAGTATTTCAAGAACCAAAAAATTTGAGATGATATAAACTGTTATTTTGGAAAAAGAACTAGTTTAAGAAGATAGGAGGTAAATGTAATGGAAAAAAATCAGACTTTTTTTTTTTTCTATATACACTTATGCTGCAGTAATGCCCGGAGGCCAGAGAGATGCTTGGCTGGCTAACAAAATGCTAATTATTTGGAGATTTCTGTTCCACAGAGTAAAGATCCATCAGTAACTCGGAAAGTGGGATCTGTGGAATTCTTAAAGTGTACTGATGGGAAAAAATCCATCAGGAGCAAATTTAAAAAATGAGACAAGAAGCTTTTCAATAATGTGATATCAGACCGATGCACTATTCTGTATTTCATATTGTGAATGCTGGGATGTACAGGAATGTGATGTGTGATAATGAGACTGTGGAGGCAGGTCAAAGAGGAAAGAAATCAATAAAATTTTGAGCAGAGGAAGCGGATAAAAATATTGAGGAGGCAGCTTTAAAAACATTGTGACAGTCATCTTCAAATTCTTAAGAAATGACAGATATATGCCTATCGGAGAAAATTTGCTGTCATCTACTTTGACATTTTTCCCTGTAGTAACCTGAGTATAAATATTCACATCAAACCCAAACATTGCACTTGTTAGTCTATCACCTGATATCAAATATGCTGAATATTTTGACGTATTTTATTCTGAATCCTTTAATACCTTCAATATTAAGTCAGGGCATATAAAGACACGCACAGAAGCTTTTGAGGGAAATTAAAAAGGAGAGGATCTCCAGAAGCAAGATCTCCAGATGGAATAAACCAGATACACACCTGTCTCACGCTGCTGGATGGTTTTCTGTCAAAATAACAGTATTAAGACTGTGAGGGTGAGCACCAGAAAGTTATAAAAATGCCAGAATCGTGGTTGTCAGCACAACTTAAATTCAGTTTGTGTGTGTGTGTGTACGTGCTATGGCAGTCAGTGGCATCACCATCTTCTGGTTTTTACAAGTAGGTGATGACAATGTATTGAATATACTCAATATATCATTTCTCTTCCACGGAGCCTGCACACCCTGATGGTTTTCTTGCATAGGAGAAGATTTGAAAATGCTGCTCTTGATGTGTCTTCTGCGGTGCCAGTAGCCACAGACGGACTATTCAGAGCCTTCAGGGACTGGGGATGCCTTACTACTGCTGCCACTTTGTACAGGGGTAACTAAGGACACACACCAACGTCAAAAAAGCTCTTTAAACCTGGCTGGCCAGCTTGAGATAATGATTATCTCATTTTTCCACAGCCTTGAACTATAGAGTACTGCATTTAAGGCACGATTCTCATTAATTTCAGCTGCAGCCATCAGCCTCAGATCCATGGCATCCAAGGTATTTAAGACACCCAAATGCAAGAGGGAATTTGGACTTAGAAACCTGGGGAGGGCTGGAGTTCAACATTTCCACAGCTCAGCCTGCAGACTTTCGTCTCAAGACACACAAATACAGAAACACATCATTGGGATCCCTAGCCTGAGACATCTAAAAGCTGTTTGCAAGCTAAACTAGACATTTCTAAGTCTAATTTCTAAACTAGTCATCTTTGTAGTCAGCAGAGAGACTCTGAGGGCTTGTCATCTTGCCTGCCCTGTACGTTTCAGCCAGCCTTGACATCTCACCTTGGGATGAAATAAGTTGTCTTCTGAAGGTTCCTGTCTAACAGCAGCCTCAATTCACCATCTTAGACTTAGATGACTAACCATTAAACACTTGAATAAGATGAGATAAAACTCACACGTGAACCCCACAGAATTATTTTAAATTTATTTTTTTCCCCCCTGCAAAGTGTCAGGATTTTTAAGTGAGTGACTTTGCACTGTTAAAAGTGTTGGCCGTCACAGTCTGGAGGTGAATTCCTGTGTTTGTACAAATCCAACTGGAACAACTCTGTGGTGGGGAAGCATCAGATGATGCACTAGTAGCACCTGGAGAGGAAAGCTTCAAGTCTGTGACACAGGCTCTTGTTACTTCAGCCAACAGAGTAGCTGTTAATGGTACAAGCTTGGAGCCTGCCTAGAAGATGATGGGACCTTACCAGCAGGTTTCTCAGCCTTTGCTGGGGTATGGCCTTCCTGAGGTCCATCTCAGGCTTTAGAAAGGTGTACTCTGGGCCCATGGCTCCTCTACCTATTTATTTTTTCAATCTTGATTCCTCTCTTCCTTCCCCTCAAATGTATCAACATTTTAATCATGTCTCTCCCCAATTTTGGCTCTTTATCTCACTTCTTATTAACCAGTTCCAGATTTTCTACCCTCCAGACCTGTCTCTGGGATCAAGACCCAATGTCCCGTCCTGGGAAGAGCCTGCCTTATGCCTTTTGACTGTTTGCTCAGTGCTGATGTCTTAGAGATATGAGCTACGAGGGTGGGGGTGAAAAACTGAAAAATAACCACCAAAAAAGAACCTGACTATCTCTGTAGCCAGGAAAGCAATAAATCTGAGGGAACAGCTAATTGAATGGTACATTGTGAGAGGGAGAGATGAGGCTGCTAGGGACTCTATTACCAGAGGAGTCAGATCAGGACATCCCAATGGCTAATTTCTTCACTTCTTCTGTCAATAGCTGCTGGGCTGGAGCAGTTTCATGGCATTTGGCTGCCTCTCTCTTCTGTGTGGAGGCGTGAGGGCAGACCCTGCTGCTGCCACACTGCAGCACTGACTGCAGCAGAGGCTGTGACACTCTGCTGCATCGTGCCCAGGGAGCCAAACACCTCTGCTGAGCCCCGGCATCAGTCATGTATCAGTCAGTGTCTCACTGACTCCCATTCCATTAAAAGACGTTTCGGGATCGGTGTTTTCAGCTCTGGTGTCTCCCTTTGTGGAATTCAAAGTGCCCATAACTCACCAGCAAACGATATTCCTAATTTTTAAACGATCCCTGTAACCGGTGGCTGATCCCATTACACATTCTCAGTCCTTTAACGTGTCGCTTTCCCATGTGGATACATTATCCTGTACCATTTGCCAGCCGGGGCCTGGGAGCGGAGGGAAACGAGGAAGCCCAACCTGCTGTGTGGAGTCACACCTTGCCACATGGGCAGGCGGGGGCCTCCGGTGGGTCTGCGTGTGCCACACACACAAACGGATTGCTTATTCCATGGCAAACACCACTGACCACCTCGACATCCTCAGGTTTCTACCGGCATCCAAGGCTGGGATAAATCTTGGGGAAAGCCA
Organism: Nycticryphes semicollaris; assembly: GCA_013400055.1. NCBI lineage: Eukaryota > Metazoa > Chordata > Aves > Charadriiformes > Rostratulidae > Nycticryphes > Nycticryphes semicollaris. The sequence continues at coordinate 33,445 of VXBJ01000167.1, read as the reverse complement.
GAGGTTTTCAGTCTCGTTGACAGAGCAGGCTCTAGAGCTGTGTCCCTTCCAGTGAGGCCGTTCCCTGCGGAATCCTCCATCCCAGTGATGGTGATGGTGCTCCCCGGGTCATCGGAACTGGGTTCCCAGTAGCACAAAGAGGGTGAAAAGACATGGAAAAGAGGGTGAAAAGACATGGCTTTCATGGAAAAGCATCCCACCCATTCACAAAGTTTTCCTTCCAGCATACCTTCATGCCCAGCTGAGTAGAGGAAGGGGAAGAATAATTTTCTCCATCAAGAGCAAGAATGATGTTTATTATTCTTTCAGCCTGGGCAAAACGCAGAGAGATGGTAAGAAGTCGGATGGATGTCTCCATGAAAGAGCATTTGATCTTCAGGCCTCCAAACACACCTCTCCATAGGAAACAACAGGCACTTGGGCTTAAGCGAAATTATCCTCCTTGAATATGATTTTTATATATAAATAGGGTAGAAAAAGTACACAACAGCAACAGGGCAAGCACGGTCTCTATCAGCCAAGCAATAGTTTTATAGCCATTGGTAATGTGAATAGACTCATCCTCTGATTAACTTCTGTTCCTTTTTTTTTTCCTAAGGAAAGTTAACTTGTATAAAAAATGTAATTTTTGCAGAAATGTTGAACCAAGCCCACATTCAGGTACATCAGTCATATCAAAAATACTGTATGGAAAAAAAATAATGGTGAGGTTAGAAGTTGGTAAAACCATCCATGCTGGTTTTTGTTCTTTACAAACTGATGGTTTACCTTCAAATTATAGCAGAAAAAATGCTCTCTCTATATAAATATATATATATAACTCCATGAATAAAAAAAATTGTGATGCCTCATAAGAAAAATTGCAAAGTTTCCAGTAAAGTAATTATAACTACACACAGATGAGCATCTACTGAAGTTGGGCACAGAAATTTTGGATGCCAAATTTGCATTTACTGGCATAAAAATGACCCATTCATGAGCTAATAGAACAACCATGTAAATAAATGACACATGCATGTACAGTCAATATCTGTATGCAAATACCTGGCATACACTCATTTTCCAAAACCTGGCCCTAAAGTATTGCCAAAATTGGAAGCATCAGGATGAAGCTATGAAATACTGGAGATCATCTTTTGCCTGTTAATCACTTTCCTCAATTGAGCCTCAGCAACCAGAGGAGCAGTTCCACATGTTTGACCTTGCTTTTCTCACTAAAACAAAGATCAAGCCAACTCTCCCCCTCTACAAACTCATGCAATAATTTTCACACAATATCCCTGTTTGACTAATAAATGAGAGCCATTACTCAGTGCCTTCGGAGAGGCTCGTATGAAGCCAAGCTGAGTGTCCTCTGTCCAGATATTCCCATGTCCAAGTGTGATTAGCACTGTCTTGTCAAATTTAGCTCTAAGCCATTTGTGAACACCTTCTTTGTTTATAGTAGCACACTCCAATCTGCACAGACCTCTGTGTTTGCTCCTCTGTGTATCCTATTAACAGTACATTACATTTCAAGATGTCTTACTGCAGAAAGCCACAAAAGTACTTTTAATCAATTTAAACCAAACCAAGTGCTTTCATTCTGGATAAATACTGCCTGGTATACATTCGGAGAAAACAAAATAGAGCTTTTAGCTCTGCTGCGGTAAATCCAGACCGACTGTACAAGAGTTTCTTGCACTGCATTTGGAATTGTTCAATTGCAATTATACAAAAAAATCCCCATAAAAATCAAATTGTAGCTACACAGACCTGAACCCTGGAAATTGCCAGCCATCGCCTGCTTGGAAAATCATACATGGAACTTAAAAAGAAAAAGAATCTGTGATCTTGAGAGAAATTTCCAAGAAGCCAGGAACTGAGTAGTAGAGAGGCTGGTGCTGGTCTCATCTCACAGGGAATTAGCGATAGAAGGAGAGGGAATGGCTTCAAGCTGCACCAGGGTAGGTTTGGGCTGAACATTAGGAAAGAGTTTTTCCCAGAAAGAGTGGTCAGACCCTGGAATAGGCTGCCCAGGGAGGGGGTTGTGTCCCCATCCCTGACTGTGTTTCAGAGTCGTTGAGATGTGGTGTTGGGGGATATGGTGTAGGGGAGGAATTTGTAGAGTAGGGCTGATGGTTGGACTGGATGATCCCAAGGGTCTTTTCCAACCTGAATGATTCTGTGATGGAATGACGAGGTGTGTTTATTACAGTGTAAGAAAGTAAATAAGACGATGTAACATCATGGTTTAGTTTTGATTCCACTACAGTGTTTAGAGCGCAGTGTGTGAGATCCTGACTCCCAGCCCCAGTTTACTAAAGGCAGTCTAGGAATACACATCCAGCCAAGAACAACCTTCAGCCCAGGATTAAACCATGGCTCGGATTTTAACTTACTGACGCACCGTTACTCTTGCTCTGTGCACAACTTGAAGAAGAAAAGGACACCCATGACAAAGATTTAACCATTTCTAGCCTGTATTTCAAGGGCAGTGGGAAGATGGTAAAATGTTAGAGGTTTGGGGGGGGGTAGGGGTGGTTCTTTATGGTGTTGATGATAACAAGTTATTATTGCAGAGATTTGTATTTCTCTGGATAAGCAGGACTGCATAAGAAGAGTCATATAGTGCGAAAATATGCAGAGGAAAAACAGCTGTTAGTCATTATTTTCTCCTTATCCTTTCAACACCTCCATTTCAGTTTGCTCTCTAATGGGTAAATCACACTTTCTCCCTAGGATATTTTCTCATTTCGGGCAGGTACTAAAAAGAATCCTGAGATAATTAAGAGTCATTGGCTGAAGACACTCCTTCTTTTGTTGCCTTTACTGTAGACGCTGAAACTTATTTTTATGCTTTATCAAGCTGAGAAAGCCGACGTGTTCTCTTAATCCTTTGTGACTATTAACGTGAGGGAGGATGTTTCTGCTTTTCTTCTCTACACAATAAACCTAGACCCTTCCTTTTTGTTTTTTTAACTTACACAGCCTGTGTTGGATTTCTCAAAAGAGAAGTACCAACTACAAAAATTATTGCTCTCACTTCATTTAGGCAAAAGAAGAATCTATCATCAGACAGCTTTTAAACATCTGTTTTGTGCTTTACCTCATCTGACAGGGATTCACAGTAGCCATTTGGAAGCAGAGGAAAAATAGATAGAATATTGCTTATGATCAAACTCAGCTTACTGCACAAGCTATTTTGCTCTATTCTGCATTTGTTAACTTTAAGATGAATATTTACTGGGATTTTGAGCCTTTTGTTCACTCAGATTTTAATTAATCTGACTCTAGGCCACAGTGAAAATGAGGTGGGAAAAAATGCAAACAGCTACAAACATCACAGTGGAGCAAAATTACTCTGGAAATCTTATTCTTTTAAACATTTGGTTTGACCCGCATGTCCTACTAAATCAGGCTTTTCACTATGAAATACATTTTCCTTTAATATCTCCTAAAGTAATAAGCAACTTCTTCAGGTGGTCAAGTGGCAGAAACCTGAGAAAGGAGAGAATACATCCACTGACAAAGTTGGAATGTATCACAGCATGAGCAAGCTTAAAGGTGTGCACTCTTCCATCTATTTCTCTTTGGAAGTAGGGAGATTGCTTTTCTTCAGAAAGGCAAACCAGTCTAGATCTGGTTTTGACTTAAAGATCTGGGGAGAAAAAAAATGCTATTAATCTAGTGCTACTACTCTGATTACATTTCCCACATCACTTCTAATAGGTAATGCTTTTTACAACTGGTCCTGCTGATATGATTTAGTGAAACAGATTTGATGAAGGTATCATAGAAAAGGCACAAATAACCTTGTACCTGCAGCTATTTTTAGGCAGTATTAAGGTAGACACACTCCTTATGGCTACCCTCAAAAAGGCAAAATGTTTTTTCAAAGAGTACAGTGCCTCGGTCTTTGTGCCACCCTGGTAATGTGAGTCTTTAATAAATTACCTGGGTAAATAAGAACAAATTTATTGCTTCAGGCCATAAATTACCTGAAGCCCTCCTTCAGGATCTAGGGCAGCCCCATCACACCAACCCTCCCAGCTTCCCCAGGGCTGCTATTATTACTGTTTATTATCTCTTATAGACGATCCCTCTGTTGTTTCTGTCCCCCTCACACGCATCAGTGACTGCAGTCTTGGAAAGGAAAATAAAAAGGAAAGGGAAATAAGTAAAAAATAAATAAATAAACTCCCTTGGTACCGGGGACCATGGAAATGGTACAAATTTGACATAAAACCTCGTGCAGGCAGCGGAATGAAGTATCAGAACCATTCCTCGGTAAAAATCCCCTATAAAAAAGGCTCTATGCCAACCAAGAAAGCAATGTTATGGCAGGGGGAACGCTTCACGCAACATATTGGGGGTGTGCGTGACGCGTTCTGAATTAAGGACCCCTCTGGGGAGTGATTTTCTCCATCACCCCGGGGGTGAAATTCCTCCCGTCTGTGCCTGCGCACCCTGCGCCGGCGCCTCGGGAACCGCGACCCCCCCCAACCCCGGCCATCCCCGCTCCCGCCGGGCGGTACCGGCACCGAACCGGTGCCCAGCCTTCCCCCCCACGCCTCGCCTCGCCGTTTTCACGGATAAATAAACCCGGGTTTAACAAACAAAAAAGCCGCGCTTTGCGGCGGCTTCACCCCCGCCGCCGGGACGGNTCAAGTGCGATTAACACCGACTTGCCAAATCCCCCCCCCTCCGGGCCATTTGGGGCACGCACGCGTCCGCGCCCCGTGTTTACACAGCGGCGCCTTCGCGGGGAGCCGTTTTGGTGACCGGCGCTTGCAAATGAGCCGGGGGAGGTGGGCTCCGCCGCCCCGCAGCGCCAGCCGGCGGCTATAAAAACCTCCGGGCCCCGGGGCGGGTGAGGTGAACGATTCAGTCGGTTGCGGACCGGTGGAGGATGGAGGGCGGAGGGATGGGGTGCGGATGCCCCCGCCCGCCCCCGGTGGCGCTGTCCCCGCAAGGGTACTCGCCCCTTTCCTCTTCTTCCTCCCCGCGGTGCGGCCCGGCTGTAGCGCTCCCGCCCTTTCCCCGCAGATCCGCTCCCTTCTGGAGGCCCTGGGTGCCCGCACCGGGAGAGGGGGACCAACGGAGCGGCACCGACCCCGCCGCGGTGAGTGTGGGGCGCGGTAACGGCGAGGGAGACGGGGCGGGGGGCGACCACCCCCTTACCCAACCCATCCCCAGGTAACCCCGAGGGCTGGGTGCCGAACCGGCGAGGCTGATCTCTTGCTTTCTCCTCTCCAGACCCACAGCCCCTACGGGCTGGCGGAAGCCTCCCGAAAGCTGGCGCAGTACACGCACCCCGTCAGGTGAGTGGATGTCCCCCGGGGAGGATGCTCCGGGTCCCCCGGGGAGGATGCTCCG
>VXBJ01000167.1:14736-28024 GCA_013400055.1 Nycticryphes semicollaris | reverse complement strand
GGAGGGATGGCGGCAGCTCCCGGAGCCCCGGCTTCCCCGCACCTTGCCGGGGTTCGTGGTGCTGCGCGGCCGGGAGGGAGGGAGGGAAGGAGGAGAGAGTCCCCCGCTCGGGCTGGCCAAACACCGGCTCCCCCCGCCCCTTTTGATCCCACCCATGGATTTATGTGGATATGGAGCCTTCAGCACAGGGAAGGACATGGACTTGTTGGAGAGGGTCCAGAGGAGCTCCACAAAAACGCTCAGAGGGATGGAGGACCACTCCTGTGAGGACAGGCTGAGAGAGTTGGGGTTCTTCAGGCTGGAGAAGAGAAGGCTCCGCAAAGACCTTAGAGCCCCTTCCAGTCCCTAAAGGGGGCTTATAAGATGGGAATGGACTTTTCAGCAGGGCCTGGTGTGATAGGACATGGGATAATGGCTTTAAACTAAAAGAGGGAAGATTGAAACTAGAGATAAGGAAGAATTTTTTTGTGGTGAGGCACTGGAACAGGTTGTCCAGAGAAGCTGTGGATGCCCCATCCCTGGAAACATTCAAGGTCAGGTTGGACTGGGCCCCGAGCAACTTGATCTTGTTGAAGGTGTCCCTGCTTATTGCAAGGGGGTTGGACTAGATGACCTTTAAAGATCCCTTCCAACCCAAACTACTCGATGATTCTGTGATATTACATTACCTTCAGAGTGATTTAACCATCTCAGTGCTTTTGAACTCTCTGGTCCTTGGGCAAACGTTTGCCAGCATTTGTGGATTCACCAGATCTTTAAGATGAGATGTTGACATGCTTCTGTGGTGTGGGACTTAGATGTGTTTGGTCTGGGTTGGTTGGGTTTTTTTTGGGGGGGTGGGTGGCAGGGTTGGCTGAAGGTTTGCTATTCGTTCCTGTGCTCAGGATTAGAAAAAGGAGATGGAGGGTAATTTGGAGACTGTCTCGCTCTGCAAGTGTCCTGCAGGTGCAGGCATGGGGGAAAAAGTGGCAGGAGAAGGGGGTATGAACTGATTAAGCCAGCACTGCTGAGAAAAAGACCCAAGTAACTACTGTTTTAATGATGACATTAATGATAGTACCTGCACTGACAGTTCTGAAAAGGAAATAAGGAAAATAATTTGTTACAGTTTGAGAAAACCTGTAACAATTTATTGTCCTTTACACAATTATTTTGTCACCTGATGATCCCTCCCCACCCAGGGAAGGGGAATGGGGGAACACAAAGAAGCACGAGGGTTGAAATGTAAATAGATTTAATAAAGTATAACTAATTAACCATAATACTAGAACCAGTAGTAATCCTGATACTGATATAAGATATACAAGAATTATATTCAGCCAATTCTATCAGCAGAAGCTGTGCACTCCCAGCAGGGACAGCAAGTGTGGGACACTGAGTGCAATGGCTTTGGGGGGAAAGGAGGGGCTCAAGGGTTTGGCACAAGGGCAAGGAGTTGTCTGGATCACCACCATCAAGGGAGAGAGAGCTACACAGCAAACTTTTCTATTTTATATTGAATGTGATGTTCATGGTATGAAATAATCCTGTTGGCCAGCTTGGGTCAAATGTCCAGGCCTTGCTCCTCCTCGTCCCTGCACCTGGACTGAGGTCTTGAATCCCCCAGAGCCTGGCTGGCCATAAATTAAATATTTTCATGAATTCAGACACTAGGGTCTTCTAAAAGTGCAGTTTTCCCTGGCAGCAGAAGAAAAGTTAGTCCTGTGTCTCTCAACCCAGGACATTACCCTAGTTGAATCCGCAGGAGTCTGCATTCAGAAGCACCGATAGGTGTTGCAAGGTGCTTAAAGTAATTGCACAGGTATTTTTTCCAGATAAGAGGCAGCTTTCTCTGAATTCTAGGCTCTGATTTTTCAAATGCTGATGCACAGGCTACCCAAGCCCTTGCAGGGACTCTTGAGTTCACTGTCACTGCTCTCCTGCTCGGGTATGAGTGAAAGTTCTCCCCGGGTGATGGAGAGATGCTCCAAAGCCCGTGTCAGTTACTCTGTGCTGCAAAGGAAGCGGTGCTCTGTGAAAGGGTCACCTAGAAAGGGCTTCTGTAACCACTAGAAAACCACCTAGTGCTGTTTCTTAATGTATTTCTGTTATAAACAACTTGTACTCAGCATTTAATTACGTTGCAATGTGCTGGGAAATCCCTCTTGGGATTTCTATCGTCTGTTTTCTTCCAGCTACTTCCAAACTGTAAGCAAAAAGACAAAGAACGATAGCTGAGAAGGAACAGGCGCTGTGGGGTATATTAATTGCAATAGATTATCTCACTACCTGATAGCCCTTGCCACACCATGATATTATCATCAATTTTTATGTTAATTTCTGGATTCAACACAGCCTACTTTAAAATCTAGATCCATGGGACGTCTTCTGTAAGGAGTCTGTTGGATCATTCCTCTTGAAGAGACAGGAGTTTGGGGTGAAATAGCGAGGTCTGATCCCCTTAGGCCTTTAACATTCCTTTAACTTTGATATTTGTCTCAAGACCATTGTAAACAATGTCTTAGGTTGGAGACCTTCATTAACAAAACTATGAATTAAATCCAAATATACTGGGGATCCTGTTTGACACCCATTATATTCCCTGTTCCAGTGAGGGCAGTATTATTTGGATCAGGTTCCCAGGTAATACCGTTAACGAGGTACTGGGGTGGTTAAGTTTCAGCTGCAGTGAGTCTTGGGCTCCAGAGTAGTTTTGCTGCAAAAGTATCACTTTAAGTGCATCTTTATCTCTTCAGATGAAAATACAGAATCCACAGAATTCTTTTGAGTTTACATGTATAAAACAGTTTAGCAATTGAGCGTGTGAGGGGGAAAAAATCTGCAGGGTGCTTAACAGAATTTCACTGCTGTTTCTTGTCTGGCAGCCCCCAGGCAGAATATGTAATAACTGTAAGCAAACCTATTGTATACTTGTTTCAGACTATTCTGGCCCAAATCAAGGTGCTATGATTACTTGTATCAGGAAGCTGAAGCACTTCTGAAAAACTTCCCAGTTCAAGCTACGATTTCCTTTTATGAAGACTCAGATAGTGAAGATGATGAAGATGAGCTGGAACAAGATTCAAGAACGGAATCGGATTGCTGATTGCAGGAAAGGCCAACACAACTTCAAAGACTTAATTTAAACTTAATATAAAAAATGTATTATAGTATTTTTAAATATAATTTATTTGTATGTAAGTTATTCTTAATAAAACTGAAATGTTTTGTAATTTTATCTGAGTCTTTTTATTTTGTTCTATTCCTGTCCTGCTTTAGGCAGTGAAGGTGTTGACTACTATTTTTTTATCTGAGGTCCTGTATTGGAGAGGGACTTTTTACAAGGATATATAAGACGAGGGGTAATGGCTTCCAACTGAAAGAGGGTAGATTTAGATTAGGTATCAGGAAGAAATGTTTAGATATTTAATTTTTAGATGTTAGGTATCAGGAAAAAAATTTTCACAGGCTGGTGAGACACTGGAACAGGTTGCCCAGAGAAGCTGTGGCTGCCCCATCCCTGGAGGGGTTCAAGGCCAGGCTGGATGGGGCTTGGAGCAACCTGGTCTGGTGGGAGGTGTCCCTGCCCAGGGCAGGGGGTTGGAACTGGATGATTTTGAAGGTCCCTTCCAACCTAAACCATTCTATGATTTTACTATATTTTTGTAGACCACAACTTGGACATCAATTTTAGGAGCAAAGAAGGGATGCCTCACTTTAAAGGGCTGTACGGTTACGTGACTTCCTCAAAGTCTGAGGACACAAGTAAAGCTTTTTCCCTGTGATTTAGTAGGCTCCATGCAGAAGCATATCAAGGAAAAATTGCATGAAGTATTCCAATATTGTGCCTGCTGCTGCCACAGTTTCAAACCTGGAAAAAGAGAAATTATGTAGCTGTTTTCCAGATGGAGGGAAGGGTCCAAATTCTGCTCTAGTTTTTGCTTTTAAAGAAGGGGTTTGCCTAAAGTCACTCATGCTCTTTCATATTGGGGTGGCCCCACCTTGAATACTGAGTCCAGTTTTTGGCCCCTCACCACAAAAAAGACATTTTGGTGCTGGAGCAGTTCCAGAGAAGGGCAATGGAGCTGGTGAGGGGTCTGGAGAACAAGTCTGATGAGGAGAGGCTGAGGGACCTGGGATTGTTCAACCTGGAGAAAAGGAGGCTGAGGGGAGACCTTCTCACTCTCTACAACTCCATAAAAGGAGGAGGTGGTGAGGTGGGGTCAGTCTCTTCTCCCAAGGCGATAGGACAACAGGAAATGGCCTCAAGTTGCACCAGGGGAGGTTCAGGTTGGAGATTAGGAAAAATTTTGACACAGAAGGAGTTATTAGGCCTTGGAATAGGCAGTTCAGGAAGGTGGTTGTGGCACCATCCCTGAAGTTATTTAAAAGACTTGTAAATGTGGTGCTGAGGGATATGGTTCTGTGGTGGTTTTGTCAGTGTTAGGTTGATGGTTGGACTTGATGATGTGAAAGATCCCTCCCAACCCAAAGCATTCTACGTACATGAGCTGTTTTGTTACACACAAACACAGTATGAAACGATCGGGTTTGTCTGTATTTCGTTACACACAAACACAGTATGAAACGATCGGGTTTGTCTGTATTTCGTTACACACAAACACAGTATGAAACGATCGGGTTTGTTTGTAAAGTGGATGCCAAGAAATGCAGAAAAAGGTTCTAACATAAGTTGTTTTGATTGCGTGCGTTCGTTTTTGACCAGCCAAGTGAAGTTTGGTTCCAATCCACCACGCGGGCCCGAGCTCTTAAAAAGAACATGAAGAAAATAAAGAAAATTCCAAAACTCTAATTCCAACGCCACTGCCTCCGCCCGGCATACCTTATGCACATACCTGGCGATGGCAGCAGGGATGTCCAGCCCCAGGGGCCTTCCACCGAGCCCCCCACAGCGGCGCGGCCCAGCCGGTACTGCTAGGCCGCAACCGCACCTCAGCGCCGGGCCCCGCCCGCCGCCGCGCATGCGCCCTGCACTGCAGAGCTCCGCCCGCCCGGCCTCCCGGGCGCAGGCCGCGGCCCGGGCCGGCAGGATGCTAAACGTCCCCCCGCAGGCCTTCCCTGCTCCAGGTTCCCAGCAGCGGGTGGCCGCCAGCGGCCGTGCCAAGGTAGGGACAGCTTGGGCTGGGAGTTGGACCCTGCCGGGGCCGCCGGTGACCGTCGCTCGGGGCCGGTAAGGGCGAGCGGCGCTGCCGCCGCCCTGTTTCACACCGGCTGCCTGGCTTGGCCCGGCCCGGCCCTTCTCGGATGTGGTTTGTCGGTGGCGACTGGGGCAGGGTCGCCTGCGGCCGCTTCACCGGTGAGGTCTCGTAGTGCAGCCACCGGTGAAGGGAGGCGGCGGCTGGGGCAGGGTCCCCGGGCCTGCGTCGCTGAAAATCACTTCGGTACTTCTGGTTTTAGAAGGGGGTGGCCATAACGCTTCCTCTTCTCCCTCCCCGAGCTGTCTCGGGGTTTCTCCTGCGCAGAGACGGAGACTTTCCACTCCAAATTGCTGTGCGCAGCTTGGGCTTCGGTCTTGGAGGGGTTGCAAGGAGTGGGGGAAGGAGGGCACTTGGCAGACCTCACTTGGAAAGCAAACCCCTACTTAGGCTGAAATAGCATCAGGTGATGTGGGTCTACGTGCTCTTTAGTCTTCTTGCTTCTGGTTTTGCGGTGGTTTTGTAAGATTTTGTAAGACCATGGCTCTTGAAGCCTGTTGCCTGCTGTTAGAGTTTGGAGGTGAAGGGTTCCCAGTCCCAGTCTGTGGTGGTGTTGAAAAGGAAGGTGCTGGACACCCTGAAGATCTTGCTCTGCCTGTCACTTGGTATCTGAAGGTAACTTTGGAAAGAATCATCTAAATATTTGTTGATGATAAGTAATTCCCTTGTGTGGGTTACTAGATAGGATGCTTCATTAATCACTCTTACTACTGAGTAAGGCTGTCATTGAAGGATAAGAGTTGAGTTATCTCATGTTTTGTCCTAAGTCCTAAGCTCAGAAAAGTATATTGAATGGTTCTTTGTCCCTTTAGAGTTTAATAATGTTTGTACATTGGGTATTTTTTTCAGGTACCTTTAAAACCAGGAAGGAGTCTCATGGATTGGATTCGGCTAACTAAAAGTGGGAAGGACTTGACTGGTTTAAAAGGGAGGCTCATTGAAGTGACAGAAGATGAGCTTGCCAAACACAACAAAAAGGAGGACTGCTGGATATGTATAAGAGGTTGGTCGCTGTGGTGTTGCTTGTATGTTTTTTGCCTAATTTCTCTCTTTTGTACTTAAACAAGGAGCAACAAAAACCAAACAACAATAAAAGCCACCCCCCAAAACAAACTATGGGAGATCTATGTTTAGGCCAGGTGTAATCTTGATATAACTGGACACAGCTTTGCTCAAGCTAGAGATTTTGTGTCACAAAGACTTTCTTCGCTTTCAAGCCTTTCTGAAGAAGTCTTCCATATTTTACACCCATTTTATATCTGCACATGAAAATAGTAAAACAGGAGTTTGTAGGTGATGCCTCAAATTAATAAGGGCTTAGCAAGCATAAGGCATTGGAAATGCTGACCTGTATATACAGTCCTCAGTCTTGGAGAGTTTAGTATCCTTAGAAGCTGACTATTTTTAGTGATCACTTTAAAGCGTGCAGAGACAGAGAAATATTAAAAATGTTACTTAAACTTGTAGAATGATCTTAGGGAAATAAACATGCAAACCCACATATTACTTCATAAAGTGTAGTAAGGCAGACAACAGTTGCCACACAGAGCTGTTGTAATCTCTCTCTAGCATAACGAATATCTGTGGTAACTAAACCATTCTATTTATGCTATTATTTTTATGAAAATTTAGCTCAAAGATTGAAAGTATCACATTATGAGTTAACGATGTGTTAAGGGTGGCTTGGAGCAATAGCTGTGGTTGGAAGAGTATTTTCAGTGCTGAGAACAAAGATCCTAGTTGTCTTGCAGCAAGGAATGAAATGTTTGCTGTCCAGTTTAAGAGTTTAGAGGCTAAAATACATTAATATCCTTAAATTTGTTATGAGAGAACGGCGCTCTGAACTCTATCAAAAGAGTTGAGAACTTCTCTATGAGGGTGACTATTCTTGTTGGGTGTTAAAGGGGATGAGCGTGAAAATAAGGGTAAAATGTCATTCAGTACTGGCTTTGTAACAAAATAATAGGGTTGTTAAGCAACCAAAAAATAGGTTGCACATGCTAGCAAAACTATAGTGGGAGGGGAGCTAAAGAAAGCTTATTTACTGTGGAGATCTATTCTTTTTCTTTTTTTTTTTTCTCAAAAAGAGACACCTACTACTGCAGACAGATTCAGTGCTTAAATACACTTCTGTTTTTAATCTCTTACTCCTCCTCGACTGCATCTCTGAGGCTGGTTTTTACAAGAACTCCATCATGATATCTCTGTCTTTAAACTGTTTTCCATCTCTGCTTTTTCTTTGTTTTAAGGGCTACTAATGAAAAATCCAGCATAACTGAGAATCCTGGTAGATTATCTGTAGACCTGCTATGTGGACAGGTAGTAAAATAGCATCATTGTGGGTGAACTAAATGAGCCTCTGTATTGGCAGTTAAACTGTGTCTGTGTAAGAAAGAGCAGAAATGGATGAGAGGAATGTGAAGCAAAAGAGGAATAAGAGATAACTTTGAGCTGACACATAGGCAAAAAGATTTATTTATAAAGTGGGATGTCAGGAGAGTTGTTAAAAAGAGGTGAAGGGTATATAATGAGATTTTTTTTTTGCTCCTGCAAGTTTGGTGGCGAATTGAACATTCGACTAATACTCGGGAGGTCCTAATTATGTAGATACTTACATTTCAACGCCTGCAATAATCAGTGTTGCACACAAGATGGCATAGTGGATACAGCTTCTTTTTCAGCTCAATAAAATATCCCGAGAGCCTTCCCTTGTTGTCTGGGATGATTGTTTTTACCAACTAGGGTTGTCCCAAGTTTCTTAATGTGTTAAAAGCGTCTTATGAAAGCGATGGCGCAGTTCCACTTCTGGTAGCTTCCTGTTTTGATAACATTATATATCTTCACATGCTGTGTTAGGAATGCTCACAAATAGTCCTGTTAGCAGCAATATGTCTGTAGTTAAAACCCTTTATAGCTGCATTGTCCAGGCTCTAATTACTCTGGTTGTGTAGCAATAATAATTAGACTTCATTGTTTCAGGCCCGTGAAGAAGCCTTGCTTTATCTCCTTGATACTCGGGTAGGAAGAATGCTGAGTCCTTTTACTGGGGCAAGTTTGGTACCAGAGTTGTGAGCCCTTAATGAGCATGGGCTATGTTTGGATTTTCATATTGCTGAATCAGAAGAATGGGAAGTTTTGTTGCTGCCGGCGGCAGTTTTACCTTATGGGAGGCAGTTCATTCCCACAGGCGTTTTATTCCATAGGTGATTCTATAATGGGTGGTGGGGAAACAAGTGCTCTGCCAGCACTTCAGGAGTAACTTAATTGGAAGGGAGAGGGAAAACAATTCTCTGTGCTAACTGCCACTATTTTATGTCACTGTCTAAAGCAACCTCTGGTTCTTTTGCCCCCTGGCTAAGATACATCATGTTCAACTTTGAGGGTTTATTTTGCTAAAGTCTTAACCCTGCAGGTTTCTCCAGGGACAAGAGGTATGGCACTGTAGGATTGGCCCCTCTATCTAATAAAACACATCTTGTGTCCTATACGACAATACAACTTAGGTTTCTAGTTTTGGAAAGCCATACTGTTTGTTCCAATCACATCTACGGTTTGCCATTGCAATGTTTCATATGTATTAACCTTTCAGCTGGTTATGGAGATAGGAGTGGTTGTAGTGGTTCTAGAAATGCTGCTCACGCTTCTATATTCCATTTTCTGCAGGGTTTGTATATAATGTCACGCCCTACATGGAATATCATCCTGGTGGTGAGGATGAACTGATGAAGGCAGCGGGAAGTGATGGGACGGATCTCTTTGATCAGGTGAGAACCACTGTCAGCAAATGACATGAGTTTACCAAAAGAAAGGTATTTGGAAAAATGCATGTTTTCTGATTATTTTGGGGGTGTCCCAGTGGAGATGGTGATTTGAAGTTTTCCAGGCCTAAGGAAAGGCAGTGAGTGGGTTGCCCCTCAGAATGTGCGGCTGAAAGAGGCACGTGCTTTGTATCAAAGGACAGTAATGAAAATGCTACTTGGATTCCAAAAAGTTGTTGGAATGAGGCTTAGATTTGGCTGTTTGATATTTCTGCTAAAAAACCAATTTAATAAATCAAGCTAGCAACAACTTGAGATACCACCTTCTTAATAAATTACTGCAATGACTAATTGCTGTTGTTTGAGAAGCGTTTTCTTCTCAGAACTTGAACTTTTTGAAAAATGCCTGTTGTATTTTGTATTCTTTTGTCTATTAACTTGGCTGTTGCATTACCAGCGAACTGAGTACTAAAGAAAAACGTGCTGGGGACTGCTATTAAGTGATTGTGAACAAATAACAAGGTGGCAGTTGGTCTGTTCTTTGCTTACCCCTTTTTTTTTTAAAAATATTTTTGAAAAGAGAAAAATCAAGGGTCTGTCAGAATGGGTGTACCTTCTGTGAGGAATCATTTACAAACCTGATGCTGTACCAGCAACACAGAATTGGTTTGGTTTTTTTGTTTGGTTTTTTTTTGTTTTGTTTTAGAAACAGATATTCTTTGAGTCTTCTCGGCTCTTGAGGTTTAGCTGAGAAACTGGGAAAGAGCAGAAAGGAAAACTGTTTCTGTAAGGAAATCTGTTACCTCTTTACAGTTCCTGCCTGACAATATGCTATACAAAATATTTTTAAAATGACTGTAAATAAAGATGTGTTGATGGTTTAAGTTTATCTTTGGCCAATCCTTTCGCAAGTGAAGTTTGGATTCGGATATAAATCTCAGGTTTCAAGAAATTTGGAGCTTCTCCCCTAAAAATCATCCAGTATCAAGTCATGGCCTGGAATTTAGCAGCTGAATCACTGTCAAGTATTGGCTGATGTACTTGGAAACAGGAGTCCGACCTCAGGAGTAGTTAGGGAAGCCCCTCAAGTCGTTACTAAGTTCAGATACATACTTGCCATGTTATTTTGGGGTTTTTTTTTAGTTTGTTTTGTCTTCAGATCCTTCAAATACACAGTCCACATTTTCATTTGTGGCTGACATCTTTCCTGTTCTGGAGGCATTTCTGTTACTATTCCCTCTGCTTTAGCGTTCTGTGTCTGTCAGATACCGATCTCTTTAAGAGTTTGGGAGGTTGCTAGTGTTTCTCAGGTTTCTGGAAAAATTATCATTCAAAATCCTTCATTTCTTTCTGCTATCCATGTATAAGAAGGCTACAACTCGTGGAGGGGATAGTTTTGTCTTATTTCTTTAGCTTGTCCCATTTTTAGCTTTTATTTTTAAATCTCTACGTACCATTCAAATTTATTCCTTTCTCTTGTGATGTTACCCTGGATGCCTTATCAGAACTGACTTTTTTTGCCATCCATTTTTTCTGCAAGTTCTCCTGTTCTGGTCTGTAAAGCTACTGCTTTTTCTTTGATTTATTTGACTTTCCAAAAAAATTAGGCAATTTCCAGTTATTTCAGGGATAATGTGATGGAAACAAACTGAATTATAACAACTTGGTAGAATGTTGTGTGTCTTGTATTTGTGTGTCCAAACCACTAGTCTTTATTTTTGTTTCCTTCATCTCTTTTCCCTTCACTTGTATCTAAACAAGAGTGATTACCATCATGGTAAAGACAAGGTTTTTATTCTAAATTGTGTTGCATGCATCATAAAAATACTCCTCTGAAATATTTGCTGTAGCTCAGGATTATGATGTTTGGATAGTTGAAATCATATAATGAATGAATTAAACTATTGTCATGGTGCTATTTTTTTCACTTAATTACATGCTACCTGTGATAGAAGTAAAAATAAGTACTGAATGACACAGAAATGAGTGTCTGCTTTAAAACTAAATTACCTTAGTCACTGTAACAAAAAGGAGTTTTTGTATTTCAGTGCACAGAACACAGTAAGAATTACAAATTGAGTGAAAACCGATTTTGTTACTCTAGGTTCATCGTTGGGTAAATTATGAATCGATGCTGAAGGAATGTCTTGTTGGGAGAATGGCTGTCAAGCCAATCACTGCTCCAAAAGGTGAGGTTTTTCAGAATGAAATAATTCCTATTGTGCCTTATTCCAAAGTTGTCCGGAAACGATGAGAAATCCTAAATCACTGTATTTATGAGGAGAGTTTCTATTTGTGCATAGAGCTGAAGGCTGTTGCACGTATTCAGTCTTTCTTCAGCAGATACTTGAAGATGAAACTACTTATAAACGTCTCCATGCAAAAGATAATGCACTGCTACATTTCTCCTGTTGATTTTAGTCATCAGAAAGCGGAAGCATATGCTTTGTGTGCGAAGGTATATAAGAAAAAAACCAGTTTCCCACAAGATCCCTCTTTCTTCTTCTGATCCCAGGTGACAAACTGTCAGAGGCAGCGCTCTCATCTTGAAATACAAGTCAGCATTTTCAGTTTGGTGATACAGCACCAGATACAGGTCTGCCAAGCTGCGTATGTAATGAGGTATTTGAGCAGACTTTATGGACAGTTATCCTTTCCAGAACTCTTTGTTGGGTCCTTTAGTTGGAATTTACTTGGAGAAAAATTTGCTGATACAACAGACTCCTCTGAGCCAGGACAACAAGAGATGCAATATGTGGTCTTAAAATGCTGGTGATGGTTTCCAGAGACTTTAATCTTCAGCATTTATTCTGGTTTGTGGGCAACAGAAAAAAAATTCTTATAACTGGGAAGCAGACACTATTACTGAGTATTGCCCTTTAGCAGAACTACAGTGAAAACATGAAATAATTAACCTTTGTGACTACTTTTCTCACCATGGCATCCTTTAGTTCAGGAGTGCAGCCTTCTCTTGTAGCTCTTCAACTCCTGACAAGGTGCTCTGCATCCTGGCACAGAGCTCGGGTCACATCACCTGGCAATTTTGTTGAGTTTGGTCTTTAGGTGAAAGAGAATAGTATTTTGCATCTCCCTGTTGCCAGGTGGCTAATTCCAGTCTGGAGCTTTTAAGGTAAATGCTATAAAGCGTGGAGAAGTCTTGACAGCATAACTGCTTCAGGGAGTCCATGTGTTACAGAGGAGTTACTGCCACTTTGTCAGCTGAATTAGAAATTTAAAAGCAGACCTGACTTTTGCTGATTTCATTAACTTTTCTGTGATGGGAAGGAATTCTTCTGAGAGCCAGTCAGTAAAAACCAAACACATCTCTGCTCCTGCCAGCTCTGACAGTCCTTTTTTTTTTCTGCTTTCCTCCGTGGTGGGACTGTTCCATCCATTTTGCTGCAGTAAAATTTGCAGGATAAAGGTTACCAACTGTATCAAACCAGTTCTGTTGCCTTGTGTCTCTTTTTTTCCCCCAATCCTGAAATGGCTAATTTTATTAAGTAAGAATCAAACTGATTAGACTGGATTTGCTGAAATTCTTCATTGTGAAATTCTCAACGTTTACCTTGATTCCTGGGAGGTGATGTATCGTAGAATTGTCTGGGTTGGAAGGGACCTTTAACATCAGCTGGTCCAACCATTAACCCAACTAAAAACCATCACTGACCCAAGTCTCTAAGCCCTGTGTCAACCTGGCTGAAGAAAGGTGTAGAAGAAAGACTAATGGAATAGTGGAATATATTGCTTGGGTTTTGGTAGTAGGGGGCAAGTACAGGGCGAGTAAAGGCAGCTGTAGGTTTTTTTTTGGGGTGTTGCTGGAAGATTCAAGGGGGTTTTAGCTTAGTTTTTATTTCCTGTGTTCTGGTGGGACTTAGGTGGGTGGTACAGTCACTTGCTCACCGAACTGCTTTAAGGAAGCTGAAGCGTGTCCTTGGATACACCAAGGTGTTGAGGGTAGAAGAGTCTCTGGAAGATGTTGATGGTAACGAATGTTTTTTCAACTTGACTTTTGGGAACGCTGCTTCATGGTATGGTAATGACTAATTGGAAAGTCTCAAGTGTCCCTTCAGTGGAGCTGTGCACTGAAACGTGCAGTGATTTTACAAGCTGAGAAGGCCAGTGCAGTAACCACAGCAGTACCTGGGCTGTAAGAGATTATTGCGGTATCTCCCTCAGGAAACCTCTGCAGCATTAAACTGCTTGCCTTCCCTTCTGGGTACTCAACATTACTGTCTGGGTACTGTGAGGTTCTTATTGTTTCACAGAATCACAGAATGCTATGGGGTTGGAAAGGACCTCTGGAGATCATCTAGTCCAACCCCCTGCCAAAGT